>OZ010596.1:4161163-4343663 GCA_963932145.1 Acanthosepion lycidas
ACTAACAAGGCACAGCAATTAAGCTTTTTACTCAATTTTTCTTGCGATCTTATAACTGTTTTCTAGACATAAAGTGTATAAAAACTGTTTAACTCTTCTAAAAATCCGACCACTTTCGTATGACCTTAAAATCTTTAACTGAATATACAGGAAACTACTGTTCACCGTGATTGTCTACGTCCTGAACAGACAATGTATTAAAAAGATAAAGCGACAAATATATAATAAATAAAGATATCTGCCCAACGTTTGGTAACTGCTAATTACAGAATTGTTGTTCTTAACCCTTCAGCTATTGTGGCATACCAGTGACGATATTTCAATAATTAAGCTTAGTGATAATTAATATTTGTAAATAATCGTAAATATTTATATGTATTAATTTCAATGGCAGCATTTAAATGAGTTTTTGTAAAAAATATCGTATGACGTCACCATTTAACAATAAAGGCTCTTATTTCATTGATTGATTTTCTACGGTTTATCAACCCATTACAGGCTATTTAAAGCCAGAAAATAGTTGTTTTAGATTGTAAGGATTTTTTCCTTTGAGATAATGATTTAGTGATACACGTCTTTACTAATTATCCCATAGCCGGGGGAGAAAAGGTGAATTCCTATCTAATCAGAATTTGATAAACAAACAAGAAATTATCTATATCAATTCTATATTGCAACATATATAAACTGAATCCTCACTTTGTGGCCATGTTAGTTTCTATACATTTATATACCAGAGTATATAAATAAATCTCAAAGACATGCCGGTGTTGCTAATCATTAATTGATTGATTCGTTTTCTGCAACTTATCAACACTTTTGCGGATTATTTAAAGCCAGAAAATATTTTTTTAGATTGTGAGAATTTTATTTCTTTTTTTTTTGAGATAATAATGATTCAGTGATTCAAGTCTTACTAATTAACCCGTAGCTGGGGAGAAGTGTTGAATTCATACTTTTCGCAAGGGTATTTGCGCGTAAGTGAATATAACGAACCCGATTGGAATTGGAACTCGGCTCTCCGATTAACAATTCTGAGCCATTATTCATCACACCACCCGCACATCCAAGCTCACAGCACCTGATATTCCGAAGCGGTTACCCGTCTAGGTACTGACCAGGATCGACGTTGCTTAACTTCTTATTTAAAAATGGATATGCCTAATTAGTTTTGATATGTCTCCCTATATAATTACTTCTATAATAATAAAAAATTCAATAAAAATTGCATTAACTCATATTCGTTTAATAGATCAAAAATTACGTTACTTAGCGGCTTTGGCAATATTTAATTCAATTTTTGTTTCACTTCTATTCACCAGACCCCCGAAAGCATTTTATTATTCCCACATACTTTATTTTTTTCAAGGATAGTTACCTCCATTCCACTGTGTTTAATTAAACCACCGTGTGTAAGGAGAATTCAACTATGTCACCACTGCACAAAATTAAATCATTATTGTCCCATGCAGTTAAATTGTATCATATTGTTTCAAGCAAGCAATTGTGTTTGGCATTTGACGCCACTTCTACCGGGGTAGTAAATCGACCGTCGTTGAAAACCATTTTTTTTTCACAAACTATCTCTGCAGACACAAGTCTCGTGGCATTAATGTTTTCCTGCTAATGACAGATGTACGGAATACCAGTTATTTATGGAAAAAAAAAACAAAAGCTTCAGAAACTTCTTCAGGACAACAAAACATCTTGAAAAATTCAAAGATACATATCGCGAACACTGAAATGATGCGCGACTTAGCAAATCAAATATATGGCAGCCATTATATAGAAGAACATTCAATATCCTGAACAGACATATTAATTTTTTTAATGCACACGGTAACAACGCAAACCCAAACATTTTTGGACAGAGTGAAGCCAGTGCTTCTGGATGGCTGAATGAAGGCACACCAGTTATTACACCATCTTGAGTAGCAACAGATTTACTAAATGTGACCAGATCCGGAAATCGCATTAGATGACCCAGGCGTTTCTTATCACAATTTGTTTTCTCTTTTTGTAGCACATTTTTCGTAGGAACTCCTGCATGGTACTAACATCGAAAGAACATTTTGTACTACTGTCTGGACACTATTTAAACATCATGGCGCTTTATAATATACATTGCATGCATATTCTTTTTCTATATTATAGTTTCATAAAGTATGTTCATATATTTCTATTACATTAGCAACAAATAGAAGAAAATAGCTCCTCATGGCAGGTTCTAGGAAGGGATACATATTAAGGGAGGGGTACATGTGGGGATATGAAAGACAGTTATTCCCCTTTGGTCGAGATAGTCACATGAATCACGTGATGGTCGCTTAGTGATGTCGCTTCATACAGTGATGAAAATGGCAGTCAATCAATTACCAGGAGTCAAACCGACTAGATGCCTCGGCCGGGATTCTGCCCGGAGAAACCAGCCGCTACCTGATGCAACTTATAAGACCATGGCACCGTTTTCTTTTGGGAATATATCTTCCTCAGACATAGAAAGAAGCTATCTCCGGTTTACGACCCTTATGTTGGTAAAAACCCCAAACTGGCCATTTCCTCTTTTGCGGGTTATGTCCTCGCTAGGGACAGCAGATAAATCCGGCCCACTCGAATCTGGAACCCTAAACATGGCTCCTCTCAAAAAACAGAAGAATCTTCAGAAACACAGAAGAATCTCCATATTGTATGTAAGACCCTATCTTTTCGTTCACTTTTCACATTGCTTGTTGTGTAGATTTGTGTTATATTTTCTCTGCGTGGGGTACGTGTAAATATGTATATATAATTTTCTGTATGACTTAACGGTATAGAACCCTTCCTGAGAACAAAGCATATTCGTCATTCCTTTTCTTTCAGCTCTTCCGTTCTGTCTGTGAAATAATATGTTATTATTGTTATTATAGTGTTATTATATTGTGGATATAATAATGCTCATAATGTGGGAAATGCAAACTGGGTGAAAATGAATTTCTCCCGTATCACCCATTATCATAAAAAAAAAAAAAAAAACGACGGTAAATAAAAAAAAACTGATACTTTGTTAAATTTTATTATTATCTGAATGTTTTCATTTGTTCATCTATAATATTTTCTAATTATTATTGATACACCGAAAATCTTTCACAGAGTTCATCTTTTCCCATTCCGGCTTTGTAAACATCTAACAATTCGTCAAAACTGGCGTTAGCAGTGCAAAGGAAACCCCAGTATAAAAATAATACAGGAAAAATATGAAAATATTTGTGATGTATACAAATAACAACGTTTTCTGGCAACCATAATTCCTAAATAAAGTTTGGATTTATTTTGATTTTTTTTTCCAAAGATGGTTGCTAGAAATGTTCTGGAATATTTCCTTAAAATCGTCTGTTAAATGACAAGAATTCATTTATTATAAGATCGTTTTTCCCACTAGTTCTGCTAAAACCTTTCGTTTTTAAGATATAGTTGGAAAAAAAAAAAAGAAAAACACACACACACACACAAAAAAAAACAAAAAAACAAAAAAAAACAGGCACGTTTTTTGTGGCTTAAATCTCGTAAGATTTGAAAGCCTCCAGCAGTGACATTCAAATTTGCTGGTATATGTAACGAAAGTTTCCACAATTAACTAGAATAATAATAAAAATAATAAAAATCAATTCGGGTCAAGTTTGTTATACAATAGTTATAAACATTTAAAAACTGACCTTTCCTCTATTCATTTATTTACTTAATCATTAACTGCTGTCTAATATTTCGACGACTTTAAAGTAAATTAGTAGTTTGCTCGGAGCCATTTTCTTTGCAGCTCGTTAATAATAAAAGATTCTAAAATCTCTATCAGCGTACATTTAAATTTAAAACCCTAAAAAAACAAAAAACATTGCCGTTGATGACGAATAAAAAGACTATCCTTCTTCCAAGGCATTTAATTCGTATGGAGTATTTCCCTTAATTTTCTTTACCATATATTTACATTTTACTTTTAATGGTGTTGAAAAGAATTGGAGATCGAGACACGAAAAGTATGTGAAATCAAGATTCGAAAAAGACGTGGAAAATTTAACTTCTCAGGTATAGTACTGCCCTTTTTAGATTTTTATTTTGAAAGTATTTTTTTGTCTTTTTCTTTTAAAATTTTTTTAAAAAATACATTGTAGCTTAAAATGTTTGCAACAATGATTTTTAGCGAGATTAGAGCATGCGCAGAACTCCTCCAAACGCATATACATTTTATCATTAAAAAAAAAAAAGATACAAAAAGTAAGGCCAAAGAATATGATGGTTAACAAGTTAATGTCGCAGACCGTTCGTTAATGTGTGGATTTCTTATCTATTTCGTATTCAACCACTTTGATCTTGTGCCATGCTAGGAGTTTTGGATTGATAATTGAGTTGCATATTTCCAACATGGTTCGAAATTAAAACCAAAATTTCGAATACTTTTATTCCCTCCCTATTGAATGGGACAATATAATCTTCCTAATTATGCTTTAACTTGGCTTTGTTCTGTGTTAGGCTTAGTAAATATCTTGGGCCTGAACCCAGGTAAAAGCCAGGGTTTCCAAGCATTCAAAACTACCGAGTCATCCAATTCAATATTCCTGTCCATCCACCACCATTTGTCTGTACCCGACTCAGTAAATAATGAATTATGAAGAAAAATTTAAAAAAAAAAAAAGATGTCTACGCATTTAGGGACTTGATGTCTCTGATTTTTTATTTATTTATCTTTTGGATTTCATTAAAAAAAAATCTATCGTTCAAGTGCATTGTTAATATTTACAATTTGTTCTTAGTTTGGCAAAAAGCAACAAGTAAGAAACACACAGTAAGGATCAAAATCACTAAAACGTTTGAGAAACTAAAGTACTCATCATTGCCGTACAGCGAATCACATGAACAAAAATATCTTAGAACTTTTCGTTATTCACCACCGAAAGCTGACGTCCGTTCTTTTTGAAAGTATGGCAGCATGAAAAAAAATGATTGTTCTCGCCGTTTAGAAAGTCAATCAGTAGAGTTAGTTCCGGCTCAAATTTTACAAGCAATTTGATCTTGGAGAATCAAAATATTTCAGCCCTTCTCCTGGACGGTCAGTCATGAACATCTTTTGTATTTCGGTTTCATATTAGTCAAGTTGTCAGATTTTTGCCACTCTGCTTGAAGAAATATTTTTTTTATGTTTCCATTAAGAAGATTGTACACTATCTGGGACATCCGAATGTAAGAGCTTGCGCGATTCCACCCTGGGGAAAGCAATATTTCTATGTGTCTTTATAGTAGATGTCAAAATCTGTCGGGTAAGTCAGAGCAGTGGAGGAGCAGGAGGAGGAGGAGGAGGAGTGGACAGCTATTCTGAATATATCACACCAAACTCTGAGGAACAAATGTATATTTATTCTTAGCATATATATATATATAGAGAGAGAGAGATATTAGTAGTAATCTTATAAGTATAAGAAACTATACTCGTTCGGAAAACCTTCGGTGTCTTGGTTTGCAAATAATCAAACCAATACCAAAAGGGGAAAAAAGGTTTTAAAAAAAGAGCCAAGAACATGTACATTAGCCGAAAATAATCGACTGACATGCAAGTCCAAAGCCCAAAGAAAAAAAAAACCGTTACGAGTAAGCAAATTAACTAAATAAAGTGCTCAATACAGTAAGTAGAGCAGACCTAGTATGTATATGTATATATATATATATATATATATATATATATATATATATATATATATATACTAGGTCTGCTCTACTTATATATATAAAAGTGAACATTGAAGTCAACACTTAGAGGCGACAGGTTGTTTCATGTTTATATATATATATATAAGTGAACGTTGAAAACACTCAGAGGCGACAGGCTGTTTCATGCTGGGCGCAATCGTCAGGACGCCTGACGATTGCGTCTATCATGAAACAGCCTGCCGCCTCTGAGTGTTGACTTCAATGTTCACTTTTATATTTATATTTACATGCGCTCTATCTCTGATATTGAGCACTTTATCCCATAAATGTATCACACCTTAAAACTATATTTCTTATATATATATATATATATATATATATATATATATATGTATATCTCAAGGAAAAACATAACGCATCATCAAAAACATGGTTATAAATTATAATTTATTTCAATAATTTTTATAATATTGAAGACATATGTAGTGGAGGAGGGGTTGTTAGCTTTCAACTTGATTTGCATGTGTGTTGTTTGAGAGAAAATAGTAACAGCTAAAATACTATCACATGCACACATACACACACATATATATATACATACGCACACATACATACATACATACATATATAAATATATATATACCTGTAAGAGGGAAGTGAAAATAATATACTACCAAAAAATAAAGAAAACATTCAATATCTAATTTATCTTCATATTTATAGAATCCAGCACATACACACACATCGATACACACATATGCACCCATACACACTCATATACATGCATGCATATATATATATATATATATATATATATATATATATACCCAAATACATAAATATGAAAACAAAATCTAGGTATATTACTTTAAATATTATTAGGTTGGTGCAAAAATAATATCGTTTTTTGACGTTAAAAAATACGTCAAAAAACGATATTATTTTTGCACCAACCTAATAGGTTGGTGCAAAAATAATGTCGTTTTCTCACATATGTTACTATGTGAGAAAACGACATTATTTTTGCACCAACCTAATAATTAACGCAAAATAATTGTATGTCTGCAAATAAAATAAAATAAGAATAAAATTCTATTTATAAAATAATTTAAATTTATTTTTATGACGACATTTCAATATCATCTCATTACTTTGGTTTAATAGCTGGCTATTTTTTTTTATTGTTTTACCTGGAATCTTCAAATGATACTAACATAAATTGAACCAGACACAGAAAAAGAAAAGTTATATGATTAAACCCTCATTTCTGCCAACTACCCAATATAAATTTCAGGAAGTATTGACCTATAGGTCAATACTTCCTGAAATTCATTGGCAAACATTTTAACCGAAATAACCCACTTAGTAAGATTTTTAATAGGAAAACCTTAAAATTAGTTACTCATGCACAAATAACATCTACAATATTATTAATTCACACAATAATAAAATATTAAAAGCATTGTTTCTCTGACCCTTATCTAAAACACCAGACAGTTCTTTCTAAATATTTCTGGGGATTAAAGGATATAAACTTCTCCCCACAGACTGAATGGAAGATTATAGGTAAATCTTAACACCCCCCCCCCAACGGCTTCAGAAATAGATGTAACTTATGAATTAGAATAATTAAATTGAAAAAAAAACAAAAAAAAAACTAGCCAGTCAACTATTAAACTAAACTAAAGGAATGAGAACATGTAAATGTAGCCATAAAAATAAATTTAAATTACCTCATAAATAGAATTTTAGTCTATCTTATTTTATTTTATTTTCAGACTGAAGCATAAATGAGCTTGTGTTCCTCTAACGTCGCTCGTACAAAACTAAATATTTCTTTTTTCAATCCGCCATTCTTGATTTCCGGCACAAGTCACCAACATAAAATTCGTTCTCCTTCTCACTGCTTCAGCCCTCTTTTATCATACCAACACTTCAGCCGACTGACCATTTAGCGTTCTTCGCTTTAGTCCGACCAATCAGCACACGACTTGCTATTGGTCGAACCACACTAAACTGTACCAAAGTCATCGTTACAGAATATACACTTTTGGAGTAATCTAACGTGAGGAGGGGAGATTCATGACATTTTCAAGGAACAAAATGACGGTTGCTACGTGTCGTGTATTGAGGTAAGGAAGTTATTTTTCTTTGCAACAGATTGCAAGCCACTCGAACTCACTTGCTTCTGCGTAATTGTTCTCCACACGTTGATCTCCTGATCACAAAAAATACTGTCGGGAGCAAGTCTCTTTTGCCGGGTGCTCCTCTGAAGTGGCGCACGATCTTCGTCCTGAGATGAACTGCAACCAGTGGCACTAGCTGGACGTACCGCATTAGTATTTTGGCCGCCGGCAGTTGGGGAGTCGACCTGTGAGGTTGTTTCGTCTTCAAAAGAAAAATTATCGGCGAAGTAATCAGATTCTCCTAGTGGGGTTGATTTCAAATTTATTAACCACTCAATCGCTGTCACGTGCAGACGTCGGGACCGATCCCATGAAGGGACGTAGGTCCTTCATGTGACACGGAACTTCATCGACGTGTACTGACTGTGGACTATTAACCTGAGTCACGTGACCCATTCTAAACTTAGTCGTGCATCTCCCCTGAGGAGTTTTACCCAAACGACGTCTCCCACTTCATATGTTCCTCGAGTATCCTGAGGTTCAGTGGGGTGCATGGCCTTGACGCCCCATATACGGGTATGGTGACCATGAAGCGCATCAGCTGGTGCCGTAGTAGGTGAGTGGTTATCTTCAGGCGTAACGTTATACCAGTAGACCGCTTCCGGTATAGAGCACTGCTTTTAGCCGCAATGGTTTTGATGCTTCGGTGACCTCTTTCTACTATACCATCCCTAGCAGGGGCATAGACACATCGGAACCGCAAACGTACACCCTAATTACTCAAAAAGTTATTGAAATTCTTGCACGTGAACGCTGTGTCATTGTCGGTCAATATCACGAGCGACGGACCCCATTCATAAAAAAATTGACTCTAACTGGCAAACTACACTGGTAGAATCTTCTCGACATATCGCAAACCGAGAGGGTCCGCAATCAATGATTGTCAGAAAATGTCTACTACCATCGTGGGTGATGTCCATTGCTAACCTGTTCCAGTTGTTCCTCACATCCAGCTTTCCTTTTTGCTAATGCAATGGAGCCGGGTCAATGGATTGGCAAGCCTCACATTACTTGACAACCGATTTTATAACTTCTGGCGATACTGAAGTGTCTACTAACTTCACAGAGTAGAGCGGGGTCCTTTTTACGCCCGGGTGTCCGGTTTGTTTATATTAACTACTTGACTTGCGTCCAACTTGGTCTTCGTAGTGGCGCATACCGACTGTACTGTTTCCGTTCCATCTTTGTGTAGTTTTAACCACCTTTGTGGCACCGTGGTAAGACGGTCCGCCCGATTCATATTGGACTTGGCCTGTGTTATGTCTACTGTCAAGTCGTATTCAACCGCAAGTTCGCGAAGTGTGCTCAGCCATCTCCGCACTAGCATTTCACCAGACACCTTCGTATTTATTCATGCCTTGCCTGTTAGAATGTTTGAAATTTTAGTGATGGACACTTGCTGAATCGGTAAAGAGATATAATGTCGACACCTGCCAGCGAAGAGCCAAATTGACACCCTTCATCGTTGCATCTAGCTCAACCAAATTGATGTGCTCAGCATCTCCAGCCGGACGCAGCCAAGAAACATTCGCGATGACATTTCCATTTACTCCTAGTGGCTACAGAACTCGCATCTACCCACACGTTCATTTCGCGGTCGTTCACACACCAGTCTCCTCCTACGGGATCTGCCTCACGTATTTTGGTTATTATATCAGTTTGCATGCAATTAAGAGAGGCATCTTCGACTTCATCATCCCATCTTGTGGTTAGGGCGCTTGCTTGTCGCTTCACGAACGCAGTTGCCACTCGCAGCCAGCCGCAAACGAGAAAGTGGCCCACAAACCTCCAACATAAGAACACGCGTCGCCGAGTAATCTTTGCAGGGATATCTGAGATTTCTCCACCTCCCTTCCATCGGAGAGTACCGTTACCACTCCAGACCTGCAAGGCCAACTAGTCCGTAATTGAACAGGTGCTCTCTCACACGTATGACAGAAACTAAGCTCTCGTTGACATAAATGTCATCAATATATACCGATGTGGCATTCCAAATGGTTTCGTCTTGAAACAGTACTGCGTTAATTACAACTTTCATTATGAGAGGTGCCACATTTAAACTGAAACCCAGTCGGGTGAAGTAGTAGGCTTCGATAACTTTAACACCTCGTTTGATTGTTAATCTTCCATGGTTGAAAGTGTCAAAGACTCAAGTTGTTAAATCTGTAAGAAAAAGAAAAAATCATTAGACGATTAAACTTAATTGACATTTAAAATCGGTCCAAGTTATTGGAACACCCTATGTGTGTGTGTGTGTGTGTGTGGGTGTGCGCGCACGCGTGTGTGTACGAAGCCACAATCTTCACGAAGGAAAATGAAAAACAAAAAAAGATCAATATAGGAATATCTGCTGGGAATTGGAAACAGCGCTTCTACAACCATCGCCATTCCTTCACTAATTAATCCCAAAGACACCAAACAGCGCTATCGAAATACTATTGGGATCTGGTGGAAAACGGCCTCACCTCAATCTCTAGAGCTCGAACTCCAAAAAACTTCAGAGACAGATGTGACCACTGCATTAAAGAGAAGATCCTGATAATCACGTATAATGATCCTGAAGAATTACTCAACCAACACAATGAGATGATCTTTAAATGCAGACACAGAAATCATCTCAATATAACTAACTACATATAAAAAAAACCTGTCTATTGAAATTCTGAATGTCTAAATTATCAATATTTGAAATAATACCCAATGTCTCTGTATACAAACTCTATCATCTATATTATAATATGTATGCCTTTGTATATGGGCATATATGTATTGATATATATTCTTACAGTTAGGCTAATATTTATAGGTGTCTATATGATAACTATAAGCATACTCATATGTTGGTGTATGTATATGTAGATGTTTATATACGGAAGTATTTATTTGCTTGTATTTAGATATGAGGATGCTTGTATGCATGTACGTGCGCGCGTACGCATGTATGTGCGTGTGTATGCGGGTACGTGTATGTATGTATATGCGTGTGTATGTGCATGCATGTGTATGTGTGTATATGTATGCATATGTATATGTGTTTATGTATGGATGCATGTGTAAATATGTATGTGTATGTATATATATGTGTGTGTTTATATGTAAGGTTATGTATGTATATGTTTGTGTATCGATACATATGTATGTGGTTGTATATATATTTGTATTTGTATACAGTTATATGTATTTATCTTTACGTAAATATGTATGAGGTGTGTATGAATATATGTATTATATATATATATATATATATATATATATATATATATATATATGCGTGTATGTTTGTGTATATATATATAGATCAAGTATAAAGGTATTAAAAATTATTATTAGCTTCAAATCTTACTTCATCTTGAAATAGTTTCACATTAGATTTGAAAACTTAGACTTTAATTAAGAAATATTACTCCTTAACCGTTATTCACAATATTAAAAATATTAATAATTTTTTTTTTGTTTATTGATATAATTGTGATACTATTTAGCTATGGTAATTGGGTAACTAATTAACCATAGAAATTAAAACAAGAAAATACTGAGAACGGAAAAGAAGATACCCCGAACTTTTTATTTTTTTTTTTACTTAAGAATAAAATCGAGTTACTTTCTCAAAGACCCGTAAATTGGCGTAGACATACATATGCGTACCCGCATAGACTCGCAGAAAATCCATATGCGAGCTTTTTGACAGTTGATTAATGTTGTTTGTAAAAAAATGCTTACCGAGAGAACACGAGATCCAGAAAAGGCAAAGCGTTGAGATATCAGGCAGACCATATGGTGATTATAAAAATTTCAGCATGAGATGATTTGCGGATACGGAGTAAAGAGAATCAATATTAATTATCTCCCCAAGATATCATTTTTCTTGAGTGCTGGAAAGGCAGGGTCATATGGTAATTGTGGAAATTTCGGCATGAGAAAGTAATTATTCCGATACGGGGTAGAAAGAATTGTTATTATTTACTTTTCTAAAGTGTCGTCTTCAGGTGCCGACACGTTGAGTAGCCATATGGTGATTATAAAATTTTCGGCATGAGAAAAAATATCGTGGAAGAATCGTGATTTGGGAGATAAGAAATTTAATTTTTCAAGAAACCAAGGGTTCCAGTAAAAGCTAACTTCATAAAGGAACCAGAATGTTGCCGCGCAGAAGCTGACCGAGAGATTCCACGACATCCGTCTTCGCCTAACCTGCCAATAGCAAGTTATACTGACGAACGAAGCTAAGCTAGCACCTAAAAACTAAACCAGTTGACTTAGGAGAGCAGAACTTGCTTAAGAAGCGTAGAGGTGTCACACTCCGTAGAAAACGGACTGGGAGAAAAATACACTCCTGCATATAACAGGCGGATAAAGTTAATTTGTTACTTTTAACATAATTGAGCCTCTTGGGTTTTTACTTGCTTCTTTTTTTCTTTACGCTTGAACGATATCACCTCTAGTCTAGACCCATTCTACGGCCCGACGCCTGATTAATCTCGTCTACCTAAGAACAAATCACAACGTGGGTAGGTTAGGCTTGAGATTGAGGCAGTTACTTCGGTAACCAGACGTTGGAAGTGAGCTGGGAACAACGGAGCTGGTGTCGAACCGGTTGCAGCTGGTGTGAAGCCGTTAGCATTGACCGACCATCCCACTTGGTACCCTGATCAAAGGATTCCACCGGGTAGAGACGACCAGGATTCGACCCAGAACGGGCCAGTGTCACACATTGGTACCCTGACCAAGGGATTCTGCCGGATAGCGACGGCCACCGATCAAAAAGGTAGCGACTAAGAGTCAACCCTAAAACGCTGGTGGGAGAAACATTACGGTTTCGCGCCGCGACCGGGAGTTGACCACGGGCCGAAACTTCAGTGTCACATAATATTCAGTTTATATTAAATTCCTAGTTTATTTTGTGGCGAATTTAAACATTTAAATTACTATCAAACGTTAACCGAAAAATATAAAAAATGTAAAAAAATATATAAATTTGTGTTTTTCCAGATTGGTCGCTATATGCCTACATAGGTTAATTCTTTTAATTTCCCTCTCCATATTTATATTCCCATTTCTTTCCTTCAAAAGGTCCATCTCTTATTTCTTACAGCTTTACTTCTCTTTCTCTCTATATTGTTTCCGGTGAGTTGACCTATTAAATAGGTTAATGTCTGATCCTTACCCCTCCACTTCCTCACTATTAAGTATTGTATTAAAAATTAATTTAAAAGCATTCCTATCTCTCCCTTCCCTCTCTAATTTCGACCATGTCTGTCACACTATCTCTCACCACTCTCTATATCATCTTACATCAGCTTAATACTACCGCTCAAAAGTGTAAAAAATTAGATGTAAATGTAAATTCATTTTTTCATTCTTGGAAGTTAGGTCTGATTAGCCAGGGAAAAAGAAACTCCCTGGGGAAATAAATTATAACCATGGACCCTTAAAGTTGTCTGTTTTCTTTAAATTATATATATATATATATATATATATATATATATATATATATATATATATATATATATTCATTTTATTTCAATTATTTTATTTAAATTATGTCCTATCTTTTAATTTATTTTCTCTCCTCCCTTTTATATGTGTATATGTATATGTGTGCATTTATATATGTATATGTATGCATTTATATATGTATATGTATGTATTTATATATGTATATGTATGTATGTATATATGTATATGTATGTAACAGCAATATTCAAAGCTTTGAATATTTCTGTTACATATGGTCCGTTGCTTCTGTTTTATATTTAGAAATTCTTGATAAAATCCAAAACAAAAATCTCCAATGTTACTGGTCTTGACCTGGCATCTTGGCTTTAGTCACATTCCCGCCAGTAAAATGTAGGTTCACTGTATCTTTTCTATAAATACTTTCATGGTAATTGTTCTGATGAACTTAGTTCTAAAGTTACGTAGACTTTATGAATTTAAGTGCAATAGTACTTTGGCAGCATGGTTTCATCATTTTACAATTGAATTAGCTAGATGTAACAATAAGTTCTTTGCCAACAGGTTCTTCAATTACACTTCTTGCTTGTGGAACTCTCTTCCGGCTTCTTGCTTTACAGTAAACTTTGATCTCCCAAACTTTGTCAATTGTTATCTTTTGTCTTCTTAATTCCTCTTCTTTTATTGTCCTTAAAGTCTTCTAATTCTCTTTCACTCTTCTTAATTTCCAGTCAACTTTGATCTTCAAAACTTTAAATGCAATGTACAATATTATCTGAAAATATGTGTGCAGCTATAGTAAAGTTAAAATTTATTTCTCCTTTTTAACATTTCTTCAACAAGCATCTCCGTAACTTAGACCATATACGTAAAATTCAATAAAATAAAAGTCGTTCACGTTATATTCGTCAAGTAATTGTTATAGTTATGTACTCACTTAGAAAATATCCCCAAACATAAGTCTATCGAATCATTGTCAACAACTTATAACCCCCCCAATGTTAAGAATGCTTTTCTGTGATATTTTAAACTAAAAATAATATATCTTTCAAATCATATTAATCTTCCTCAAATAAAATTTCAGAAAAGTATGTTTTAATTTTGAAAGATTTTTTGCGTTGTGTTGGCAGGTTTGTCAATATGGAGCCTTTTAGCGTTTTTACTGTTAAGAACAAACTCATTCTAATAAATTTAAATTCGGTTTGAAATACAGCAAAATATTTTTCTTTTTTCGGAGCACCTTCTCTACTTCCGGCTGTATTCTGTTGAGAAGCATTGAGTTGTAAATTTTTACTGCAATGGTGGGGGTGAGTGTGATTTTTCTATAGTTTTTTTTACCGATGCTAAATCGCCTTTCTTTGAGAAAGGAAATATACAGCCTCTTGTCCATCTTTCTATGACATCTCCATTCTATATGACCATTACAGAGTTGGAATAAAATATCTTTGAAATCCTGGGTCTTTCAAACTTCCGGAAGAATGTTATCAAATTCCGCTGTTTTCCTTTATCATCTAGAAAATGCTGCAAACGATGTTGGACGGTATGTCAATGCCTCTAAAACTGAATTCATAGGCTTCAACCAGCAATGACCAATGCAAACTGTTTCAGGTGTGTTATGGTCCAAAAGGTCCTTGTACCACGGTGATGGTCCAAGGTAGAACAAATAAAGAAGAACTCGAACACGTATATGGAATAACACAGGTATATTACAAACAGGAATATATATAGAGAAGTAGAAAGTGTTAGTACGAACAATCAGGTTTAGTAGGGAGAACAATGTAGTCTCGACCAGTATCACTATTCCAATGTCTTGCGGTAATTGTCTGAACGCGACTCTGTTTCGGACTGCCTCTGACTCGACTCGCTCTGACTGACTGACAGACTCCTGATGGACTTCACTCCAGACGGACTTCACTCCAGACTTCAGACTGAACAGTATTTAATCATCCCACCCAATGAGGGCATCATGTGGCACAAGGCCGGTTTAACATGGGATCTCCGAGCCCGTGGGATCTCCGAGACCGTGGGATCTCCGAGCCCGTGGGCTCGGCCAAAAATATGCCCTTTGAACCAGTATAAACGGGTTCAGGGTCGGTTTACCTCCCCGAAAGAGACTCCGCCCTTCGGCGTAGCCATGTTCTGGTTCCTCCGTGCACAAAGGCAGAGTTCAACCGATCAGCCGGTCGCCCGACTTCGGACTGAACGGTATTTAGTCAGATCCCCCCCACCCCCACGAGGGCATCATGTGGCACAAGGCCGGTTTAACGTGGGATCTCCGAGCCCGTGGGCTCGGCCAAAAATATGCCCTTTGAACCCGTATAAACGGGTTCAGGGTCGGTTTACCTCCCCGAACGTGACTCCTCCCTTCGGCGTAGGCCCGTTCGGGTTCCTCCTCGCCCGAAGGCAGAGAGTTCAGCCGATCAGCCGGTCGCCCGACTTCGGACTGAACTCTCTGCTTCCTCTTGAGGCGCAGTATTTATTACGCATGGAATAGTCCATTATGTTATTATGGGTAAGGTCCCATAACAAGGTGAATCAATAAAATCTCTCGTGTCTTTTATATACCTAGGAAGCGAAATAAATTCTACTGAAAAGGATGTGAAAATTCACCGCATTGAATAAAATGGATGCAATCTGAAAATTTGATTTACCAGACAACCTCAATCGGAGATTTTTTCAAGCCACTGCAGAGACGGTGTTAATGTTTAGTGCCATTGCTTGGACATTAACTAAAACCCTAGACTCTAAGCTTGATGGAACCTACACTCGGATGTCGAGAGCTATACTTAACATCCAATTAATATTAAAAGAAAAAATATCAAAGATTATTTCAGAATAATAGCATTCCGTACATTTGACGGACTGGATGATGAAATATCACTGCAAGCCAGATTTTGCCCCGAGGCTGTAGTTTGACAACCCCTGGTTTACATAAGAAAAGTCTGAATACATTGACAATATCAGATTTTGAAATCTTTTGGCGTTTAACATACATCAGAATTTCTTTCATCTTGGGAACAGTATTGTGTTTCAACAAGTAAGATCCAGTTCTAAAAGAAATTTGATCCGCATCTCATAACATTGTCAAGCGTCTGTCAAACAAAAAACATTCAACTGACTAAAATAGTTTTCATGATTTTAATAAACCAAAGTTGTATTTTTGACCGGTACAATTTTTTTAAGTTCGATTTCTTTTCTAAATCCATTTTTGATCCTTAAGGTGGCAGAAACTACCCCACAAACGGGCGGCGTGCACTCAAACGAAATGTGCTCTCATAATGGTTGTCAACGAAAAAACAATTTTGCTATTTTTCCGACATGAGATGTTGCTCTTTTAAAATTGTTATTGTTTTACTTTCAAAACAGAGATAAAGACACCAGTCTAGAATGTCTATAGCTTTGTTGAAAGACATCCGACTCACCATTGTAGATATTGTACGATCTTCTGACCAAGCATAGAAATGAATCCAATATGGGAACCAGTAATAAGGAGTGCCAGAGAAAAGCGATAATAACAACGAAAATTGCAATATGAGCTCTGGTAAAAAAATAATTTGCTAACAGCAAAAGTTGCAATATGAGCACTGGTAAAAATGGTTGCTGAAGGTTTATAATACCCAGAAATTCATACACAGGTGTCCTCAAGGACACTTTGCACAGTGGATAAAGGCGTTAGTTAGATCCAGTGACAGAACCCAAAGTGTGTGAGATCTTGGAGAGGGGAATTAACATACTGAGATAACTGTTAGCTGACATCCATTAGACATGGCACGTGGAACTAGAACAGTCTGCCCCAGCATTCGACATTCCAACCACCTGAAGAAGGCCGGAGCGTATAACGGCCGAAACGTTGTGATAAAGATGGCAACAAAGATGAGGACAATAATCCGAATAATGTAAATAGTGTACATAACACCTTGTGGAGGTTGTGTTAACGGATTAAATTATATTGATCAAAAATTGTTGAGTAAATTAGGCTGCGTGATGAAATTAACAATTTCCTCTCACATTAAATTTCAGTATTCAACAAATATAGAATAAGGACAACATGAGAAACAACAGTTTTTGCACAACAATGAATAAAATATTTATATAACAAAGAGATACAAACAACTGGAGTAAAAAGGTTGTTTTAAAAAAGATCAAACGTCCTTTTATGTTTAGATGAAAAGTTATCAAAGTTCTGGTTTGATAGATTATAATTTGTTGAATGGTCTGTATAATAATGAGAAAGTGTGTTTGGGTATTATAGTAATTTAAGAAAAAAATAAACAGTTCAAGTTTGTATTTGAAATAGAGAAATATTGTTTACGACTTACTTTAAGGTTTACGGAATTGTCGCTCTTTGATTTGTTTTCACTTGTTCGAAGAGAATATTCTAGTTGGAGTAAGTGGTTCTTAACAAGCTGTTTATGTTAATTGCAATAATTCACGTTGAGCTTGAAAGCGTTTGAAAAAGATTCGTGTATTAAGTTGAATGTGGAAAACTTGACTTGATTGTTCGTCATAAAATATTGCTGTGTGAATGAGTGTTCTCTCGGGCATGTTAAGGAACTTTAACGTAAAGCCTGGAACTGTGTAACGAGTTCAAAGGATTCCGATCAGCACACTGTCGAAGATGAAAGACGTTTCATATTTTATTGCCAATTTTGGTCACGTGATAGGCTCACAGAAGCTTGATAGATTTTGGCGGAATTATCTTTATTTTGGTCAGGTCAAGAACTAGGTCGATGTTATTAAATATTAAGTGACCAATTAGAAGTTGGGATTTTCTGAAAATATACATTAAGCTGAATAAGCTCTGTAATCCACTTTTTGTATGAAAATTGATATTGATAAAAAAGGTGATAGCGGGATGCTAAAACCTTCATTTCAGAAATATAGACAGATACAATAAGGATTCCTTACTAAGAAATAACAAAATAGCGAGTTTTTTTTTCTTTTACAGACATTCACTTCCAAGAAAATCCCGAAGAGAACCATATTTGTCGCATTAGAAAAAAAAAAACGTACAAAATTTCTTTCGCGATTTCAGTTGCGTGCAGATATTAAAAAAGAAAATAAATCATTTAAAATTGAATTTGAGGATCTTTTCTGTTAATTTACCTCAAGAAATTATAATTTCAAATCAAAGTTTGTTTTTTTATTAATTTTTTGGCACTCTTTTGAAATTATAAATTTTAAATCAAAATTTGTTTTGCTCGCCTCGCAGCAACTCCAACCCTGAGAATAAAAAATTACCAAAAATCAGGGAGTTATTCACATTTCATTAGTGTGGATGATATTCGACGTACTTAAAATGAATTATTTACAATTTTAAAAAAATCTGTTTTTGGCTTCTTTTTTTTTTTTTATCGGGGTGAGCGCGAATGCAGACCCCACACTTAGAAATAGCGCACACGAGTCGCCCACATTTGGGGCGATCGCAAAGGTCAACCCAACCGGAGTAAAATGGAAGGGCCTCGCTCTGGGAGAATTTGGTGGGAATTTTAGTAAATACAAATTCTTTTTTATTTTGGGGTGAATTAACACTTAACAGAAAACATTCGAATAAAATTGACTATAAATATTTTAAAATGTTATCTTTATTATTTTATTTAGTAATACAAACAAAAAGAACTTTATGACTTTGTTCATCGCATTTTCAAAATACATAAGTACACAGTACACACTCATCACACCCCAAAATAACCATTTATTAAAAATCAAGAGAGCGGCTTTTGGCAGATTTTAAAATATTGGATTTTCCAAAAAATAAATAAATTATACTTTTTCCAAATTAAAGAGTCAGAAACACGAAAGTATTTGAAATCATATAATTTTAATTTCAAGCAGAATATATTTGCCGCATTATTAAAGTAGGGCTTTCTTTAACCAAACGAAATGTCAACTGTAACAATATTTTGACCGGTGTATTTTTTTTTTTTTTTTGTTTGTAAAATAAAAAAAAAAGAAGAATGAAAAAAACGCTGTGAATTTTTCATTGTGTTTGTCGTTTAACTAAAAAGAATACACATTTATTTATTGTTTGTATGATTTCCCAAACTAACAAATGATAATAGCTACACCGGAATTCTGATGAAAATGAAAAAAAAAAAAAAAAAAAAAAAACAATGCCGGCGGTCAGTCTAGCTTCCGTTGAGTACTGTAAGAGGTGCATGTGTTAGCTATCCCCAGACCGCAATCGAATTCTTTTAGTTAGGAAAATGTTATCTGAAACAATAAATAAATAAATAGACAATGAATAAATAAAAAAAATGAAAAATAAAAATCAATAAATAGCCCCAAAAAATTGTTATCTTTTAAAGATCGGCTAATCTGAACAGCAATTCAAATATCAGGTATCGGTGAGAATTGAGCAGATTTTGTTTCTGGAGTGGTTGTTTGTCGCACGATGGAGACAGACTGACGGTTATGTGAAGAGACAGAGTGAACGAGACAAAGAGAGAAAAAAGATAAATAAATGCTGTAAAGGAAAATAACAAAGACGGACAAATTGAGGAAATTAAAGAAAAAAGGGGAAAAGAAAAAAAGGACTAAAAAGAGAATTTTTCAATCCATAAAAAGAAAAAAAAGGATTTACAGGGAGGAAAACTTACATAATTTTTTCATCCCAGTCTCCGGGGAAGCAACGAACATTTCTTTAGAACTCTTGAATTTCTTTTTGGAAAAAAAAAACGACCCGATTTTAATTCTGCGGTGAGTTTAAATTTCCATATTTTTTACTTATTTATTAAGTTTTTAACGTCAAACTGATTTTCCTAAACTTTCTGTGGAGCATAGAGCAACGGCTACATTACGCCATCAGTGTGATGCTGGTACGATTTCAATCATTTTAATTTGATAGCCCTACATTCTATACTCCTCTTTTAATCAGGCTTGGGCCGGCTTTAAATTCAGAGTTTTCCTTTTCCTAGAATAGTTGCCAACCAAGGGTAGAAAGTTCAGTATGCCATAATATTTTAGCTAGAACTGGGGGGTGGGGAGAGAAGTTATAATTTCAGACTTTTCCCAAAAGGTAAACGGAGTTGCTTTGTTTCCTTAAGCGTAAAAAATAAAAATAAATTCAGTTTTTCCCCTTCAACCTATTCCCAGTAAATCTCGAACAATTACCTTCCGCCTCTTCTACAAAACGCTCTTCTGAGATGACCTTCAGAAATTATCTATCTATCTATCTCTATCTATGTATGTATGTATGTATGTATGTATGTATGTATGTATGTATGTATGTATATATATATATATATATATATATATATATATATATATATATATATATATTGAAATATGGTAATTACTGTGTAGCGATGAAACCTTATTTTTAAATCAGTTAATTTATAATATTTATGCTCTGTAAATTTACATTGAGTTACTGTTTTGTAAAAATAAAAATATCAATAAGAACACCGGATTATATATCTTACTGTTCTTCCTTTTTTTTACTATATATATATATATAACCGAATGGTTAAATATAGGTAGCTATACGAGCGAGCGGTCGAATAAAAATATATATATATATATATATATATATATATATATATATATATATAGAGAGAGAGAGAGAGAGAGAGAGATATAGATATAGATTAGGTATGTCCAATTTATCACGTTAAAAACGTATAATCTGAGAAAAAAAGGTGCGAAAATTGATAAAACAATTTTTTAACGTCTAAATGTTTAATTTATTATTAAGAGGATAGACTAATGTATTTTTTGAGTATTTTTCCAGATTTTTTAATCCTTCCTAACCTGTTAAGAAATTGATTCAAATATCTTGTTTTTTTAGTAAATTAAATTTACTAAAAAATCAACCCGATCAGCCATTTTTTCAAAATTTAAAAAAATTTAAAACTAATTATTTTAAAATATTTTAAAAAATAAAGTATCAATTTTTCAGACGTTTTTCTAGGATAATTAGAAAATTTAATGCTTACTTAATGTAATTTGAAAGAACAGTTACTTACTTTTCTCACCAAAAATTTTTTAAGGGACATATCTCCAACCGGGGTGACCGGTTTTGGTAAGTGTGAATTGATGTATGTCAATGTATCGACAACTTACGTCAGACGAATTTATCGTACGGTAGAACGGAAGTAATAAAATTTGCGCCAATTTTTGGCGCGCCGGGATAGTGTTAATAGATAAAATTACATTTTAAAAATTTTCATTTTCTAAAATTAAAAAATTTAAAATTTTTTTTTTTTTTTTTTTTTTTTAAACCCTACGTTTGATAAGTTCTGGAATAATAATAAAAAAAAAAAGAAATAAAGTAACAGTTACTTTATTTCCTTTTTTTTTTTTTTTTTTTTTTTAAGCCGTTACGTTTTATTTTATTTTTTTTTAATTAAGTTACGTAACACAAGCTTTGAACTTCTGGTCTTCCGTAGATTTAATTTTTTTTTTTTTTTTTTTTTTTTTTAAACCCTACGTTTGATAAGTTCTGGAATAATAATAAAAAAAAAAAGAAATAAAGTAACAGTTACTTTATTTCCTTTTTTTTATTTAGTAAAGCCGTTACGTTTTATTTCATTTTTTTTTAATTAAGTCAGTTACGTAACACAAGCTTTGAACTTCTGGTCATACGTACATATAAATTAACTAAAAATACCATTACATTTTCAAAATGAAACCCGTAACTCATTTATGAAGAGATTTATTTATTTTCCTGATTACTTAAAAAAAAAAAAATAATTCGTCTCTCACTGAAAAAGAATTGATTATATTTAAAAATATAATTAGAAGAAAAGTTTTGTTAACAGAATTAGAAAAGTTTGTTGACAGTGCGACGATAATGGTCACTCAGAAAATTTGACAAGTGAAGTGCGTGTACAGACAGTAGCTAATGACATAAAGACTGTCAGTCTTTCTGTCATTAGCTACTGTCTGTACAGTGTACACGCTTCAATCAATCAGTCAGTTAAGGGGGATAACTCTAACATAATTTTATTCATCTTTTTCTTAAATGTACACCCGTAGTTTTGTCGGAGATGATTTTAATACATTTTTGAAATCATAATAAATTATTTTTAAATATCGCGCGTATCACAGATTGTAATGAGCTTTCTAATTTATGATCTGTAAAAATAGATCTTTTTAATGAGCAAAAAAACCGAGAGACAACTGTTCTAATTTATTTATGAAATATTTATCAATATTATTATTTTTTATTTAGAAATGAAAAAAATTCTCGTAAAAATTTATTTCTCAACCTAAAAAAATTTTGACTTCAGACAAAAAAGTCCTTAATATATATTATTGATAAAATCCATTAAAAGCTGTTTTCATAAAATAATGCCTTAGTTTTCTTGCATTTTTATATTTCCAATTCAGAGCTAAAATTGGAGTTCACGCGTATCAAATTTTTACACGAAATTTATGATTTATATTCCTCAAAGTCTTCTTTATTTAATAAAAAAATAAAATAAGAGACAAGTATTCTAGTTTTAAAGTTTTCATAAACTTAAGTAAGGTGGGTATTAAACGTAAAAAAAAAAAAATAGTTTTACTGTGACTTTCTAAAAGACAAACATTTCTACAATAAATTCAGTCAATTCGGAATAAATTCTGAAAGTTCCACTTAAATTGCGACAATTATTTGATTTTTACAAGAATTTCCAAATTAATGTGTTTTTTAAGTGAAAAAAAGCTATTGCAAAATATTAGGTGATCTCAAACCTAACAAAAAAGAGATTTTTCGGCCACAAATTAAAACGTGCTAAAAAGGAAAAAAAAAATTCAAAAAATAATTAAAAAATACTTTGGTCTCTACTCTTATTAATAACGTAAAGTTTTTCCTGATAAAACGTTGTTTTTATTAAGTTTGGGGCCTTTTTCATCAGGGTGTGCCATTTTTTTAGCGAAAAAATGGACATACCTAATATAGATATATTAAGAAATAATACATAATATCTTACCTTAATAGCGCAACTCCAAGTTTCATGCCGATTTCAAATGTTGCAATTATTATATTTCTTTTTAGTTATATTTAAATAATATAAAATATTTAAAAGATATAGATAAAATTAAATAAAATAATTCCATCACCTGAAAAATGCTTCGGCATGAAACTCTGAGTTGCACTATTAAATTAAGATATTATGTATATTTCTTAATACATATATATATATATATATATATATATGTGTGTGTGTGTGTTCATTACTTCAAACATTATCAAACTCCGTATTTAAAATTGACGCCCCATTATTAAACACTATGTATTACGTTTATCCGTTTGCACATTCGAGAAATCTTAGTAAAAAAATATCTGTTGAAATGTGTTTAAAAGTAAGTGCAAAAAATTACAGGAAAATGTAAGAACTCTGGAAAAACTATATATTTTACTTTTTCCAGCGTTCTCACATTTTCCCGTTTGGTGGAAGTGAAAGCTCACAAAAACATGGCTAATTTTCGTATTCCCTCACACCCACCAAACGGAAAAAATGTAAGAACTCTGGTAAAACTAAATAAAAAATTCATAAAATTTTCCTTGTCCGTGATATTTAACGAAAGATATTTTTTAAAAGTTTGCTGCCCAAATACACACACACACACACACACACACACACACACACACACACACACACACACACACACATATAGTTATAGGGATAGAAATCAAACGACCAGATATAAGCAAGTGTATAGGCGCGTGCTGGTGTGCATACGCATGCAAGCAGATAAAATAATCGTCAAATTTATACATGAGTTGTAAACATAATAATAGTGCTCGACGTGTTTAGACAGAGAAACTTTAGACAGAGCAAAGATATATACGTGTACCTAGGTTTTGGTATGCGACTTAAGTTTCACTGGATTACAAAATCCAGCGAAAGTTAAGTCGCACACCAAAACGTAGGTACACGTATATGTACTGGTATGTATGTATGTATGTATGTATGTATTATAAGGAAAACTGATTAATCGAACATTTCCGTAATATTAAATAAGAATGAATTGAATACTATAAAAAACTACTACGCTATGATACCGCAAAATTCATAAAGACAAAACACAAAACCCCAATTTCCCAGCTGAAAGCCCGCATTAACCAATTATTAATTACGACTAACGCCGAAATCGAATCGTTAAACCTTAAAAAAATTACGGGAGTGTTAAAAAAAAAATTCCATAAATCAGGCAATTTACTTCGCCCTATAATAGCAAAAGTTATTACGCCAATATATCAATTATCAAAAACTTTAATAAACCTCAAGATGAAATCTTATATCCTTAGACGTTTGTTCAGTAACAACCATGAAATAATTGATATTATTTTGAATAACATTTAACACGATTTTTCTCTGCCACCTCTGTAAATTAATCCCACTCTCTCTCCCTCTCTCTCTCTCTCTCTCTCTCTCTCTCTATATATATATATATATATATATATATTAACAAACTTTTATTACCGTCCACAACACAAAGTCCATTTACACAATCACTTCGGTAATATTTATACACAGACTGACGGCGTTTATTTTAAAACTTTTATATGGCTAACTTAAAAAACAAAATTTTCAGTAAAATTAATAAACCCAAAATAAAAAAAAAAACTCCAAAACAATTTTAATAATAAAACCTAAAGTCATAAACATAATATTGATTATAACGCTATTACCATATATTCAGTCAGTTATATGCCATGCGTGATACAGGCTTAAGCGATCATGTATCTTTCGATACATGACTGACGAGGCAGATTTTTTTCCCGCAGTAGGAAAACCAGTTGCCATCCAAGGCTATTTACTCATAGCTGAAAGAAGAAAGATACCCAAGCAAAAGGGAATGAGAAGACTTTAGTGGAGAGGTTTGGGGAAAAGACAAAAAAGGAACAGGCTTCAAGAAGACAAAAGATGGCGATTGACATTGCATTTATATTTTTGAAGATTGTAGTTATCAGGGAAGCAAGAAATCGGAAAGGATTTCCACGCGTGAGAAGTCGGAGAAAAGAAACATCTTGCATCTAGCCATTTCAACATTAATGCAGTGAGACCCAATTGCCCATCTAGTAGCACGCTTGAATTCATGTAGTCGGGGCACCAGAGAAAAAAAGGCATCAGAAAAGTTGCCATGAAAATATTTGTAGAAAAGACAGAGGGAAGCCATGTCACGTTAGTGAGAAATAGACTGAAATTGTGATGCCTGGTCAGGATCGATTACAGTTCCTTCTTTTGTCCAGAATCTCGAGATGTACAGCAAGGACACCAGACCAATCTGGTATTAATTAAAGGTTTCTACTAATATTCCATTCTCCCCCCCCCCCAAAAAAAAAGGCAATGGACAGGAATGGTTCTTTAAGAATTGTACTTATATTACATTTTGTCTTCGTGGAGTAACAAATAAAAATATACTTTACAAAAAAATTCTTCTATTGCCCATAAATTCCGCACTTATAAAATCTAACTGACCCAAATAACTGATGAGCAGTTTGTCAATCATTGCCGTTATATGTGTGAATTCATGACAACATTAATGGTTTGTCAGAGACGCAATTGATATGCCAAATTGATATTTAATATTTTGAATAACATTCAAAACTTTAATTTATTACTTACGTCTTACAGTAAAGTTTTGTGCGTAAAGCTGTGCACGCAAATTGATATTTATAGAACTGTTTGTACATAAGTAAACAGTTTTAATATTTAAATTATCCGTAGAAATTAACAAATTTCTGATAACAAGAAAATCCATATATTTTATTGTTGTGGTGTAAAAACGAGTATAAACTTTTTGATTTAGATACGCAATCATATTCTTTTAGTTTGCTTAGGTTAGTTTTTGTTTTACGGCATATCAACCTCAATGGGTTATTTAATGCCGACAAGATTTTTATTGCTGCTAATATTTTTCTTCGAAAAATATGTATTGCTGGTATTAAAACCTATTTTTATACTTTCATAATGTTTTGACTCCAATTTTAGGGTTAACTATTTGGGACCCTAACAGGTGCCACCGCCCCGGGTCAGGGTGAACCTGGGAGTACCAGCAATTAAGAGGTGATTAAGAGGTGGCTCCTCAAAATCTCTTGATTAGAGGCCTTGCTGTTGGATGTAGTTTATCGTCTTACCCAGGACGCGGATGTAGTTTATCCTCTTACCCATGGCAGATATTCTTTTCGTTGTCAATGAGTCTTTTGATCTTTTGCCACTACGCTTTCCTCTGTGGAAAACGAATCGATTAGTGTAGACGAATTGGAATTGTCTACTGATCACGACCTGTTGCAAAATCTCGTATTTATCCTTTCTTTCTTTTTTTTTTTTTTTTTTTTTTTTTTTACAAGATACCAACTGGAAGATTTTTGAATTTGCACAAACAGTGATTAAATAAAATACACATATGCAAATGTTTCATTTTATTTTAGATTTTATTTTGGGCGGGTTTTTCCACGGAGGCTACTCCGTTCTCCTATCTATAATAAACTCTTCCTCGGTCTTCGAAATATGAAGGTCCGGCTATTCAGTTTCAAGGCCTGAGCAGTTAATTTGCCAGCACATATAATTTCAGTATAGGAGCGAATAACCCTCCACAATTTTCGGACGAACTAAATACAGAGAATTGGTGCACATGGTGTACTACGGGGTTTCCAAACAACTCTCCTCGAGTTTTGCATTCAAAGTTGTTATTCTCGTAAACTGGTTACCAACCAAGGCAACTCAGTATGTTCTACTATTTACCTCATACCCGTGTGTATGTAGGGGCGGGGTAGAGAAGAGGTGGGTTCATAGGTTACCAATGTGAATAAACATTTTAAAATACCGTCCACTTTTTGTATGGCACAAGTAAATGTAACCAACTCAACTGGAATTCGAACACGGCTCTCCAATTTGTCATTCTGAGTCGCTATCCTTTACACCACCTGCACATTCCTGATATATATATATCGATGTGGGATATTATGTACATTCACTGATATATATATATATATATATATATATATATATATATATATATATATATATATATATATATATATATATATATATATATATATATATATATATATCAGTAAATGTACATAATATCCCACATCGATAGCGTGCCTCGGAGTTTCATGCAAACACGCAATCTTCTGGAGTAAAATACTCACTGTTACGCGTTATGAAATTCGCGTTTTCGTGGTGTTGATTTAAAACTGTGTGTTAAGATTTGTTCATTTTATTATTGTTGCCTATAATATTAGAATTAATTATTTATAATTTAATTATAATTAATTATTTATAAATTCGAAAGACCAAGAATTAAAAAATTAAAATTATTTTAAATAATTTTAAAATAATCTGATAAGGTAATTATCAAATCGGATGCTCTTATGCGATTTGATAATTACCTAATAATTTTTTTTAACATTTAAAATAATTTATAACCATTATTACATCGACATAAGATTATACCACAAGACCATCAATGCAGAAGTTAATAAGGAAAAACTATCAACCGTAATGCGCCCGAGTTGAAAATAGAAGGCAACAAAGATAATTTCCTAAATAATCCCCAATACCGACTCCTCAATTCATCTAAAAATAACGTCAGTATTATCAGCAAAACCATTTTGGAAAGAGCGTGTAAATATTCTAAAGGGGCTTTAGGTATCAACCAGTGGCGAAATACAGCCGAGGTTATTGAATGGTTCAATAATATAAAAAAGAAAGAGGAATGCTCTCTTTTTGCAGTTTGATATCTGTGACGTCTACTCATCCATCATGGAAGATCTAACGATGGCCGCTATTAATTTATCAAAGAACTACTACCATATTCCTAACCAAGAAATAAATATAAGATATGCACAGAAACTGATACTATACCACGACGGAAGTCTATGAACTAAGAGAAATAACCCAGACTTTTGCGTGGGAGCACATGATTCTGCGGAGGCATGCGAAGTTGTAGGGATAGTGTTGCAATGGAGACTCAGATTTATCTCTGACATAAAAAAAAACCAAAAAAACAACGGAACATACAGAGACGATGGGATAAGTCACCTTCGTAAATTGAGACCAAGACAAGCGGACCAGATGAGAATGAACCTAACTAAATTCTTTAAGGACCATAAACTGAATGTTTCCACCAATACTAACGCTAAAGTGATCAATTTCCGAGACGTTACATTAGACCTGATTAAGGACCTGTATAAACCATACACTAAGGAAACATACAACCACAGGTCCGTTGAGAGAAAATCCAACCACCATAAAAAGATCCTTGACAACTTACGCAAATCAGTAGAATTTACTTTAGGTTATCGACCAACTCCAGTAACAAAGAAATATTTGACGATAATAAAAATGAAATATACTAAAGCCCTAGAAAAAAAAAAAGCATACAAAGTGAAATTAGAGTATGTAGAAAGAAACAATGATAAAGATAAAAGTAAGATAAATCAACGCAAACGTGATATGATATGGCTCAACCCACCTTATAATAGTAACGTCCAAACTAATGTAGCTAGATTTTTTACAAATACTTCTCCAACACTAAAAAGAGTTTCCATAAAAATAATATTAAGGTAAGCTATATAGCTGTACTAAAAACATCGGTAATTATATTTCGCAACATAAAAATAATATATTAAGCAAGCACACTAAAAAAATACTTAATAATAATCCTACTAAAAGTGATTGCAACTGTTGTAAAAAAGTAACCTACCCACTAAACGGCCAGTGCATCACTGAAGGCATAATCTACAGATCAGTTCAAATGTTATTGTTAAATATTATTTTGGTTCTACCAAGAACAACTGGAAATTGCGTTTTAACCATAACCAAATGATGCTGAACAATATTAAATACAAAAACTGCACAACATTCTCAAAGTATTTTTGGCGATTAAAAAGCAACTATAAGAACCTATCAATTAGCTGTGAGATCATCGCGAAAACTAAATCATACTATGGAAAGGGAGACAGATATGATATATTGTTTGTTGGAGAAGCTTAATATTATAATAAAACACTTTAACTTGCTGAACAGAAGAAGCAAGTTGATAATCACATGTATGCCTAAATCCAAACACCTGCTCAATCACACTGGCTCCGATTAAAATAGATTTTAAAATAGATTTTGCGAATATTAATATATGTAACACCTATTAATATTCATAGAACCCATCATTAATAACATTGTTTATTTATCTACACACATATTTTAATTCCATATTATAGATAGTACTCCATTAATTTATGACGTGTGTATATGTAATTTCACCTTTGTAAGTATAAGTCTAGGTTCTAAATGCATTAGATATATAGTCTTAACTTATAATTATATTAATATCATGAGAGCTTACTTTAATAATATATTTTAATAAGCACCAATTATTTCTATTACAACTAACGGCGATACTGTATGAAAAAAGAGGAGTTATCCCCCTTGACAGCGAAGTTTCTTTAAATTATTTAACTTTTTTAAATTCGTCTTTTTTCGAAATTAAGAATTTGAATAATATAAATTATAAATAATTAATTCTAATATTATAGGCAACAATAATAAAATGAAGAAATCTTAACACACAATTTTAAAATCATTGCCATGAGAACGAGAATTTCATAACGCGTCGGTAACAGTCAGTGAGTATTTTACACCCGAAGACTGCGTGTTTGCATGAAACCCCGACGTGGGATGTTATGTATATTCACGAATATATACTTAATGGCTCCGTTATATAACATTGAGCACAGTTTTAATATACCTGAAAAATATATATATATATATACGTGCAAGTATATGTTCATAAATATGTTTTTATCATACCCATCTCTCTCTCTTTCTCTCTCTCTCTCTCTCTCTCTCTCTATATATATATATATATATATATATATATATATATATATATATATATATATATATATATATATATATATTTATATATATATATATACTTACACATACATACGCACGTACACACATATACCTCCACACACGCATGCATAGGTGACAACAAGAATTATGAAAAATTTTATGAAAATCGACTGATAAATTCTGTTTAATTTTTCATTACATTTATTAGTTTGCGTATGAGATGTTGTACATCCGGATGAAATAATTTAAAGAGTAACCATTCAAAGGTCATTTTTTTCCTTGAGTACTTTTCGTCATCTTTTGTCATTATAAGGAATGTTGATATCATTAGAATCACAGAGAAAAGTTTTATTAACTTCATACTGTTTTTTTTTTTTTTTAAGGAAAGCTAAATTTCTAAAGACGCATATCCTATACACGTGACATTACGTGTAGGACGCGGTTTGTAAGAAAGTTATATTAATGTTGTTAATAATCTGTTACGATCAAAAGACTTGACAATGATATTCCATTTTCTAAAACATTTTAAAATACCTTTCTCTGTGTGAAAGATATTCAGCTAAATGCGGGCTCTTTCTTTCGTATAATAATAGCAGCTTCGAGTATTTTAAAGCTTTCCTTGTGTTCTATTAATCATTTCACCCCGAGCCAGACAATAAATGCACTGAGACGCAAGGAGTTTACTGAGAGTGAGAGAATCTGAGTAAAAAATCATTATTAAGGAGTGAGGACAATAAAAAAAAATTTAAAAAAAAAATGAATTAAGAAGATAGAGGATAACGCTTGACACTGTATTTACATTTTTTAAGATTAAAGTTGACAGAAAGCAAGAAACTACTTAGGTATCAAATAGGAAAGCTTTTTTCCATGAAAGTATTTATAGAAGTTATGTTACGTTGGTGAGAAAGGGACCGGAGCCGAGATGCCAGGTCAGGACCAATAATATTGCAGATTCTTCTTTGAATTGTATCAAGAATCTTTAAATACATAGAAAATCAACAGACCATATATGACAGCAATCTTCAATGCACGGACTGAATGTGTAAGATAGATTTTGTCGAGAAAAATTGTCTACAGCGTGCGATGCAACCTATTTTAGCATTATCTAATAATAGTTTTCTTATGTTAACAGCTGCATTTTTTTTATGATGCGGTGGTCAATATATGTGTGAACTGCACTAATTTTTGGTAAGTTAACCTACGAGTGAGTGTGATGTTTGTGTATCTAATGTAAGAATTAGATGTATTTGGATTGTTAGTGTTAGAGATATAATCTATCTAATGTTACTAGAATTCATAGACAATTTTTTTTACATTTTTGGGGATACAGTCATAGTTTAATACCGCAGCGATTTTTAAGCAACTGATGGTCCGGTACCTCTTTTAATACAGGTACACACCAGTAGTCCGATCGAGTTCAAAGATTCTTCTTATTCTCAAAAATCGTTCAGCATAACCAAAAAACTGAACTGATAAGAATAATGTACACACAGCATGCTTAATAACTAAATTGTATATTCTTTATCCAATTCCAAGATCAAAGAATACTGCAAAACTCTATGACGGTAAAGTATCGCTCTCTTCTGTTAGTTTGGATAGCCCAGAAGTGTTCTGGAACCAACGGTACCGGTATTTGTAGTTACTCGACTTTTATTTGAGTACACTTGCATTTCGTGCGTCACTACACAAGCTGTGATGACATCCAAGGTCGGCTGTATATGCGTATATACCCGGCTCGCTATGTTCACAGGTTTGCCTCACAGGCAGTGATTGAATTCATCAAAGAATAACAACAAATCCTTTTCAAGACAGTGATTTGGAAATAGAAAATAATGTGATTTCTCACTTAATCGGCAATGTCTTCCTTCGGCTTGGAGAAGGTGAACTTCTGCTATTTTACTAATTTCCGACCACAGAAAAAGGACCCTTACATTCACTGCCTGTGGTCTCGGTGACTACTGACTCACTTCTTGCTGGTCCTTTACTCACTGGCTGTTAATCATTGACTTCTCCTTCCCTGACTGAGTCATTATGTAGACACAGGCTGGGGTCCCACCACCCCTACCCGTCCACTTGTGTTCCGGAAAAGGAAACCACCCATTCTGCTTTTGGGTCGTCAGTTTTTCAAAGGAATTTACTTTTATGATTATCTAAATTCACTAACAAAATCTTATGTTTGCCAATTCAAAACCGGTAGAAAACCCTGGTCATTAAATTAACTTAAAAGATGGTCCGGAGACGAGATTCTTAAGAACCCTGGTCGTTAAATTGACTTAAAAGGTAAAAAAATCTATTAATCTCCTAAGGATGTGTGAGAAATTGTTTTGCTACAGACTTCAATATTGTTTCTTTCCTTTTAGCGGAGTGGGTAGAATCGAAATGTTTTGCGGGTGCTGGAGAAGATGCGACTTTGGGGTAAAGTCAAGGCGGTAGCTATATTATAGGTATCACCTTGGGTAGAGTACAAATGAGTCAGCCTGAAGAAGACTATGGTGTAATAACAGGATTAAGGGGGTCGTGAATGAAGGTGGGAAGATAAAGGATGGAGGGAAAGGATGAAGAAGATGTGCGCATTTAAAATGGCAGCTAGAGTTATTCAATGTCGTTTATTCCAAAGCGAGGCTTAGGAAAAAGTCAGTTATACGTTTTAAACTTTGTTAAATCATCGCTGACATTTTCGCTCGGTTGTTGCATCAGAATTTATCGTAGAAACAGGTAATCGATTTTCCGGTAAATGATATCGTAATACCTCGTCTAATCCGGATATAATTATGAACTCATGGCACATCAGTTGACATACCGGAAAATTGCATAATTCCTGTTATTTTGTATAAGTGTTGAGCTCAACTTAAAGTGTCAGATTAATGTGTCTACAGTATACTTACTGTACATCGCCTATGCAAATCTAAGACCAAGGAAGGTAAAGTATCGCTCTTCTATTTGCTTCTTTTTTTATGGGGTTATCTTCATCTTCCATGTGCCGGATTCCTTCACAATTTCCTGTCCTTTGTAGCTCTTAGTAAATTTCGTCTTTTTGTTATCTCTCCTAAACACCATTTACTCAAGCTTGCTCGGTAGGTTATGTGTTCTTTTCCTCTGTCCCTCTTGTCTTCGATCTGTCCTGTGAGTTTCAAATTTTCCAAGTCCTCTTTCCTCCAGATGTACCTTAGAAACTTCAATTGACTCTTTCTGACGTTATATATGTCTCCTTTTTTTTAATTTTCTATAAAACGTCGTCGTTGCTCAGATGTCCAGTCCATACTATTCTCAGCATCCTACTGTAGAACCACATTTCTATTGCTTCGTCTCTTCTTCATCTGTGAGGAGATTGTCCAGCATTCACTGACCTATAGAACGACCGATATTACGTAAGAATTAAGTACTCTTTTATTTCTAACGAATTCTTCCTGCTGGCAAGCACAATGAGACATTTATCAAATAAATGTTTATTTAGGTTTCTAACAATCATCATGTGTGGGTAGCGTAACGATCATCAGCGCGGAAGGTGAAATTAGCGAGCCGATTTCGAATTCCAACCTAGTCTGTTGCGTTCACTTTTACACTTTTTTCTCTTCTCTCCACCAGCTATGGGTTAAATAGTAAGATTTCGAGCCATTTTTTTTTGCTAATGTTCACCCTATACAAGGCCCAAGAGGTATTCAATTTAGAGAATTACTGAAAGTCAATGAGAAACTACTCCACTATCTTTCCTAAGAAGTCATTCGTAATTCACAGATAATGAAGTGGTGGCAAGCAGCAGTATGAATCCCTCATTTCTCCCTCCAGATATGGGTAACTAGCAAGACAGACTGAGTCCTAGGGCCTTTGGTGACAACCAGTCTAGGAGAAGGAACGACTCTGAAATCAAAACCAGCCTGGAGAGCGTCAGACTCTGTCAGGCTATCTTTCTCAGGAAACACCACTGCTAGTACGCCTTCAAGGATTAAGGGTCTCGTGTCATCGTGAAAAGGTGGAATCTCTGAAGTGTCATGATCGTTTACGTTTTGAAAAGATACGATATTAAAAAAAAAGCGGTCTTAATCTTTTAAAGATATGTGGCCTGAGTGATATATTAGATTATCAATACGTGACCTGTCTTCAATCAGTTATGTGCCATGCGAGATACACGCTTAGGCGATCATGTATCTTTCGATACATGACTGATGAGGCAGATTTTTTTCCCACAGTATGTTGCCATTTCTTTCTGCGGTAGACCAGTTGCCATCCGAGGCTATAGAACCCGGTCTGTCCTGCTATTTACCCATAGCTGGTGGGAGAAGAAGAGGATTAATACCTTTCCCAAGGGTATTAGCACGTAAGTGAATGTAATGGATTCGACTGGAATTCGAACTCGGCTCTCCGATTCCTCAATCCGAGTCACTATCCACCGGGTTAACAAAATAGATAATTCGACGTGGTTCTAGAAACACAGATACCGGAAAATCAGTGGTGATTCTGTGATAGAAAATTGTACTTTAAAAATGACCTATAAAAGAAAGTTTGAAACAATATAAAACGTATATAATCCAGTAGTTTAATTTTCAAGTGGTTCAAACGTGTCAATAAGCTAGGACTTAACCAATTTAATGAACGTTAACTTACTTAATGATTTCCAAGAAAATTCAATATTTTATAAAAAAATAAATAAATAAACGCGTGTAAATGAACTATAAGTTAACCTATGCATTATTTTTCTATAAATATGCATTGCTGTCTAATTTGGGACAACCATGTAAAATATATACTTGGCAAACAGTCTAACTCTCTGCCTTCGGGCGGAGAGGAACCCGGACGAGTCTCCGCCCAAGGGCAGAGTCTCGTTCGGGTTGGTTGACTGCCCTTGAACCCGTTTATGCGGGTTCAAAGAAGGAATATTTTTGTCCGAGCCTACGGGCTCGGAGATCCCACGTTAAACCCGGCCTTGTGCCACATGTAACCCTCGTGTGTGTATGTGGTGGTAGTGGTGGGGGGTAGCTAAATATCACCATGTAAAATATTTACTCATGTAAGTTGTGAATCAGTTTTTCTTACGTCAACAAGCTCGTCGATCTTAATTCTTTCACAACTCAACATAAATAACATTGTATGTCGTTCAAGACTCAATCAGAACGCCATTTTGTTCTTGTAATATTAATCACAGACTTTTGTCTTATTGCAATTTAATACAGTTGAAGCGTTGTCAAACAATGGAGTTGAATATTAAAAAGTGGGACAATGAAATCTTCGCAGGAGATCGCTCAAAGAACAAACATGTTTATTGGTAATCGATATTTGATCTGAAATTGCCGATGATTTGTTGGCAAGATTTTGACATTTATTCACATCACGTTCTCGCTTGATATTAAGAAATATTAGCGTGTGCACCATAAACGTGATCTTGTGCTATAGTTGACCAAACATTACAAATACGTATTCAACAGATACATAGCAAGCTAGTTTCGTACACCATTTTCTAGTGTATAAAATCCCCTCTCGTGATCTTGTGCCAGACTAAACTAAGTTAAACGAAATATAGAGAGGACCTGATGATTCACTTATGTATTTTCCAGCGGTCGCTGTTCGAGTTCAGGTAAGAACCAGTATTTTGTTCATTTTCAAAGTAGTCAGCCCATTCAATTTGAAGATTGGCATTATACAATCTTGCTACTTCCATTTTATATTGTGCCAGGCTAAACAGAGTAGATATTATTTGGAAAACATGAACCTATTCATTGACACGGCTATTATTTTAACTACGTTTACTCCCTCGGTAACGTTTATTTACAAGATTATAAAAATTATTTACCATTTATAAAGAATTATTAGCCGAAGGGAAAAAGAGACGGGTTCATGCCTTTTCCAAGAATATTTGTGTGAAAGTGGGGGTAATGAACTCAGTCGTAAGTCGAACTCGCCTCGCTGAATTGAAGGTAAATTTAACTGTTTTACTTTCTATTAGGTTTAATCATTAGGCTTACTTCTCTTTGCCTTTTCTATTAATTTACTTATTTTTGTGTTACAAGATGAGCATTTTGTCATATATACGCACTCAACAGAAAACCGAATTTAAAAACAAAATAAGATTAAAAAAATAAACACTTGAAAATTTTGCACACACCTGATAATAAAGACTTAAAAATAGAGATGTGAATTTACTTACATTTGTGTGCTCTTTCTCTCTCTCTCTCTCACACACACACACACACACACACCAAGATTGTTTAAAATTTGCTAAATATATTGTGGAAGAGTGATCGATATTGGAGAGAGAGTTTGTTGATAGAGAGAGCGGGAACACTGAAATGAACAGTGTATTGAAAATGTCAGTTTCACATTTGAAACGATCTTTAGACAATATGTCACTTAGCATTCCTATTCCAGGTTCTATACGTCAGTCATTGGGAGAATAAAACAAAGCTTACCTGGTTTTCACCTGGTTTTTAGTTTTTTATAAGTTGGTGCTGTTTTTCTTATTTTCCATGCTTTTTTGATTAGTGATTTTGACATCACATATGTATTTTGAGGAGATTGTGCTTCTTTTTTTATTAACTCATTTCACTCCAAGCAAGGTAACAAAGCCACTAAGACACAAGAGGTTACTGAGTATGAAAGTATGAGAAAAAGAAAAACATTATGAAGGAGAGAGAGAACAATGAAAGAACAGGAATTAAGAAAACAGAAGATAACGATTGGCATTGCATTTAGATTTTTGAAGATCAAAGTTAACTGGGAAGCAAGAAGCCGGAAGAGATTTCCACAAGTGAAAAAATCATCTATTAGCATAGAACATCTAGAATGCATCTAGCCATTTCAACTGTAAAATGATGAGACATAGCCGCCAATCTAGTACTGCGCTTAAATTAATAATGTCTATGTACCATAGAGGAAAGATAATGAAAACAATTACCATAAAAGTATTTATAGAAAAGACACAGTGAAGCTACCTTATGGCGATAGGAAAGTGATTGAAACCTAGATGCCAGATCAGAAGCAATTACATTGTTGATTCTTATTTGGATTTTATCAAGAATCTCTAAATATATAGCAGATGCATCAGACAATATGTGGAAGCAATATTCAAAACATGGACGAATGGTAGACTTATAAATATGTAAGATAGATTCGGACGAGAAAAGTTGTCTAGCATGACATAGTGAACTAACTTTCCTAGCAGCAAACCTAGCAATTGATTCAATATAATCTTTACACGTAAATGGGAAATGACTCACTCGACTGGGGTTTTTCCCTGGAGCGTAAAAATTAAGTCATTCATTGCCCCATCTTACAACAGGTTATTTTTTTTTTTTTAGATCATCTGCCAATTCGACCTTATCGAACCGAACAAACATAATATTAAGACAAGAATAAATGGTCGTATCATTAGCATAGACACCTAGTTGAGGAAAGTCGTTGATGAAAGTCAGGAACACCATAGGTCCTGGGATAGAGCCCTGGGGAACGCCCGCATTAATGCAAAAAGGTCAAGAAGAGTTATTGTTCAAGACAATTTTCATTTCATGATTCGATAAGAAAGACTGAATCAGTTCAAAAATTCGTCCAGAAATATCATGAGATATTTAAGGCAACATCCTGAGCTTCATCATTCTTATCTAAAGCTTGATAAACTCTTTCAGCAATAATCGTTAATACATCAGCAGTTGACCTAGAGAAGCGACAGCCATGTTGCTTATCTGAAAGAAGATCCTGTGATGTGGTATGCTTAACCAATTTAGAGTTAATTAGAACCTGTAGTATTTTGCCAAAAAAGAGGTACAAGGCTAATAAGTCCATAGTTAGAAGAATCAGATGGTTTGCCTGAATTCTTAAATAATGGAACTACAGAATAGGATTTCCAACAAGCAGAAATGCAAGAAGTAGCAAAGCATTTATTGTAAAGTTTAGAGAGAAAATGAGCCAGTTCAGGAGCAAAATTCTTAAGGAATATTGCAGGGATACCGTTCACGTGCTTTGAGGAGATTCAGTGTAGGAATGATGGTAGAAGCTATGGATCGAGTTATATATCTATCATTCAATAGAAATTCAGTTCTAAGTGGAAAGTCAGGCAAAGATTTGAGTTGGTTTGGTTTGTGTGTTTAGCGGCATATCAACTTCTTATGGGTCATTTAATGCCGAAATTTTATTTTCCTGTAAGCTTTGGTAATTTCTTTTTTTTTTCTTTAAAAGATTTCATATAAAAATAGTGTTTTGTGCTTTCTCTAAGTATACAAAAAAAAAACCATGATCACTACTTACAAAAATGTATAAATGCAGGACTTTTGACATTTTGAATAATATCTTTACTGAGCACGAAACACCTGGTAAATAATCCACGAGCGTAGGTGTTGCTGTGAGGATCGCTAACAAAAATCTGGCGCCAACGTAGGCTACGTAGCTGGGCTGGGAGATTCCCACCTATGGAAGATGAGGTCACTTACAACAGCTGCACATCACCTAGGAACCTCCCCAGTACTTTCTGAAAATTTCAATTTGTGGCAAGTCATGTCAGAACCTGAAAAACATTCAGATTTTGTAAGTATTCGTATTTTGGAATTTCGGATAAAGAATACTAAACCTGTATGTGATACAAAATATAGTTTTAAGGTATGCCATTGCTATGTTGATGAGTAAAAGTGCTTAATCTCAGAGATAGAGCATATGTAAATATAAAAGTGGACACAGATGTCAAGACCGCCGCTTGGTGTTGACTTCAGTGTTCACTTATATATACTAGTCGAATTACCCGCACCTTGCTGCGTGTCACACATTTTTTGTAAGAAAATGATAATTGATTTTAAATCATTGTTATAATTTGTGGAGAAAAATAACGCATTTCAATATTACTCAATGATCTTGCCAATATGTCCTCCATCTTCTGACTTTCTCCATCTATATTTTGGATAGGAATCATGATTGCCTTGTTCAAATTTTAATTTCATTTAAATCAAAGGGAAACAAATTTTCAGGTGGTGGTGGGGTTGCCCACCGAGGACTCCCACCTTGATCATAAAAAATACTTATACTACTGTAATCTGTGTAATGTAATTTCAGAATATATGCGATTATGGGGTTGGGGGGTATATCTCCAAAACCCTAGGAGGAGTTTGATAACAAACAGACAGACAGAGGCTACAACTTTATATATATATATATATATATATATATATATATATATATATATATTGTGTGCAACAGTTTTCTTAGAATACACCTCTTTAGAGCAATGACAGGGACTAGGAATTCCTCATTGCAGAACCGTGAGCTGCCCGAAAGCAGAAAGGAAAATAATGTTTTTGATTGTTTTATTTCTTACGGCTTATCAACCTTTTGGAGGTCAGTTAAGGAAAAGAACAGATAGTACGCTTTGATCCCAATCCGAAGGCCTGAGAGCGTTCTCTCTGTATTTACCCACCTCCGCACAATGGTTACAACCAAAGGCAACCCCCCCCAGTTCCCGCAACTAGTCTCACGCTGGCGTTGATATCCGTCAACCATTCTTCTTTAGGACAATGAGGAAGGTGCTAGATCGGTCTCCCTCATAAATTATCATGAGACGAACAGATCCCAACTCGAAAGCCGGTTTGTTTAATTACCTCCCCACAGTGGTATGATGTGACACAAGGTCATGTTTAAAGTGGGTTGCCATCGGCCCTGTCATGTTCGCGTTAATACCCACCATCTCTCTTTCGTTCAATGAAGGTGGGGTGGGGGTACTGCAGCAGGTTTAGAATCCCCCGAGATTAGGTATTCCTCAAATATGAAGAAAAGATACTACACAATGATCAAAATCCGAAGGCCGAGGAGAGTATTTATCCGTATGCACACGTCGTAACAGAATTTGACACAAGGTCAGTGTTTAATGTGGGATTTCGGAAGCCGTTCAAAAATTGTTCATGCCGCCTCGACGGCATTTCTCTTATTGAGAACGTCGAGAATTGGCACCCAGCTCCCTCCCCAAGGAGAGGTAGTTATTTATACGCGCGCCCACGTCGCGACAGAATGTAATACAAGGTCGAAGTTTAATGTGAGTGTGCAGATACACCCTATCCTAAGCTACAAAAACAATACATGCATAAATATTTTAACGTGCATTATGCTATTTTTTTTAAACTAATTTTCTGAACGGATTCTTTATTCTATTTGCGTTATAAATATGATAATAAATATGTCAAGCAAGACAATTATACTCGTCATTTCATACTTTATTACCATTTTTCATAAATACACACGTCTCTTAAAAAAAGAACAGGTAATTTAAAGACAACTTTGAATGCCATCCTTGTTGTATATTTTTTCTGTTTCTATCAACAGAGGCAGATCCACAATTCTCGTATTTGTAATTCGCTAACGAAATTCGAATATGGACCAGCGAAAAGAGCATGTACATTCAATGGAGCATGATCAACATTCTAGCATTAATGTAAGTATAAATGAATTCCTTTCTGTACAAAATGTTTCTTTGTTTGTATGATAGGATAAAGAACAAATGGGAAACGTTTATCAATTTAACATGTTTCACTTTTATTAAAGCTTCATCAAAGTAAACCATCTTAGATCGATAAACGTTTCCTATTTAATTTTTATCCTATCGTTCTATATTTGACTTGTATATATGTAGCAGTGATGTTAGCGATACATATATGTCAGTAAGGTTAATATTAAGTCGTCAGAATAATATTGTAATCATTTCTACTTGTTAGGGGTTCAATGGAAGTTCTAACATTTTGGTCACTCAATCAATAAAATAAAGAAAGTCCCTTTAAAACTTGTGGATGTTAGTAAGCTTGTGGGTTTTGTATGTATTTTTACTTGAAGGTGAGTGTTCAATATATAAACAAAGAAGATAGTAGCATATAAAAAAAACTTGTGTTTCTGCTACTAACGTTTATTTTTTTATGGTAACTGTATTGAGAGAAAGTTAAATGTCTCTTGAGTATGTCCATTTTCCTTTTGGGCCCAGAAATAAAGTATGGGAAGTAAGCATAAAAACGGGTAAAGACAGTCGAGCTCAAGTTAGTCTCGTCCTGAGTTGGGATGGCTGAATCACTACTTCATGACTAGGGCTGCTTAAATCACGTCCGAACGACGATTGCTTATTGGTGATCGGTGTTCGAGCCCAGATAAAAAGCAGGAATTCAAATGCTGATTTTCAAGTCAGAAAGCCACCACGGATCACTTGAAAATCAGCATTTGAATTCCTGCTTTTTATCTGGGCTCGAACACCGATCACCAATAAGCAATACCTAACTATCTCAGCTTTGTGACAGATTCAAATAGTGTATGAAATAGTAACAGAAAATATATGAAATCAGCAAAGACCGTCATTCTAGTATTAAATAAAACCAATAAATAAAATAATAAGAAAGAAAAAAAAATAACTAACTTCATTTTCCCATGATGCAAGTTATAAAGAAAGCGAAAGGGTTTTTTGGTTACATATGCGATTTCATAACACCACTTCCGGAAAGGACAAAATCGAATCCTTTTCTTTACACTTTCCAACGATTAACTCCTCTCAAACTTGGATTTAGAAAGTACTTACTGCATTCATTGAATTTTGGAATATCACAGAAACATTTGTAAAGTCTGTTCCTCTATTCCCCTCTCATTTTATACTCTGTCTATGGTGCGTCTATGAGCAGCATTGGCCAACGTTCTAGTACAAATAAAAGACTCGTTTTCTTACGTTTAGTTTTATGGCGGGCATTCCCTACTTGGAGAATTGTCATAACAAAGTCTTCCTACTAACATTTACCACCATTTGACATTATTCTGTACTACAAATCACCGGGCAAAAGTGTAAGACAATAAAGAGTGATTGGAGAGCCAGCAAATTCAAATTAAATATAAAATGAATTTTTATTTCACTTTGATTGGATGCCCTCCCGATATAGATGCCCGGGAGCAGTCGCACCCTCTGCTGCCACCCCTTCTGCACGCTACTTCTAACTCATCAACAACTGGCTCTAAGCTTAAAAGATTTTCGTCAACTAAATACATTTCAAATGAATTATAAATTAGCGTATGTCGTCAATGGAGATGTGCCGAATAAAAATTGTCACTTCACATCAATAAGGACAAGAGCGTGTTCATTGAGCTAGAAATTGCCGGCTTTCTTGGATATCAACGCAGAAAATATAATCTCGTCCTTGACTTTTCATACAATGGGAGACGGATAACCAGATTGTTTTTAGTCCCCGGGTCCCGAAGAGAGTGCACGATGTAGCCTGGATCTCAAATGAACCACGAAATAGCTTCTTTTATTTTCGAAAAATAAAAAAATAAACATAAAAAATAAATAAAAACCAAGATTTCAGATACTAATCACGTATTTTATGTGCCAAGTCCTTTCAGAATGAGCTATTATAGCTCTCCACAGCCTCCTGACCCTTGTTGTTCAAAGTAACTTGAGCTCAACATTATCCATCGTTTAAATTCGGCCATGCGAAACTAAATTTAGTAACTGCCTAAAAACAAAATTTTTACTCTAAATCTACTCTAAATCATTTCACTTCTAAAACAATCGATAATATAAAATACAATGTGACATTATGTATTTATCGGTCGCGCAGCCTGATCAACTCTGCCTTCTAATGAGGTATTCCGTTATAGAACGAGGTATTACTCGACACCAGTAAGAAAACTTCGTGCTGTCATAGGAACGGAATATCACATTAGTATGTAGTGAGAACATTCTCCTTTTTATTTCTTTTTTGGTTTAAATATTTTTACATTTAATGTTTTACAAATCATAATTCTTTCTGACATGAGTTTATAGAGTTATTACAAATAAAAATAATTATTTGTTTATAGAGTTATTACAAATAAAAATAATTATTTGTTTATAGAGTTATTACAAATAAAAATAATTATTTGTTTATAGAGTTATTACAAATAAAAATAATTATTTGTTTATAGAGTTATCATAGATAAAAATCTTCGATTACTTATGCTGAAAATATAATCAATGCAATGGAAAAAATACTTAAATATGGCCGCCATTTTTTGACACTAAGTCAGACCAGCAAATAAATATTACGTATGTACAAAAATTCCCAGTACTCGTTTTTATTCATTTTTATTTTTTATTGTTCTTCAAAATTCTTTCAGGACCTCAGGGATTATGATTCTCCACGGATTCCTTTTTCTTTTAATATCTGTAAACTGCGCGTTGCCATGATTGTTGAGGCGGTTTCTTGTCTTCTTTACGATTTTAAATTTAAAGTTGTATTTTGCCTAAACTGGATGCTAAACAGAGATAGCCCAGTTTGTCCTGCTATAGCTTTTGGGATGGGAGAAATGGATTCATGCCTTTTCCAAGTCTAAAACTCCAAACTGAATGCAAACTGTCTCAGTCGGAATTTATACTCGGTTAACCGATTCCACTCTTCATGCTGTTCAGGTTTAGGCCGTCCACGCCTTCTGAATACACAGCTAAAAACCAAGTTTTTCGCTGGAAACTTTTGTACACACTTACTAATTGTTTTCGTATAGACTAGTATAAATAATAATGAATTTAGCATGGTCAAATATATCCGGCTTAGATTCAACCTTTTCTTTTAAATTAAATTTGTATTTACAGAGCATGATTTTGGCAATTCAGACGCCGACGAGTCTTTTATTCGCAGAATGGTGTATGTCGACGTTACATGGTAAGTAGCTTCTTTTCTGCTTCTTTCGATTGACGTTTTTCCTTTTAAAGTCACAGTGTAATTGAGAGAAAATTTAACAATCCAATTTATATCCATTATTAACGCGTTCTCAGACGGCATCCCATGGCGTCGCTTGCAACAAAGATAGGTGAAACGCGGGTGACGAGATTACTGAAAAGGCCATGTTCGTTATATGCGCTATGTCAGATTTTATTATGCAAGTCAATGTTTTCAATAATAAAATAAAATAATAATAATAATAAAACTAGTAATTATCAATCGGTAAAACTTTCAGAATGTACATATATTTATGTGAAGTTTTATCGAATTCTATTAGAAATATTTACAATAACATATTGGTGTTTTATGATTTTATTATGCAACACAACAGTTGCTCATCATTTTGTAAATAAATATATACATATATTATGATGAATATTGATGTTAGTATTTTAATTTCATATATATATATATATATATATATATATATATATTTTTTTTTTTTTTTTTTTTTTTTTGAGTGAGAGAGAGAATTTTTTTCTCAATCTAGCCGAAATCATGTTTGTGTTTGTGACAAGAACTTATAAAATTTTATTTCCGATCAAATCTAAGTATTTAAAGAAACCGGTATGGCAAATGTTGACAGAGATAAAATATACGAACTCTTAAGAACATTGGCTAAAGATATGAAATCAACCAAATGACATCCTTTCAGTAAACATTATAAAGATAAATGTGTGAGTTGGACGAAGAAGTACATTTCTAAATAGTAAATTTTAAAGATGAATGTAGAGCTATATTGGATGGACGTTAGGTTTTTCACAGTAATGTTCTGGGTTAGTATTATAGACAGTAAAATTATAAGCTCCTTCAAAATTGATGATGACGTCAAGATAAATACAGGGAATAATTATTAGTTAAAAGACGGATTTTGATTGGTACAGATCCTAACCAAAATCTTTATGCTAAAGAATCTTGCAAGACAATGAAAAGCTACTATTGCTACCCTTGCCAAAAAAGGTTATCAGTAACGTCAAAATAATTGAATGCCCCCTCAGCCTCTCAAGATATGAATCCAGTGGAAAATGTGTGCCTCATTTATATACATAAAAAAAGAAGTATTTTAGAATGGGAGACAATATTCAAGAAAAGAAGATATCTGGGAATCATTCAAAATTGCTGCAAATAATGTTAAAGATGAAATAGTAAGAATATTAACAAAATGAATGGTCGATTAAGATTAATTAAGGAGACATCATGTAAAATAATAATATATTCTCGTATATCGTAGATTTTGTAAATGAAATAAATGTTTCTGTCGTTTATATCTTTTGGATTTATTTTGCTCTTTGCATAATAAAACCTGACACTCCTAAACAATCTTTGCCTGACTTTCTGGAATGACGAAATTACACTATTAGAATAAACATTATTTACGCTATTTATATTCGGACTATTGTTCTCGTCATTGTTGTTATCATAACGTTTCGGCCGTTGAGCCGTCCGACCTTCCTCGGGTATATATCAATCTGGATAACCTACAATGAATTCTGAACTGAACCCTTTATTTAATCTACGGGAATAGACTATTCTCGTTCCACTGCTCATGTCTCGGGATATCTCGTCTAGGACTTATTGTTATTTAGTACTGTTCAGTTATTTCTCGCCCGTTTCCACTGAGTGTGAGTACAGACTACCCGACCCAGAGATTGAACTCGCAACTATGATGTTACCAAATTCTCAAACTAACAATTTTATCCCTTAGGCCTCCGAGATAAAAGCGTTAGTTGAAGAGGAAGGCCGAAGGACACAACGGCCGAAACGTTGTGATAACAACAACAAAGATGAGGATAATAGTCCGAATATACATAGTATAAATAATACTCCTAAACAAGTAATTATAAATATTTTTAAATAAGGATAGACAACATGAGCGGAAAGTCACCTGATATACGAGGGTGGGCGGAAAATTTCAAAGGCTGATTATGAAGGAATTATGCTAGAGCTGTGAAATCTTGCATGTGTTCTTTTCAACTCTTAATAAAAACTTCTTTGTTTCTTCGCAGGTACGAGGGTGGGCTGAAAATTTCATAGGCTGATTATGTAGGAATGATACTAGAGCTGTGAAATCTTGCATGCATTCATTTCAATTCTTCTTATTGAATATCTATTAAAATTTTCCCAAATCGTCATATTTCTGTGCAAATGTACATGCTGAACTCGAAATAACAATTAAATTATGATAAAACCTACTGTTTTGGAGTTATAGACAAGAAAAGATATGACTTAGTCGTGGTCATACATGCGCCATTACCGGCTTTGTGTATTTAGATTCACTGCCGATCACTTTCGTCGCACAATCTTAACTTTTTGGCCTATTTACTGCTTTTACTGCTTTTACACTTCGAAATTACTGCCCACTATCATAAAAAAATTACATGGGTTACTGTTAAGTTTTCTTTTTGTTCTCTCTCTCTCTCTCTCTCTCTCTCTCTCTCTATATATATATATATATATATATATATATATATATATATATAGGAAATGCTAACAATTCTTCTTATATGCTTTACTGTATTAATTTGTTTTGTTTTTTTAATTTGTCATTGCTATTCTACCAAGAAAAAAAAGGTTTTATTGTATTTTTTAATTTGTTTTGTTTAAAGTTTTCTCTTGTCATTGCTTTACGATAGTGCGCAGTAATTTCGACGAGTACGAGCAGTAAAAGCAGTAAATAGGCCCAAAATTATGATTGCGCGTCCGGAAGTGCTCCGAAGTGAATGTAATAAAAACAATGCCCGAAATAGCGGGCGAATGACCTCGACTAAGTCCTATTTTTTCTTGTCGATAACTCCAAAACGGTAGGTTTTATCATAATTTAATTGTTAATTTGAGTTCAGCATGTACATTTACACGGAAATATGACGAATGAATATGAATTTCTGGGTATTATAAATCTGTTTTCAGCAACCATTTTTATACCAGTTCTCATATTGCAATTTTGCTGTTATCATTCCATGTTTTTACCAGAGCTCATATTGCAACTTTGTTATCATTGCTTTTCTCTGGCACTCCTTATTACTGGTTCCCATATTGTATTTATTTCTATGCTTGGTCGGCTCAGGAGATTTTTGTGGCATAGCATATGTGCTGATTCCTTAAGTTTACGAATTTTCCAATGGTGTTCCCTATCTATGATCTCAACATGATCCCACAGGGGACGGTGATCTCCCTTCTCTCTCCATATGTGGTCAGCCACGCCTGATTTTTCTACTTCCCCTCGCGTTACAGCTTTCTGGTGTTCTTGAAGCCTTACCTTGAGGGGGCGGCCTGTCTCTCCTTTATATTCCTTTCCGCAGCTGCACGGGATAGCGTACACACAGTCTTTAGTCATGTTCTCCTCTATGGAGGGTCTCACTCGAGAGAGATATCTGCGAAGTGTTGTCACGCTCTTGAAGGTTGTCCTGATGTTATATGGACCGTAGATCCTTTGTATTTTCTCTGATAACCCCTTCACATAAGGCAGGCAGACTGTTTTTGTTGTTGTCCTCCTCCTCCTCTTGTACCCGCCTATCCCAGTTTTTGGAGGCTGCTGCCATGTACCCAGGGTAGTTGTTACGTTGTAGGGTACTACTTATACTGACCAATTCCTTATCTAACGTCTCTGAGTCGCCACTTATAACTTTTGCTCGGTGTTGTAAGCAACGGACGATCCCTTTCTTTACGCTGTATGGATGGTGGGAGTTGAAATTGAGGTACTGTCCTGTGAATGTTGGTTTACGGTATACGGATGTCTTGAACCCATGCTCTGTTCGAGATATTAGTACATCCAGGAATGGGAATGTTTTGTTACTCTCTTTATCCATTGTGAACTGTATCGAAGGTCTTATTGAGTTCACATGGTCCAGTAGAACCTGGACCCCTTCCTGGTGTGGCCAGAGTATGAAGGTATCATCTACGTGCCTTAACCATATAGTTGGCTTTAGAGATATAGATTCTAATGCCATTTCTTCAAAGTATTCCATGTATATATTCGCCATTGCTGGTGATAATGGCGATCCCATTGCTAAACCCTCATCCTGTCGATATATGTGTGATCCCATTCCCAAGTGTGTTGTTTGTGTACAGAAAGTCAACATCTCCATCAGATTATCTATTGGAATACTGGTCCGTTCTTCTAGGGAAGAGTCCGAGGTCAATCTGTCTCTGACTACTGAGAGTGCCTCCTCCGTGGGTACCTTGGTGAACAAACTCACCACGTCCAAGCTCACCATCTGGTTGGATAGGATGGGAGCATCTTTGATTATTTCCACGAAGTGGGCGGAGTTTCGGACATATGAAGGAGACTTTCCGATCAATGGGTCAATTATATCTACAAGGAAGCGACTCAGAGGGTGGCACACAGAGCCTTGGCAACTAACAATCGGCCTGAGCGGAATACCGTCTTTGTGAATCTTAGGGAGACCGTATATATGAGGTATCTTGGTGCAACGTTGCAATAACTGCCTATACATCTTGGGTGCGAAGTGGTCCTTGTTCTTGATTAGGATCTGTGACAGTTTGCGTTCCGTTTTCATAGTAGGATCCTTTTTCACTTTGCTGTAGCTACCATTGCTAATGAGGTCTTCCAGTTTTCTTGTATACTCTGAGTTGTCCATCACTACAGTCGCATTAGCTTTGTCAGCCAGTAGTATGATGATGTTTTTGTTCCTCTGTAGGGATCCAATTGCTAGTTAGGCAGTTATCATCAAACCATCAAACATGGCACGTGGAACTAGAACAGTCTACCCCAGTGATCGAAATAAAGGGTTCAGTTCGAAATTCCAACCACCTGAAGAAGGCCGGAGCGTACAACAGCCGAAACGTTGTGACAAATATGGCGACAAAGATGAGGACAATAGTCCAACTAATGTAAATACTGTACATAATACCTCATCTCAGAAATATAGACAGACTCTAAGGAAAATAGTGTATGCGATCTGATCTTCACCTTAAACAACCAGTGCAGGTGGGAAGAAAAACCTGGAATTGATGGACAGACGGTCCTCCTTTGGTCCGATCAAGCGTGAAACAAACCAATGGATTAGCTTATGCAACATTATGTCACAAATCATCATCATCATCATCATCATCATCATCATCATCATCATCAGTTCCATTACTGGATGTCGTCATAGAGTGATTCAGCAACTGAACACCTAACCAATTTCCTCCATTTATCCGGATTGAAACCGGTGAGGTATTGATTTATGCATAGCGTGCTTTGAGCAAAGTTGGCCTAAAGAAACACATCCTTCTCCAGCTCAAACCACAGCCAACTTGAAGGTTCGTCTAGGTCATCGGGACAACCTTTTGCCCTTGGCCGGTGACTTCAGTCTAGGAAACCCTCGGCTCAGCAATACCGTTTCATCACCGCACTGTCTCTATCCATAGCTATAGAGGCCAGTTTGCCCCATTGTGCAAGATGAGCATTTACCCTACAAGAAGGTTTATCCGCCTTTTGACATTTATTGCTTTTAATTTTGTTGGGTATCTAGCTACGTTCCTAACAAGAAAAGCCTGTTGGGGGAACCGGTTTAGTCGCTGATGACCCGACCATGCGGCAGATAGCACTGGGTTAAATGGTACCGGTAGTAATTGTAGAGTGACAAATGTTACAAGTAAAATCTGTAAAACAACTATGTTAAAAAGTCCATTCAATCTAATAGGTGATTTGACTTTTAAAGACATACCAACACTTTGTGGGTCATTTAAAGCCGAAGCATATTTATGATTGTAAGTTTTTTTTTTGTTGTTGTTTTTTGTCGGAGATAGCAATGATTTTCCCAGTCCTACTATTTAACCCATAGCTAAGGGGAGACGAAAAGATGGATTCCTACTTTTCCCCGGTTATTTGTGCGTAAGTGAATGTAAAGAACGCAACTGGAATTCCAACTCGAGTCTGTTGATTTCTTATTCTGAGCTGACATCCATTACATCATCCGTAAATATTCATTGCAATGATGACGTGTAATAATAGCAAATTCAACAGAGAAACATGAAGCAATAATCGGAATTGCAGTAGGGCAACCCATAAATAACGTCAGAAATCCGAAAGTGATAATTGCATAAGATTTTCGCGACTCAAAAATGCCTCAATGATAATAGTATCTGATAATATGTGTTCGTGGAGTTTTAAACGAATAAATTGTGTTTACACATTATGATATAACTTAGCTAATAACCCGACCCTACTTCTTAAATATGGTGGTATCTACGAAGCTCATATGACGTGTAAGTTCCTCTGAGTTTCGAAAAGGTAAGAATTTTACTGAAGCAATTCGAAATACTCATATTATTTATGGAATACATTCTTTAAATGAAAAGTCGATGGTTTTTAAAGTTTTAGAAAAGGTAACATTAGTTTAAGACTACGACCAGGCAGCCCTAGTGAATTTATGAATGACATATTCTGGTGTGAATTTGATAAAAATAGCACAATTAAAGAATTAACCCAAAAGCTGAATTGAAGACATTCAATGATTCTGTAACAACTTGGAAAGATGCTTAAAATGAAAAATGGGTTTGATATGATAGAAGTAGGAAGGATATATGTATATCGCCATTTTCAGATATTTTGGTTGATGATGAAAAATGAATATTGTACACTAATATAAAGCAATGGAGACAATGACTTAGAGGCAAATAGGCTTAGGCGCAATCCAAAATGAATCTCCATCCAAGGAAGTTTATTACAACTTAATACACGCAAAAGAAAACAATCATGCTACCTAAAATATTTTTCCTAGCCTTTAGATCTGCAAATCATTTCATGGCACTTTCTACACCTATTGACAAAATAACAAAAACATTTCCGTCCCGGATATGACGATAAACTACATCCAGGTCCTGGGTAAGACGATAAACTACGTTCAGCAGCAAGGCCTCTGATCAGGAGGTTTTGAGGAGCGTGGAACCACCACTTAACTGTTGGTGTTCCCAGGTCCATCCTGACCACGGGTGGTAGCACCTGTTAGAGTCCCAACTATGGGCAAATAGTTAACCCCGAAACTGAGGTAAAAAGCATTATGAAAGTGTAAAAATAGGTTTTAATACCAGAAATAGTTTGTAAAAAATCATTACCAGAAATAAATTTTTGAAGGAAAAAAACTGTTACCAGGAATATATTTTTGAAAAAAAACTATTACCAGCAATATATTTTTGAAAAAAACTATTACCAGCAATATGTTTTTGAAAAAAATATTACCAGCAATACATTTTTTAAAATAATATTATCAGCTATACATTTTTGACGAAAAACAATATTACCAGAAATAGATTTTTGACAAAACAAAATATTAACAGGAAAAAAAGTTGTCGTCATTAAATAACCCATTGAGGTTGATATGCCATAAAACAAAACAAAACAAACCAAGCCAAAGATTTTAATCTTTCTTGAGTCATGGACGACCGCAAGTATGTTTTTATAAGTTTGAGTTTTGAAAGATGGAATACACATGACATGGTGGAATGATGGCGCCCTCGGCCTTGATGGAGTTGAGCCGGCCCTCTTGCTTTGTTTTGCATGGATCTTTACAAAGGAATGAATAAAACCTTTTCAATTCTTACTAAACTGTGCCTACTTAAGTCGAATAAACATTCAACGGTTTCAGTAAACTTTTCTCAGCGTTGATTGGACACCATTTGTTTCCCTTTGAACGTATTTGTAACCAATCGATAATGTAACAAATAATTACTGGTTACTTGAACCGTAGCACCAGCCTTATACGACGTGCCAAGGAGGCTTCAAAGTTGCAGTCAGAATAGTTTTCATTCAATTATCCAATATTCTATATTTATATATACTAACAGATGTACCCGTCGTTGATCGAGAACTTTTTACTACCAAAAACTGATTTACCTCTCTTACCAACTACATGTGTGCGAAAAAATAGGTAGTTATTTTTCATGAAAAATAGCTTATTTTTGACATTGTAAACCCAGGTCAATTTTATATAGTCTGCGTTACTCCCTGGATCATAGACTATCTGCATTCTAAGTTTGGCTGAAATCTATCGACTAGTTTTTGAACAGGCATTTCATTTTATTTGTATAGCTTGTTTTGTACCCGTGTTTTCCTTGAGTAGCAGTCAATATAATAGTAGAAGAAATCTGAATTCTACACCAGCCTGAAAATGGGTTCCGTCAGGCTATCTTGCCCTAGACACACCCACGTCTGCTACGGTTGTAGTAAATATGGTACCGCTATGACCCTAATGCGTCGTAGTTGTGTTGTGCGCAGGCGTATAAAAGTTCGGTTATCAATTTTAAGATCTTGTCAATTCTGAACACAAAATTTAATCACAGGAGTGAATTTCAAAATACGGTGAATAAGTTAATAACAAACTGATGAATTTTCATTTTTTTTTTTATTCAAATAAACCACCTCCGTAAGGTTGCCTTCCTGTGTCTTTTCTATAAATACTTTCATGATAATTGTTCAGATGAGCTCTTCATTATGGTACATAGACTTTTTGAATGTAAGCGCAGTACTAGACTGGCGTCAAGATCTAATCAATTTACAGTTAAGTTAGCTAAATGTAAACGTAAATTCTATGCTAACATTTTTTTTTTCTCGCTTGTGGAACTCCCTTCTGGCTCCATGCTTTCCAGTCAATTTTAATCTTCAAAAATTTAAATTCAATGTCAATCGCTATCTACTGTCCTCCTGATTACTCTTTTCTCTTCCCGCTCATTATTAATGTTTCTGTTCCTAATTCTTCCACACCATGTAACTCCTTGTGTCTTAGTGGCTTTATTGCCTTGCATTGGGTGATACCGATTAAAAAAATACCTATATATACATAATTACTTTCCTTTCTTCAATGAGATCTACGTGAGGCAAAGATTTTCAATGAGCATAATACATTTGGGACGCCTGCTTTCGAGTTGCTTCATATTTGACTTTTTAATTTCCACTTCTAACAGGTCTCGTTATTGCTATCATCTTGTCTGCCGCCATCGCCATATGTATTGAAGGCTTCCAAGAATATAGAAGTGTCAGGACCCTAAAAGCAGCCCTGCGAGAACCAGCGTAAGTAATTTGTAACAATAACCCTTTTTCTGTTCTTCATTAATGCTTGCTTTAATTTTTAATCACTGAAAATCACTTTTTCTTAATTTTTCATACAATTTCTTATAGTAAAATCATTCTGAATGATTATTTCACAGTATATTCAACAACCCTGTCCTGTCGATAACTCTTGCTTTTGTGGCGGACAACATTAATTTAACATTAGATTAGGAAACGAGGCTCACGCAAAATAGATGTACAATATCAAACAACGATGTGAAGGAAAAAGCATGCATTTAAATAAGAAACGGTTGAATTAACCAAGAGTTGCTTCTCTTTAACTTATTTTTGGGTTCAATGAGAAATAGTCATTTGGTTCAAAGTTCACTGGAAGAATGTTCATGAGAGTCTCTTGTAATGATTGTTCTTGAAAGATATTGCTGTGTAAGAAGAGTTTACGTGAGTGTGTACAAGGTATGTTCAGCATGTGAGTGGTGTATGTAAATGAGAACGTTGGCGCATGGTTTCAACTGTCGTGGATTTGTTTGGCAGTTGAATTCTCACTAATTGGGATTAGAAAAATCTTGACTTAAATAAGCGACTATAGGCTCCAAATCGTTGCGCGGGGAAAATTATTCTTCACGTGCAAACAATCTGATTGGTTGGCATCGACCAATCAGCGAGCGATCTTTGGGGAGACTTAAGAAAGCTTCTGTGATCCGCTTCTCCCAAAAGTGCACAAAATTGACTACTTAAAAATAGAGCGATTACAAAATTGTCGCATTACTGCGATTTGTTAATTGCCTGTAGTAATGTAATGGTGATTTATTAACCAATGAATGCTTGGCATTGTATGTGATTTGTATCTTTGTATGTATGTGTGTTCGTGCCTAATAGATCTACACACTTTAATTACTGGCCACTGACAGAATACTGAAAGTTGTTAAAACAAATTTTATGTCGTTGCGTAATGAATCCCGTGACCTATTAGGGTTGTAATGGCACCACATGTACTGCAGCAGTGGTTTATCTAGGAAAAGTTAACGTGACGAAACCCATCCTTCAGGCTGTTTTGAATTCAGATTTTTTCCTAGACTTGCTACCTCAAAGCAAGAAAGGCAAGTCAGCCGTACTGTATCTGGGAAGGGAAAAGAGAGCCATACCTCAGTATCTCTCTATATTTCTGAGATGAGGTATTATGTACACTATTTTGGATTTCAAGGATATTTGTGTGGAGGTGTACGTAATGAATTCGGACGCAATTCGAACTCGGGTCATCGTTTTCTCTCCCTGAGCCGCCAACTGTTGGGTTAAATAAATAAATAAAAAAAAAATAAATAAATAAAAAAATATATATAAACAGAAAACTTATACGCCCTTTCGTCGGATTTGTTTGCCGGTCACCAGCTTAGTTGGGGAGTTGTAGAGTATCAGTAATGTCAGTGGGCAACGGTAAGAAACGCTAAAACTTTGCTTACATAAGCCAGGTTCAAATAAAAGTTCGAACGTGCTTCATTCGTGATATAAGAGACAGCATAATTAACACTTCTGTGGACATACTTATACGTCTTTCCGAAATTATATTACCTGCTGTATGTTATCAAGACATCGTAAAAATTGTGGTATAATCTAACGATTAGTGCTATTTCCAAACCAGCATAGACATACAGTATCGTACAATAAGACCTCTTCCATGCCGTATTTTTATTATAATGTGCGTTGGGAAAAATGTAGTTTCGATTAATCTACACTGCAGAGCATCTGATAGAAATCAAAATGGCGACCACTGAGAGACTTCTTGTATTTATTTATTTGCTGTAAATAGCAATTCCTATTTTTTTAAATAAAACGAGCCAGTACAGCTAAGCAACGATGCTATAATAATGCAACAGTGGAAAGTGTTAAATAATTGTAATTCTTTCCCACTCATTTTTACTTATAGTGGATTATCAGTTATAGTGAAGTGTATGAGTGTTGAAACAGATTAGTTTGATTTGGCCTTGTTAGTCAGACAGCCCGCCATAAGAGGGGGTATAAAACAAGAAAATTAAATTGTAAAGTGAAACAACAAATTTATATACATATAAATCAATTAAAGTCTCTACAAATAAAATGAATGTATTTTGGTTAATTACAAGGTCATCAAAATGTTCTTAGTAGTCCTTGCAAGAATGAGTTTATGTGTACGTAGGCAGGAACGTATGTGTGGATGTATGTATGTATGTATGTATGAGCGTTATCGTAGGGTAGGAATGTCTTTGATGTAATCGCTCAGTCTTAAAATGTTCCGTTCGTTTATCAAGTATAAAAGATGTGAGGGAGAAAGGTAGAGATAATAATAACGATCGCTTGACGTTTGTCAAGGAACGTGTTAATATACTCGTCTCCTTTCTGGTGACAGGCGAACTTGCCCATCTTTTATTTTGTTTGTGGGGCTTGAAAAGGTCATTTGGGAATTAACTTCCGGATATGATTTGGGCCTTTCCATTGGACGCTCGCGAAAAGATCCGTAAAAGAATTTATTTCTGAGAATTGAAGATTATTTGAATTTTGTTTTTAAATGTTTCCTAGTTTTCTATTGGCCGAAAAACATTTCGCATCAAGGTGTGAAATTTCACGAGTTTTGTTTTGGATTCGCTTTTGCGTGTGCGTTAAGCAATGTTTGTAAATTCGAGTCTTTTTAATTTCTAACAAAATCAATGAGTCAGTGCTTAGCATTTGAATTTTAAATCTAAATCTTGTTTTGTTCACTACATACTCACCATCATATTAACTTGTATTGTAACTTTGTATCGGGAAGTTTGATTTTACATTTCATATTTATCCCCCGAAATAAAATGACCAACTCCAATTAAAAGCTTTCAGCGATCTCCTAACCTTGCCGTATGATAAAAGGTCAGCCTTTAATATATTGGCCTAATTAAAAATAAATAAATAATATATTTTGAATGGTACAGAGTCATGTTACTGGTAGATCGAATGATTAATCATCTTCACATTGACTTGGAATAACTGCTTTTCGTATCTAACATTTGTAAAATAACGAGTTTACTAGTCAATTCAAAAAATGATCGCGTAGTAATTTTGCAATTGCATTTTCTGCGTGAGTAATCTAGAATTTTTATATATTAATTGGCAAATTGGGTAATTTGCTTAAGCTCCGCGCAAAATATATAATAAAAAATTGCCGAATAGTTATATTTAGGTGTAAATGTATATTCTTAATTCGAAAATAACAAGGAAATTTTGATAAAATCTAACGTTTAGGAGTCTTTTATTCGCTGGTAATTTTCTTTCTTACTTTAATAAGGATACTAAGAAAGTTGTCCGTAATTACAAGAAGATCTTTGTTAAAAATAAATAGACAAAACTTGTCTCAATTATTTAATGAGACATCTCTTAATGAAAACTCACTGCCAAAATATAAAATATATATATATACAATATATATATATATATATAGCTTTAATCCTTTCGTTCAAGTCTACGAATTAATTCCTTGGTGGCTGTAAAACTGATCAAGAAAAATACCAAAATTTTCTTTCAAATAATTTTGATTTTCCCAAGTACTTTTTATTCACATCTAAGGCCATCTTCAGGTGGTTAAAATATCTGTGAATGTGTATACAGTAGCTCCGTAAATTAAAAATAATTTTTTCACTGTTCGTTTACAATACAGCGCTTCAAATTCAAAGTGAAAATTTTCAGTTATGCAAGGGAGGTAACTTTTGCAATTTTAAAAAAGAAAAAGATTTTAATTTAGTAATTTATATAAAACTTTGCTGCTACAAGTATTTAAGAACTTTGTTGCTATACTCATAGTTGACTTTATTTTTGTCCGAAATTCTCTTAAAGGGCTTCCAGAATTTTAAGTTTTGCTTATTATTTTGATGAAGTATTAATGTATTTTCCACTAATATCTGTAAATGTGAACATGAGTTTACCTTTAAATGTTCTGAGATTCAACTATGCTCATTCAAGTGAAACGTAAGACAATAAAATAAAATAATGATAGACATTAATAATAATACATTTACTACTTCATCATATAAAAAACAATTAGCATAAACACGTGCACTCTAAACTATAAAAGTGAATGTCCTATTACAAAATAGCTATTATACGAAACTTAATAAACCGTGCAAAAGGAAACTCTTCAACAAGAAATATTTTCTATAATGAACTAAAAAATAAAGTCAACTGTGAGAATAGCAACAAAGTTTGTAGCAGCAAAGTTTTATATAAAATACTAAATTAAAATATTATAATGAACGTCATCTTTTTAATCACCAAAGTTACATCCCTTGCATAACTGAAATTTTTGAATTTGAATTTAAAACGATATTTTAACCCACTGAAGATAGTCTCAGATGAGATTAAAAGTACTTGGGAAAACAAAAATTATTTAAAGAAAATTTTGAAATTTTCCTTAATCAATTTTCTACAGCTACCAAGAAATTAATTCGTGGATTTGAAAAAATTAAAACTAAAATAAATAGAAATAATACGTCTAAAAATTAATTTAACCAAACCTGCTTGAATGAAAATATGGTGTAATATATATATATATATATATATATATATATATATATATATTAGTTTGGTGCAAAAATAATATCGTTTTTTTTTACGTATTTTTTAACGTCAAAAAACGATATTATTTTTGCACCAACCTAATATATATATATATATATATATATATATATATATATATATGGGCGATAAACAAGGACATGCTGAAAGAAGAAGAAAATTCATAACAAAAATGAGAGGTAACTAAAAATAATTATCGTAGAACGGTAATATCGAAATACAAGAATAGCAAAAAGACAGATAAACCGGTTTATCGATCACTTCTCGTCAAAGCTAAATCACTTTATCCGTTTACTCTCATGATAATTAAGCCGGTTTACGGTTCACCCTCATCGGAGCCAACCCGGTTTATCGGTACTTTCTCATCAGAACTAAACCAGTTTATCGGTTTTCCCTAATCAAAGTTAAACCGTTTTAACGGGCTTCCATCATCAACATCCAAACGGGTTTATCGCTCCACTTCTCATCAGAACTAAACCGGTTTATCGGTCCTCTCCTCTTCAGAAGTAAACCGGTTTATCGGTCCTCTTCTCATCAGAACTAAACCGGTTTATCGGTCCTCTCCTCTTCAGAACTAAACCGGTTTATCGGTCCTCTTCTCATCAGAACTAAACCGGTTTATCGGCCCCCTCCTCTTCAGAAATAAACCGGTTTATCGGTCCTGTCCTCGTCAGAATTAAACCGGTTTATCGGTCCTCTTCTCATCAGAGCTAAGAAGATTGAGGACGAAAATGTGCACGACTAAAATGAAAATCCAAATGTGTCTCTAGAATTTCCACTGAATGTAAAAAAGTTTATTTTTAACAATAAGTATACAATTCTTCACTATTCATGGCTTTAAAGATGATTTAATAATGCTATTATGATTTTATATTTTCCAGAGAAGGTACTTGTGGTCCAGATACGATACCAGTGAGCTGTAAATTATCCTGTACACTTACCTACATCTGTCAAATGGCGATTTCCTATTATCTTATGTTGAGCGTTATGACTGGAAACGTGTGGATTTTTCTGGCTATTATCACGGGATCTGGTATTGGCTATTTCTTGGTGAGACCTTCGATCCGATATTTTTATTTGGATAACCCTCGAAAACCCTCAAAGAAAACGTCCAACGGGAATCTTGTCGAAAATAAAGACGGTTTGGTTGAAGAAACCCCTCTTTGAGCTGGGCTCAAGAATTCAATCGCGAAACCTATTTCATTGACATTGTGATCCTGGCTTGACGAGCTTCGGCTTAATTTCGACGAGCTGAATGAGAGAGAGAAAAAAAAAAGAGAAGTCAATTCTTGTTATGTTCAATCTTATATTGCAACCAGATTATAAATAAGCCAAGTACTTGCATCAAATCCACTCCATACATCTAAATTTAAAATAAGGAATAGTTAAAATTACGTTTGTAATATAGTTCAGCTTTTCATAATTTCCAAGCTTCAAAACGAGATTGTTTTTAATTTTTATTATAAGTTTAGTTTTCTTGTAAAATAAATTGTTTTTATAACCCAACACTGCTTAATCTTTAGGGCTCAAAAAGACGTGTGTTTGCAGGATTTAAACATGGAACAAGTAGAAATATTTTTTTAAAATTTAACATCATACAAAATTAATAGCGAAAAACATTTATATTTATTAAGATTTCGGTACTTTTTTTTATTTAATCATTCTGTCGGATTTAATCCCTAATTTCAACTCGTATATGAATCCTGCTGGCTTATGTTACAGGATAGATCCCTGCTAATGACGACCAAAAGGAGTTGAATGTTAAGTCTAAAAATGTACATTCGTTTCTGACGAAAGAGAAAGACAATCCCTTCTCATTTTTTAAGCTGATTTTTTCCTCATAGCGTGAAAGTAAAAATTATCTCTTCTTTTTAAGAGATGCACATTTTCTCTGAAGACAATCGGGCAATTGTGCAAAAACAAAGCAAAAAATTAAAAGAATCGGGAATGTTGTGAATGTTGAAGCTTAAACGATTTAACATCGAAACTGTAGAGCGAGTTTCAAAATTTGATTGCTTCTCATTTTACCAGGAATATTTCAAATAAACTAAAATTTGTAAACTTTTTCTTTATTTTTTTCTTCAAAAATCCCTAAACTGTAAAAGGAAGGATCATTATGATAAGTCTTAAGTGCTTCAAATCTCATCTTTGTTGTTTTTAATTGTTAAATTACGATTGATGCGTTTTAGTCTTGACCAAGAATAGAAATGAGGTTTACAGATGAATGTTTCTTTTATGAAGCCGATTAGTCCACTACCTGAACTTGGTGATTGAACTGACAACATCCAGAAAAACATGATCTTTATTCGGAAGATTACTAAATGCAACAAATATATGCATATTGCATATATATATATATATATATATATGCAAATATGCCTATATATATGCATACATATGTACATATATATATATGTATGCATATATATATATATATGTATATATATATATATGTATGCATATATATATGTATGCATATATATATGCATATATATATATATGCATATATATATATATATGTATGCATATATATATATGTACATAAATATATATATATGAGTGCCAACTAGAACGACGGAAATCCGAATTAAAACACATTTTCAAAACAGAAGGATTAAACCGCGTTTATTCAGAGAATACATTTTCCACAGAGAGCCTTCTATAAACCCTTCGTATCCCTAATCGTGGCAAACTACTAAGCCAAAAACTAATTTCTTAGAGTAGTAGAAAACATGTAAAAAAAAAAAAAACAAAAAAAAAAAACAAATTTTCTCGGAAGAGTGAGTCCCACTTCATAGTTTATTTCTTGTCTTATTGACAAAAGATACAAGCGTTTCCGAAAATTTCGACTTTAAAATCTTTTCATGCTTCGGTTTATCAATCTTATTGATATTTTGTTGTCTTTCTATTCCTCAAATTTCATTAACCGTCCTGTTAAACCCACACATTACAATAAGCACACATGGACCATCTTTCGTTTTATCATATTTATATATGCCCTTGTTCAGATTGTTGATCACGCTAGATAACACGCTTCTCTCCCAGAAACTGTAACTAAGGTTTGCTTAGTATTGTTGCAGTATAAACTACAAACACACAATGCACCTGATCAAGTTTGCGGGTTTATACCGTTTGAATTTATATATGTGACCAATAATTTGTCCTCTGTAGAAAATAAGGGTAAAAAGAGCAGTGACGCGATACGGCGAGAGAAAACAGGAAATACCAAACTTGAGTGGAAAAAAATGGCTTTATCAGAAAGAGGAAGAAAGAAAATGGAAAATAGAAAAATTGGGTTTAAAAATCGTTGCAAAAAACAGTGGTTTTTGCGAGGGGTGGCAATAAAGTTCGTTCGGTTAACAGTTCTCATTTTTATTTTGTTGCAATATATTCGTCTTCAGGTTGAAGAAGTCTTCAGTTTTCGGATGTTTTGCTGCAGCTGTTGGGACATCCTCGTTCCTATGTTGTATTCTTGGCCGCTCCATTTTCGGACACAATGTGACTGTTGGTTCAGTTTTACGGAGCTAAATTTGTCCGTGTTGACTCGTTGGTGGCACAGGAAAAAAAGAGCCCGTGATAGGCTGCTTTCAGCCCAAACCAGGGGCCGGTGATAACGACCGCTACAAAGGGAGGTAATTCAATTATCTATATAATATTTTCAATACAAGCGTCTGCATTAGGGATTAACTAGTAGCCGCTCTAGTAGACGGATATCCTCGAATACGAGTGGTCAGCCATCATCATTTATACACAACACAATTATAGGAAGTAATGTTCTGTCCTCTATTTCCATGGATATCTCTTTCTTTTATTAAGTTTTAAGTAATTGCTCAGTTACGACTAGGACTGTTTCCACCAAGCCATTACTATCCGACGCAGAGATTGAACTCACAAATACTATGCTGGCTGAATGAATCTCATAAACTTACTGTCTCGTCGAACAATCCTGAATGTGAATTTGGTGATATCGTAATTGATCCGGTGGAAACGAGGCTAGCAATAACAAAGCAGTAATAAGAGAACAAGATGAGATATTCCTATATCTAGGTACTGACCGGGGTCGACGTTGCTTAACTTCGGTAATCGTACAAAAACCGGTGTTTGAACGTGATGCAATGAGATGTGTGTGTGTACTGTATAGTAAGGTAAAAAATCTGTTGGTATATAATCCAAGTGGATCCTCATAATATGAAAATATTAGAACTGATCCACAAAAAAGCTCGATGTATTTTTAGTTTACAGAGCAATATATTGTATCAGAAGTTACGAAAAAAGTTTATATAAAATAAATACACAACACTTGTCTATATTTAATGAAAACTCAAACGTGTATGAATATATAACCAAATTAGTAAATAAGTAGGTATACGACGGAGCGACCGTATACAAATACATAAATAATCTAAGAAGAACAAACAGTGCTCAGTGTTAAGTAAAAGAGCTGTTTAATATTGTAGCTTAAATAAGTCTGTATTGCTGCAACGTCACTTGTACAACTCACAATATCACTGGTTCAATTCACCGTCCTCGCTTTCTTCACACGTCACTACAATATTTATTGTCGTTAAATACAACAAATGTGGCACAAGGCCAAAAGGGGGTTGGGGAAAAGGACAGTCATCATTTGTCTTAATTTAAACTTAGCTAGACACAAACACTGACCCAAACATACGAAACAATATTCCTTTCACCAAAACAACACATTTATCCATACCTTCCTTACTACATTCACCAAAATGCCTCTTTGACTCAATGAAATCCTAAATATTCCCCTTATTTACAAATATTGTCTGTGAGGGGGGTGCATAAAACAACAATTTTTAAAAAGGATCCCCAATGAGTATATACAATGTGACAAATATATTTACAAGAAACTAAACAAAATTAGAGTTAGTACTAACCCCCCACCCCCAAACTTTAAATGTGGCAGAAATATCAGTTAACCGGACGAAATCGATGCGGGACTATGAAAATAAAGGATCCATTTATTCCTCCAACCATTCACACAGGCACACACTCATTCATACACAACAACAAATACGAAAGAACACACATACGAAACGAAAGGCGTCCCGCATCCGCCAGAGAACTGACATCACTGACCACCTAAACGAGGGAGGGGATGGGGAGTTAAACTAAAGGAAAAAAGGGGGGACAGAAATAAAAGGGGCCAATGAGCAAACACACCCTAGCTAAATTTACTGCTACATTGCTACACACAGAACTGGCTTCAAGGACAAAAAAACTTTCCCTGCAGCATGCGAACCATGAGGCCTTCAACAAACTTGCACAACGGCACTACCACCCTGCACTGAAAGAAGGCGTGACCAATGGTCTCGACTTCCCCCGTACAGCGACGACAGTTTGGATATTTCTCCAAGCCTGCTGAACAAAGTCTCTTGCCGACCCAGAGGGCTTCACGAATCACCAGCCAGGTGAGTGATGCCTCATCGTTATTGAGACATTTCAACCCGGGCGCCCAAGGCCATATCGAGCGAGCCTCCTGCTTCGTAAGACCGAGCTCGCCAATTAGATCATCTTGTACGCCCCCCCCCCTAACTAATACTTGATACAATGCCTTGCGAGACAACGCCTGGGCGTCGCAGAGGCCATCCGACGTCCGCAAGAGGAGTTTCAAAGCACGACGACATTCGCGGTAGAAGGAGCACTCGGCTCGGGGTGTAGGCCAGCCTCCTCCTCACACAAGTGCACACTTCTCAGGGATGGGAAAAGTTTTCGGACGTCTTCTTTCCAGAAAGTGCCCACCTCATCCAAACCGCGACACATTCGGTCTAGAAAGGTAATGCGAAGCATATGTTGACGAATCTCAATGCTAGGCATACCCAGACCGCCCTCAGAGGGATGAAGGCAACAGATCTCGCGACATACCATAGGGGCCTTGTCTCTCCACAAGAAACAACAAGGAGTGGAAGTACAGAGAGTCGGTACAGGAGAATCGGATATATGTGAGAAACACATACTTCCGCCCTTCCCTTCAGGGAAAGGCCCTTCCGAGACCACAGATTAACCGCGACCTCGGCCTTCCCTTGTACCTCCGACCAATTAATTTCCAACTGGAGATCAGGACCGAACCAGACGCCGAGTATCTTGATCGGCCCATCCGTCCAGAGGAAAAGTCCGGGAAGAGAAACTCCCTTCCATGCACCGAACCGCAAGCCAACAGACTTATCGCGGTTGATCTTGGCCCCTGTCTCCATCTCATACCCACTGATCTCTTTGCTGACTTCGTCAATCTCGGCTCTGCTCGACACAAGAACCGAAACGTCATCAGCATAGGCAGAATACCTGGCTGAGGTGGTAGCCTGTGGCACCCTGCATTTTTTAGAAAGACTAAAAAGAGATATTCATAGAAATATGATTTAATTTTTATTCGGTTTATTAACCAGTTGTTAGTTATTTAGAAACGAAGAATAATTGAGTTTTGAGAATAATTCTCTAACTGTATTTAGGCGATCCAAAGAGAAGAAGAAAAAAAAAAAATAATAAAAAGAAAGAGAAAGAGGAATAGATAATACAAAACCCGGTCATAAGTAAAACTAAGACAAGACAGGTGTCAAAATATATCAGGTCAAATTACCTGACCGAAATCCAGGGAAATAGAAATTGTTATATTTGGTTGAAGAAATAGAGTTTGGAGATAATAAAATAAAACAAAAAGAAGAGGAAAGACAGAAACATAATACGAAACCAGGTCGTAAGCGAAAACACACATGTGCGACCAGCACCTAACAAGTGTCAAAATTATCAGGTCAAGCACTTGAACTAATTCCGTGTCCGCGTAGGATGGAAGTTTGTTAAGGTTGGCTGAAACAATAAAGATTTTTTAGAACAATGGAAAACGAAATTTTAATCGGAGGAAAGGTGTCTTTTGTGTTGAGGGGGTGACCGGTGGAACTGTATACAGATTCTGACCTGTTAAAAAATTGGAACCCCACGATGATGAAGTGGAGACATTTTCAATTCAGATAATTAAGATTTTTGACTATCAGGTCTGACCAAAAACAAAGAAGGAAAGAAAACGATTGTCTTGGATCACAGATAGCGCCAATATTCTTTCCTGAAGTCACATCTAATTAGCGGCAGGCTGTTTTGACAGAACCCAGGCGAGAAAAAGCCAAGATTATCATTTTTCGTACGTGTGAAAAAGGCCAAATTAGATTTTGTTTTTTTTAGAAAAGAACGATGTAAGCCACGCCCGATTGGAGACGGGAGGCGTCCCACCACAGTCTCATTAGCCGAAAGCGGTCACGTGATATGCGGAAAGAGGAGGGAGAATGCTCGATCAAGAACCATTGGTCGAAAACGGTCACCTGACATACGAGAGACCGGGAGAGATGGGTATGCGTCTTCCCCCCAGAGGCACTGTGAGGAAGTAGGGGTGAAAATAATAGCGATAATGGGAAATCAGAACTAATGCGACTTTTGGGATTATCGAGAGAGCCCTGACGCCGACAGACCCACCCCGGTTTGCTGCGACGTCAATAAAAGCAGGACCCCAATCGACAAAAAATGAGTTCAGCCCCGGACGGCAGCGAGAAGAGATCACCTCGGACGACAGAGAGTTGCGGCTGAGTTGCGGCAAGAAATCCTTCCAGCCCAAGTCGAAAACAAGAAATCCTTCCGGCCCAAGTCAAAGACAAGAGAAGTTCTATCTAAGTCGACGAAGGAGAAGATTACTCGAAAGCCGCGGAGAAGTTGCAGCCAAGTCGAAGACAAGGCCAAAGAGTTACTGGACGGAAGAAGAAGAAGAAGAAGTTAAAATCAAGCCCAGCCAAGAACAGAATTCGACCCAACCAGATCGAAGTGAAGAAATACAACTCAAGTCGAAGAGAAGAATCAACTGCGAATGATTGATAGAAATTAGCCCCAGTGTCGAACTAAACCACACTCCGACATACACAATTCTGGAAAGTAGACAATTCGAAATCGTTAAGTTGTATGATAGAAGCTTGGTGCCATAGTCCACAGAGCGGGTCGGGAATGAGAACAATTTTTCTTTATGTAACGGACATTAGATATAAAAGGTTGTCACCCTTTTTTTTTTATCAGTAATTTTTTGTCTCGTGAGTTTTTTTTTTCTTTTACTTGTGTTTTGCCACCCCCGTCGGACTCAACTTGCATACGGCCCAATCCCTGCTGGTCCCGTCTGTCTAAGATCTAAACACAGCGTGGGTAGACAGACCGGAGATCAGTACAGTTGCTTTAGCAACCAGGTATTGGAAGCGGGTTGGGAAAGGCGAGGCTGGTGATCATCTAACCAAGAGGTTGGAGCGGCACGCTTGGAACCAGGAGGAGCGACCAGGAGGAGCGACGTCACAGTTGGCGCCGTAACCAAAGGATTCGACCCTGGGCCAGGTGTGTACCCGTCACAGCCCCAGGCAGGGTAATTCCGCGCAGGACCGGATTCGCCTTTAACTTGCGAAGGAATGGTTCCAACGCAAGAACGTAAAGCAAGGGCGAGAGCAGACAACCTTGACGAATGGAGCGAGACAATACGAAAGGCTTCGATCTTACCCCATTCACTTCCACCAGCGCACCGGGGGTCGCATACAAAAGTCGGATCCAGGAGCGAAAGTCGGCTCCGAAACCGGCCGCCGAAAGGACAGCCTCCAGAAAGCGATGGTCAACCCTATCGAAGGCCTTGGACTGATCTAAATTAATCAGCGCGGCTTCACTGTGGACTTGTTCTAAGATCAAGCTTACCATATGAAGGTTATCCTGAATAGTCCTGCCCTTCACAGCACAAGTCTGTTCGGAGTCAATCAGACGAGACAGGACAAGCTGCAAACGGTTGGCTAAGACCTTCGCCAAAATCTTTAAGTCAGTATTTAACATCGTTAAAGGGCGAAAGTTCCCTAACCCATCCCCACCGTTCTTGTCCTTACGCAGCAACTTGATCACACCCCTGCTTCATCCAGTGATTGAAAATCAGTTCCAGCAAAGGAACAAAAACGGGCGACTGCCTCAAGTAAACTTCGTTGGGAAGACCATCCAGTCCCGGAGATTTCTCCAAGCCAACCTGCTTCAGCGCTTCCCAGATTTCCGATTCAGTAATGGGACCCTCGCACCTAGCCGCTTCAGCTGCCTCGAGGCAGGGAAAGTCAGACAAATAGGCATCGAACTGAGCAGAGCTCAGACAGGGCTCCCTGGTGAAAAGATCCTGAAAGTAATCCCGAAAGGCCTCGCATATGCCCGCGTTTGTAGTCACGGTCCGCTTATCCGGCAATGTGACGCACGCTATATGTCGACTTGGCGCGTTCCGAATCTCCTCTGCACACAGTTCAGCGGCCATGTTCGTCGCCTCAGAAGACATTCTTTTTAGCCTAGCCCTAACTACCAGAGCTTGATCCTTCCTGATAAGCAAGGAGGCCAACTCTGCCTTAGCTAAGGCTATATCCCCACTAACACGGGATTTCACGGCCCGATCAACCTTTTCTTCTAAAGCCGTTTGCGCCGCTAATCTATCTAGATTGAGTCGACGACTAAAATCGGCAGCAAACGTTCTAATTTTGCATTTTAATTTGTCCCACCAGGCGTTTCCCACAACCGCCCCCGTCAATTCCCTCTGAATCATTAGTAGCAGCTGGTCCCGGAAATCCTGCTCACCAAATAATGAACAGTTAAATTTCCAGTAACCAGCCATTCTAACCTTAAGCTTATCTAAGTTTACACGGACCCGGACAAGCCTATGATCCGTATAAACTATATAGTGGAAGCTTGGACACCCTAAGAGCCCTACATCGACTCTCTTAACTAAGACTCGGTCCAGGTAGCTCGCAAGCGCCCCAGGCATCGAGTTGCCACTATTTGTCCAAGTCCATGCTACCTCCTGAGGGTGCTCATTCCGGAACTTATCGACAAGATCAAACCCGCCGATAAAGTCCCGAAATGCCTTCACATCAGGATTGTTAGTACCCGTTCTTTGCCTTATACGATCTATATCGGGGTCAAGGACGGCATTCCAATCCCCCGCTAAAACTACCCGACGAGAAGTCGTCAAAAACGGCTCGATCTGCCGAAACAAAGCAGGCCGCTCGGCATGGTTATTGGGCGCATAAACCCCAATGAGACGTAAAGCCTTATCCTTTATGGTAGCATCCAGCACACAAAGCCTGCCCGCCGGATCTGCGAAGACAAGGGTACATGCAGCCTTCAAAGACCTGCTCACTAGCCAAGAGACACCCCTCGAACGACCATAAAAACATGCTGAATAAAGGGCGAACCTCTTAGACAGTCATGAGAAGAAAACCGGGTCTCTTACACACAACAAACATTCACCCCGAGGCGCTGAAGGTCACGAGAGAACCTCGCCCTGCGAGACTCGGACCTCAGGCCCCGGACATTTAGACTAGCTAACCAGAGAGCCATCGAGAAGTCCGGTTAGGGTTGCATACCTGAATTAAACATGGCCGGGGTAAGGACACCGACCGCCTCTCCCATAGACCCATGGCCCATTTCAGTATTAATGGTACCGTCTTGGGAGATGCCGCCCATTTCCCAGGGGAAAGTTAATTTTAGTGCTCTATAAACGGAGGGGTGAACGAAAACCGGGACCCTCCCTGCACAAAATTGCTTCAATTTCTTTAATTTGTCACTTTCCGCGATGGCGATGGGCGGGGTCATGTTGAAAGAAGTTAACGCCCCATTCAACATGGCCCAAATCTGTTTAGCCTCAGTGTCAGTTCTAATCACTGTTAAGACCCTTTTCGCATTTGGAAAGTTCTTTGGGTCATCGATCTCTCTATCTCCAAATTGCTTAATGGAAAGCAGGTACTTTAAGTTTGATATCCTGTTTCCGTAGTCCTTCGCCTTTTCCGCTTGCAATGGTGAAATCTTGCAAACTTCAGTCCCTAAATTAAAAATAGGCTTGGATTTTTTCCTTCTTTCCGTGTAATCTAGGGCCGGGCTTCTCTTTTAGGCGGCGGGGGTATTGTAGGCGATTTAGTGGGAGAAGGACTGGGTGTGATGCGGGGCGTAATGGGTTGTCTAAATGGGCTGGGATCTCTACTGAGAGGGAATTGAGGCTGGGCAGAAAAGGAAGGGGAAGCAAGTGGAGGCTTCTCTCTACGAAGAGAGGTTGAGGGACGGGGAGAAAGTGCTGGGTCGGCGGATGTGGAGGGAGTGAATTTCTTTGGGGAGGGGGACTTTGGTACCCGGGATGTAGAGGCCTGTGAGGACTGCGAGGAGGGATGGATCTTTGCTGGAGACGATTTTTTCCTTTGCTGGTCTAGCTTATCTTTCAGCTCCTTAATCTTTTCAGTTTTTCTGTCGTATTTCTTTTGTTGATCTTTAAGGGTCGAAATAGAGACCGGGGCAACGCCCTTACTGTTGCCAGAGGGAGTGGGGCTGTGTGTGCCTGTAGTGCCCGAGGCTTCAGGGGACTGAGGCCCCGCTGTCTGGCGCTTCCCTCTGGCCCTGCCGACTACCTGCCATTCCCCCTTTTCCCTCTCCTCAACCACACTTGCGGTGGAAGAAGGCTCTTCGGGGAATGTGGGCTTTGATGAAGACCCAACCGGGGGTACAACCGCTCCGGTCCTGGAAACCGGCGTGCCCATTACAGGCGTGGCGGTTTTTGAAGACTCGGTCAAAGGGGGAGTTTGGTCGATTGGGACCTGAGCTCGAGAGGCCTTCTTCTCTGGGCAGGAAGAGGAGAGGTGACCAGTCACTCTACACTTCCAGCAGACTGGTTTACGGCCGGTCACAATGACAGTTGGAGATTTAGCATCATCTCGAAGCTTCATCCCCCGGTTAGGCTATCGCAAGACGCACCCAGAATCTCCCGGTACTGAGACGTGAAAGCCGCCAGGTGCTCCCCGATAACTTGAGGAGGAACCTCGTACACCGCTACGCTGGTCGTTCGCCGGCCCTCGTACTCTGTACGAAGGATGAGATCCTTCGTGATCAGATCCCGAGTTGAGGCTCGTATACAGTCCTCGGTGGTGGGTAGCAGCACGTCCCACAGGAAACCCTTACCCTTGACGATTCGGAGGGGCTTAAACCCCAGGGACTCCAGCGATTTGAACACCGTGTCTTTAGTCGAACGACAAATCTTGCGTGATCGCTTGTCGACGACAAAGACTGACACTATTCTTTTCTCGACTCTCTTCAGTTCTATTGGATCCTGCAAGAGCCCACCTTCCACCACAAGGTGTGCGTAACCCATGGCACGATCCAAGAACTCCGCAATGTCGATTATGCATTTAGGCGGGGACTTCCAACAAGAGGGCGATTCCCCGGCCTCAGCATTAGTAGTTGAGTTGTCATTTGTCTTGTCACAGTTGTTGCTCTTTTTAGCCTCCATATTTTTGGATGCTCTTTTCAACGCATCCGCCATTTCCTCATTTGTAGGAACTTTGGGAAAATCCGGATATTCCTCCTTATTGTCTTTATCCGGGGGATTTTTTTGGGGTTAAACAGGTGCTTCCTCACATTGCGTCTAAAAGAAGCAATTTTCGGCTTCTTTTTTAAAATTAAAAATGAAGGAACTTTTTTTTTCCCTTCTTATCCATTTTTTATTTCTAGAGAAGGGGAGGGGAAAGTGGAGGGGGATGGGAAATAGTTAAATGGGCGAGAAAAAAAATAAAAATAAAATAATTATGCACCAAAATTACCAGACGAGAATAAACACGATTCACTTATATGTATAAAGAAAACAATAAGGAACAAATATCGCCTAAAGGTGAAACAATATAAAAAAAACACGTAAAATTAAAAAAAAAAAAAGTTAGACAATAAAAAAAATCGGAAAACTTCGACAAAAGGCGAAGCTAAATCAAAATGGCCGACGTCAACAAAATTTACGAAACAATAATACAAAGCTAGTTACAAAAGAAAATGGCCGACGTAAAAAAAAAAAAAAAAAAAAAAAATACGCAACTATGAAAAATAGCTGAAGCTAGTTACAAAAATAAAGATGGCCGACACTAAGAAACAAGAGTCGAACCAAAGGAAAACAAACAAATAAATTGCACAATACAAACGATTACAAAAAATAAACACGTAAAAAGATGGAAAGAAACAATTAAATAACTAAATTAATCAAAAATAAAGCGAAACAGAGAATAAGGAAAACGAAGATAGATTAAAGTAAATGAAAATTAAAAAGGGAAGACTAGAATAAAAGAGCAAATTAAAGGGGGTAAAAAAAAAACAAATCGGAAAGCTGAAAATAAAAAGAAAAAGTGAAAAAATAAAAGGTGGAAGGTGGGTAAAAAAATTAAAATGGAAAGAAGAAAGAAAAAAAAAGAAAAAAAAGAAACTTTTTCAAAATAGTCTCAAAAAATGTAAAAGTAAAATAAACAAACTTTAACCAAAATGCAAACGGGTAAAATCCAAAGAAAGAGTCAAGCGTAAAACAGCTGGCCGTAATCGTCAAAATCACGACAAAAACCCAAATGAAATCTACCCGTCACTACGTATAGCCAACGTTTCTATCCCCTTTTTCACGGCTCCAACACCGCGGTTCCCCATCCAATCAGCGTTCTTCGCTGTTATTCTCGGTTACACAGGCAAATTGCCTCCTCCAGTTCGACCAATCAGCACACGACTTGCTATTGGTGGAAGCATTCCAAACTGTACAAAAAAACCCTCATCGTTACACATACTGCTGAATGGCTGGACGGGGGAGTTCTTCGAGTGACGTTGGTTGTCTTGCCTGGACTTTTTCTGACTGCTGTTTTGCTGCCCGTTTGCTCTTTTTGATATTGTCCCTTGGTTATTGAACGTCGTTTTTGTTAAGTTTGATTTTATTACTGTCTTTTTGTGTTCTTACGAATTTTTTTTTAAACATTTTGATTTTTTCTTTTCCTTTTTTACCCCCCTCTTTTTTTTTTCCTTTACTCTAGTTTTACCCATTTTTTTTTCTCTACTTTCTCCTTTATTTATATCTGTTTTCTTTTGTTTTGTAACCTCTGTCTGTTTCGTTTTTGTTTTGACTTACCGTGAATAATTCTTTTATTCTTTCCTTTTTAATATCCTTTAAGTTTTCCGGGTTTTTTTTTTTTTTGTGTGTGTGTGTATTGTATATTTGTCTATTTAATTTTTCTAACCTTTATTTGCTGTCTATTTGTCCATATATTTGTCTATTTATTTTTTGTTCTAACGTTTTATATTGTATAATTTTTCTATTGTTTACTTTGGTGTCGGCCATTTTGTAATTTGTAACTATCTTTGCCTAGTTTTCGATATTTTCGTATTTTCTTTGTTTTTCCTTTTTGTCTAGAGTTTTTTAATTTATTGTTTTGCCGTCAGGCGAATTTTTTAATCTTTGTCTAATTTTTATTGTAAGTTTTATTTCTTGCCGTGTTTTTATTTGCTTGTTGTCTCGCTTTCGGGTGAACTTTGGGTTTTTGTGTTATTTTTTATTTTATTTATTCCCCGCCCCCTTCCCCCCTCCACTTCCCTTTAAATATAAAAAATGGAAAAGAAGGAAAAAAAGCTCCTTCGTTTTTAGCTATAAAAAAAAAGCCCAACTTATCAGACTACACAAAGTCTATAAGGAAGCACTTATTCAACCCTCCTAAAAAAGACCCACCGGATAAAGACAGTATTGAAGATTACCCAGCCCTAGAATAAAGTTTCTCTAGCAAGGATGATATCGCTGGGAAAAGTGAAAGTTCACTTACTTCCAGTATGGAGGCCAGTAATGGCAATAAGAAAAATGAAAATAAGAAAACTGAAAAAAGTACGGAGGCCAATAATGGCCATAAAACCCTATTAGACACGAGATCCAAGAATGACTCTAAAGAGAAGACAGAGGCCGGGAAATTGCCCTCTTATTGGAAGTCCTCCCCGAGTTGTATTATCAATGTAGCGGATTTCTTGGAGCGAACTAAGAGCTACGCACACCTTGTCGTAGAAGGTGGACTCTTAGAAGACGCCCAGGAACTAAGAAAAATTGAAACACGAATAGTGTCAGTTTTCGTCGTGGACAAGCGTACGCGCAAAATTTGTCACTCGACGAAAGACACAGTGATAAAATCACTGGAGTCCTTGGGATTCAAGCCCCTCAGAGTTGTGAAAGGAGCCAGCTTTTTCATGTGGGACGTATTGTTACCCACACCGGAAGATTGCGTGGCAGCTTCGAGCAGGGACTTGATCACAAAAGATTTGATCCTGAGAACAGAGTACCAAGGCCGAAGAAGGACCAGAGTTTCAATATATGAGGTCCCTTCTCAGATTCTCGGGGAACATCTCGCGGCCTACTTGTCACAGTTCGGTGAAATACTGGCCGCATCTTCCGATAGCCTGAACGGGGGGTGGAGTTTCGAAATTCGTTTAGATCAAAAAGCCTTCTTCTCCATCCCCAACTGTCTGGTAGTAGGGAAATTGAAATTGCCGGTCATTGTCACTGGCCGTAAACCGGTATGCTGGAAGTGTGGAAAGACTGGTCACCTTTCCTCTTCCTGCCCAGAGAAGAAGGCCTCTGGAATTCAATCTCCCGTTGACCAGAATCCCCCTCTGACTGAGTCTTTACCTACCGCCTCGCCTGTTATGGGCATGCCAGCTTCTGGGACCGGTAAGGAAAATCCTCCGGTTGGTCAAAAGACCACATTCTCCAAAGAGCCTTCGCCCTCTGCTAGTGCAGTTGCGGAGAAGGGGGAGGAGAATGGCTAGTTGCTGGTAAGGCCAGAGGGAAGTGCCAGACAGCGGGTCCTCAGTCCCCTGAAGCCCCAAGGACGAAAGGCACTAACAGCCCCACTCCCATGGCAACAGTAAGGGCAATACCCCGGCCTCTCAATTATCTTTCAAGGACAAGCAAAAGAAATACGACCCCGGATTTGAAAAAACGGAAAAAATTAAGGAACTTAAGAAAAAATTGGATTCGCAATCCCAAAATGCAACTCCTTCCACGTCCCCTACCCGGTCCATCCCCTCTCCTAAGAAACGACCCTCGCCCCAGATATCTCCTTCCAAATCGCTTCCCCTCAGTCGAGATCCCAGCCCTTACAGACATAGATCTTTTTACACACCCCTCAACACACCACCCCTTCCCCTATTAAACATAAACCCTCCAGCACTCCTCTGCATACTCCCAGTCATCCCCCTGTTAAAATGCCACCTCCCGCTTCCAAGCGACAGAGAAGCCCCTCACAAGAAGGAAAAGAAAAAAAAGAAGACACAGTTACAATACAGGAGAAGATGTCTGTCGTATTTCCCCTGCCCAGGCCGAGAGAGCCAGGGATTATGGAAACCGTATTAAGGAATTGAAGTATTTGCTATCAATAAGGCAGTTCGCCGACCAGGACATTGAAGAGCCTCAAAATTTCTCGCTGGCCCAAAGGGTTCTCACGGTGATTAGAACCGGCACCGGAGCAAAACAAATTTGGGCAATGCTTGTGGAGGCCATCAAATCTTGTAAAATGACATAGCCAATCGCAATCACCCAGAACGAGCAGCTAAAAAATTTAAAACAATTTTGTGCAGGGAGGGTCCCAGTTTTAGTTAACCCCTCCCTATATAGAGCACTTAAATTGACCTTCCCCTTGGATATCGGCGGGATCTTCCAAGACGGTACCATCAAGACTGAGATGGGCCATGGGTCAATGGGAGAGGCGGTCGGTATCCTTACCCCGTCCATGTTCAAACCAGTACTTCAACCCTAACCGGTCTTCACTATGGCTCTCTGGTTAGCTAGTCTAAATGTCAGGGGCCTGAGGTCCGAGTCTCGCAAGGCGAGGCTCTCTCGTGACCTTCAGCGCCTCGGCGTGAATGTGTGTTGTGTACAAGAGACTCGGTTTTCTACTCATGATCGTGAGGTCATACTGTCTAAGGGGTTCGCCCTTTATTCAGCATGTTTTGACGGTCGTTCGAGGGGTGTCTCTTGGCTAGTGAGCAGGTCTTTGAAGGCTGCATGTACCCTTGTCTTCGCGGATCCGGCGGGCAGGCTTTGCGTGCTGGATGTTACCATAAAGGATAAGGTTCTACGTCTCATTGGGGTTTATGCGCCCAATAACCATGCCGAGCGGCATGCTTTGTTTCGGCAGATCGCGCCGTACTTGACGACATCTCGTCGGGTAGTTTTAGCGGGGGATTGGAATGCCGTCCTTGACCCCGTTATAGATCGTATAGGGCAAAAACAAGGTACTAACATCCCGGACGTGAAACCATTTAGGGACTTTATCGATGAGTTTGAACTTGTCGATAAGTACCGGAATGAACACCCTCGGAAGGTAGCATGGACTTGGACAATTAGTGGCAACTCGGCTCGTGGGACGCTTGCGAGCTAGTTTGACCGAGTCCTAGTTAAGAGAGTCGATGTAGGGCCCTTGGGGTGTCCAAGCTTCCACTATATAGTTTATACGGATCATAGGCTTGTCCGGGTCCGTGTAAACTTAGATAAGCTTAAGGTTAGAATGGCTGGTTACTGGAAATTTAACTGCTCATTATTTGGTGAGCAGGATTTCCGGGACCAGCTACTACTAATCATTCAGAGGGAATTGACGGGGGCGGTTGTGGGAAACGCCTGGTGGGACAAATTAAAATGCAAAATTAGAACGTTTGCTGCCGATTTTAGTCGTCGACTCAATCTAGATAGATTAGCGGCGCAAACGGCTTTAGAAGCAAAGGTTGATCGGGCCGTGAAATCCCGTGTTAGTGGGGATATAGCCTTAGCTAAGGCAGAGTTGTTCTCCTTGCTTATCAGGAAGGATCAAGCTCTGGTAGTTAGGGCTAGGCTAAAAAGAATGTCTTCTGAGGCGACGAACATGGCCGCTGAACTGTGTGCAGAGGAGATTCGGAACGCGCCAAGTCGACATATAGCGTGCGTCCCATTGCCGGATAAGCGGACCGTGACTACAAACGCGGGCATATGCGAGGCCTTTCGGGATTACTTTCAGGATCTTTTCACCAGGGAGCCCTGTCTGAGCTCTGCTCAGTTCGATGCCTATTTGTCTGACTTTCCCTGCCTCGAGGCAGCTGAAGCAGCTAGGTGCGAGGGTCCCATTACTGAATCGGAAATCTGGGAAGCGCTGAAGCAGGTTGGCTTGGATAAATCTCCGGGACTGGATGGTCTTCCCAACGAAGTTTACTTGAGGCAGTCGCCCGTTTTTGTTCCTTTGCTGGAACTGATTTTCAATCACTGGATGAAGCAGGGGTGTGATCAAGTTGCTGCGTAAGGACAAGAACGGTGGGGATGGGTTAGGGAACTTTCGCCCTTTAACGATGTTAAATACTGACTTAAAGATTTGGGCGAAGGTCTTAGCCAACCGTTTACAACTTGTCCTGTCTCGTCTGATTGGCCCCGAACAGACTTGTGCTGTGAAGGGCATGACTATTCAGGATAACCTTCATATGGTACGCTTGATCTTAGAACAAGTCGACAGTGAAGCCGCGCTGAATCATTCAGATCAGTCCAAGGCCTTCGATAGGGTTGACCATCGCTCTCTGGAGGCTGTCCTTTCGGCAGCCGGTTTCGGAGCCGACTTTCGCTCCTGGATCCGACTTTTGTATGCGACCCCCGGTGCGCTGGTGGAAGTGAATGGGGTAAGATCGAAGCCTTTCGTATTGTCTCGCTCCATTCGTCAAGGTTGTCTGCTCTCGCCCTTGCTTTACGTTCTTGCGTTGGAACCATTCCTTAGCAAGTTTGGAAGGCGAATCCGGTCCTGCGCGGAATTTCCCTGTCTGGGCCTTCCACCTCAGCCAGGTATTTTGCCTATGCTGACGACGTTTCGGTTCTTGTGTCGAGCAGAGCCGAGATTGACGAAGTCAGCAAAGAGATCAGTGGGTATGAGATGGAGACAGGGGCCAAGATCAACCGCGATAAGTCTTTGGCTTGCGGTCGGGTGCGTGGAAGGGAGTTTCTCTGCCTGGACCTTTCCTCTCGACGGATGGGCCGATCAAGATTCTCGGCGTCTGGTTCGGTCCTGATCTCCAGTTGGAAATGAATTGGTCGGAGGTACAAGGGAAGGCCGAGGTCGCGGTTAATCTGTGGTCTCGGAGGAGACTTTCCCTGAAGGGAAGGGCGGAAGTATGTGTTTCTCACATATATCCAATTCTCCTGTACCGACTCTCTGTGCTTCCACTCCCGTATGCCAAACTAATTTTATTAGTTCGGACCTTGTTCTCTTTCTTGTGGAGAGACAAGGCCCCTATGGTATCTCGCGAGATCTGTTGCCTTCATCCCTCGGAGGGCGGTCTGGGTATGCCTAGCATTGAGATTCGTCAATATATGCTTCGCATCACCTTTCTAGACCTAATGTGTCGCGGGTCGAATGAGGAGGGTGCCTTTTGGAAAGAAGCCGTCCAGAAACATTTTCCGTCCCTGAGAAGTGTGCACTCGTGCGAAGAAGAGGCCGGCCGTACACCACGAGCCGAGTGCTCCTTCTATCGAGAATGTCGTCGCGCTCTGAAGCTCCTCTTGCGGGCTTCGGATGGCCTCTCCAATGCCCAGGCGTTGTCTCGTAAGGCATTGTATCAAGTATTAGTTAGGGGGGGGGCGTACAAGATGATCTAATTGGCGAGCTCGGTCGACGCGTCAGAAGGGATTCTATGAGGGCGAGAGGTTCACTTCTTCCCAACTGATCTTGTACTTTAAGCATCAGCTTAAAGTCAAGATTAGGACGGAAAGGCGGCGGCTCACCTCATCTGAATTCAGCAAAAGGTGGGTGATTCTTGCGCGTTTGTGCCGTGTAAAAGGGGCTGACTTAGAGTGGCATTTTGATGCCGGTTATGCATCAGGATATTGTTTTCCTGGGTTGAACATGGGCAACCCTTCCCGAGATTAGTTTAGTGTAGGTCTGTTTTATCTTTGATTTTTAGTTTGTTTTTTTTTCCTCTTTTCTGTAAACTTAGCTAGGGTATGTTTGCTCATTGGCCCCTTTTATTTCTGTCCCATTTTTTTTACTTTAGTTTAATTCCCCATCCCCTCCCTCGTTTAGGTGGTCAGTGATGTCAGTTCTCTGGTGGATGCGGGGCGCCTTTTGTTTCGCGTGTGTGTTTTTTTTTCGTATTTGTTGTTGTGTATGAATGTCTGTGTGCCTGTGTGAATGCCTTGGACGAATGAGTGTTACCTTTATTTTTCATAAGCCCCGCGTCGATTTTCGTCCAGTTAACCGATATTTCTGCCACATATAAGGTTTGTGGGGTTTTTTATTACTAACACTCTTTTTGTTTAGTTTCTTGTAAATATATTATGTCATATTGTATATACTCATTGGGGATCTTTTAAAAATATTGTTATTTTTATGCCTTTCCCTCCACAGACAATGTTTGTACATAAGGGGACTAGTTAGGATTTTCATTGAGACAAAGAGGTATTTTGGTGGATGTAGTATGAAAGGTATGGTTAAATGTGTTGTTTTGGTGATAGGAATATTGTTTAGTATGATCGGGTCAGTGGTTGTGGCTAGCTAAGTTTTACTTTAAGACAAGTGATGACCGTCCTTTTCCCCAGCCCCCTTTTTGGCCTTGTGCCACATTTGTTGTAATTACAGCAATAAATATTAGAATGGCTGAACGGGGGAGTAATGCCATTTTCACGAAGCAAACTTGCTGATGTCACGTGCCGCACGTTAAGGTAAGACCCTTATTTTCCTATACACCAGATGCAAGCCACTCTGGCTCGCTTGCTTCTACGCGGCTGTTCACCACAAATATATGTATATTAAGAAATATACATACAATAATTCCAGCACTTGAAAATTGCTTCGGCATGAAACTTGGAGTTGTGCAATTAATGTGAAATATTATCTATATTTCTTTGATCTTCAATTTAATGTAGTTTAATTTCTAAAGCTATTTTACAAACTCGAGATTTTTTTTTAATTGAAAGGAAAGCGCTCATTTTCCAGGCGCTAATTAATCCCAGGTATTAATTGTTATAACGGAATTCGTATCCAAGTAAAGTTTTGCCGGAAACAAAGTTTTTTTTTGTTTTTTTTCTGAAAATTAATTTCATCGGCTTTTGTTTAACATTTAGAAGTAACTATTTTTTTTTAGAAGAGAAAAAAAAAACTTCTGAAATTACCTTTCGCCACATTGCCAGAAGCACACAACTGGCGAAATGAATAAATTTACCACAAAAAAATATATCACCTTGACGACTTGGTGGTATCAAGCGGGGTTCAGGAGATTTGTCTTAGTTGTAGTGCCAGATCGGCGAGCAGACGCTCTAAAAGAAGCGATGTCCAGTCTATTTAGCCTGGAAGCCATGTTCCTGGAATCGAGGAAATCAACCACGGCATATACTTTCATGACGTCGTTATTCGCATTATTTACATTAACCGAACTGTTATCCTCATCATCATTGGCACAATCTCAACGTTTCGGCCGTTGTACGCCTTATTCAGGTGATTGGGATTTCGAATCGAACCCTTTATTTCGTCCACCGGTGTAGATTGTTCTAGTTTCACGTGCCATGCCTCTTCCGAATATCAGTTATTTCCCTTTAACTCAACTCTAAGTTTTGGTTCATCACTGCTGTGGCCTGGTATTGAACTCACAACTCTTTGGGTCTAGTCACCGGATATAACCAACGTCTTTATCCACTGGGTCATGTGTCCTTCAGGACACATGGCCCAGAACAATCTACCCCAGTGGAGAAATAAAGGGTTCGGTTCGAAATTTCAATCACCTGAAGAAGGAGCGTCCAACAGCTGAAACGTTGTGAATATAGCAACGAAGATGAGGATAACAGTTCGAATAATGAAAATAAAAGTAATCCTAATACCTCATCTCAGAGATATAGACAGACGCCATTATTTATCGGCAACATTTTTGTGAATCCTGATGAGGACACTACACTCAAAACATGAATACGCGTCAAGTGTAAGCTGCGTCAACATTTCTGAGGCGTTGTTCACGTTGTATCTTCACGAATTCGTCAGCGGTATAAGAACCTCTCCATGTTTTAATCATACTTACACTCCTTGTATTAATGTTTAATCGTAATAAACGTATATACCTTGATCTTATTGCGCCGTTCAGGGAATAACCGTTATATTTTACGTAGCTTAATAGAAGAATTACCTCGTCGTTTATTAATTTCATCCCAACTTATTAACCCCTGACATTTCTCGATCACAGATGTTGCTAATAATTCTGTTGGAGATTTTTCACTTTGAACCATTTACAAGCTTGAAACAAGGTTTCCTTTTATGGAATTTAGATTGCGCAAATATTTTGCCGAGGTACAAAATGGCGTCTATCACTTAACTGGAAGAAGCATTACGAATACTTTAGTGTTTTGCGACAGTAGCCTGAATTTATGAGTATTTAAATCCATTTTTGAAGATATTTTTGTAACATGCTTCATACTTCGATACATCTAAATCCTAGCTCCCCCCCCCTATATTTGTTGAAATATTAATTCCTTCATTCTCAAATCCTCGTCGTATTACGTAAATTAGTATACTACGTAGGTCATTGATAAATTACGCATGTATCATATGAACGTCGAGATATTGTACCCACCTCAGTTATTTCCAAATATGTTGAATACTAGAACTTTTTCGGTGAATTATATTCGTCACTGCTATTTCAGATGCACAAATTATTTTGTCTGGCACCCAATGCACAAAAATCTATGACTAGCGTCTTACATGCTTTTTGTAATAGGAAAGTAGTCATCCATAATAATAGCTAGATACAGTTAAATTGGCAACGAGTGTAATAAAGATTTACATTTTTATATTAACGTCTTCAGTATCAACCCTACTTCCCCCCCCAACTCGAAACAGAAAAACGACGATTCCATTCAAGACCAATAATATCGTTGGAAAACAGTCCCATTAGTTTGTAAACAAGCAAAATGACAAAGTGAAATAAAATGGCGGCGGAAGAAACCGCTAATTTACGTTATGGGATACGCATAACTATAGAACACTGAGTGTCTTAAGATGGTGTATCAATATTAAAGTAAGAATTAATTCAACTACAGATCTATAAAAAAAAAAAAAAAAAAAGTTACAACTGTTAACTAATAACATTCTGAATACCCAACAGCTATTTCAAATCGAGGCATGATTTTGTTTGGATCAACATTAACGCAGTCCAGGTCAATGGGTCACCTTCTGAAGAAATAATAGGTTTTTATTTATTAATCCGACATTTTATCATTTTAAACGTTATTTTCAGTGGATAAGCATATTTGAGTAGACTGAGCGTTTATTATAAACAATATTTTATTTCGTCTACTGAATATTTGAGAAATCTTAAAAAAAAAAAAAAAAAAAAAAAAAAAAAAAAAACCACACACACGTACACACTTTGGCAGAATTCAAACTTCTGTTCCCCTTTATAGGAATAACTCATGCTTTAACCAACTCGGCTATGAAGAGCATTGCGATTAAGCAAGGTTCTATATTGCCTTTTAAGCTCATATCTCTCCCCCATCTGGAAACAATTTCTAGAGGGCATCCACTGAAAATATCATTTGAAGTGATAAAAAAAATGTTTTACTTGGGGGGGGGGGAAAAAAAAAAAAAAAAAAAAAAAAATTTAATTTGGTAAATCTGTTAAAAAGTCATCTCTGCAATAATTTACTGAAATCATGGCAGAAAATTACACCATTTTCAAAACACATGCAGATTGAATAGAAAATATTTTCACTCAGCAGCATCTTTAGTGGAAAGTGAGGGGGCAGATGCACACACAAATAAGCAACTTCATTTAATTCTTGTAAAAATTAGGCAATGTGGCAGACTGAGAGAACCCAAGGTAATTACGAATAAAGATGAAGAGGGCATAATCTGGATTCTCCTGTCAGTGCTGCAAGAGTTAACAGGTCTGAATTAAATGGATTATTCAATTTACATTGAGATGCACAAATAAGCATGAGATTTCCATTGACCCTCTCCAAGTTCCACCTGGGAGGGCGGGGGTTCTTGGAGAAGAAAAAAAAAAAAGAAATTGGCAGAAATTGAAAAATATTAAGTTATAACAAAATTCTTTTGTTATTTCATGATAATGTAGAATTATGATTTGCAAATAGTGATAAAAAGCCACAGAAATAATAAAACTGACAAAGTTGTACAGATTAAAGAACACTTTATTAATAAAATAATGCTTGAATCATTTTGCTGTTGGTATCCAGTAACAAGAGGAAAAAAAAAAAAAGTCCTTAGAATTCTTTGGAGGCAAACTCGAGTTATTGAAATGATTGTAACAAATGTGTGCACATATACACACAAAAAAAAAAAAAAAAAAAAAAAAAAAAAATTTCACTTTCCCTCTCATCTTTGTTCATTTATATACAAACACATAACGTTGTGGGGTGCAAGACAGTCAAGAATTGGTAGCAATGGGGAGGCGAATGTTTGATGCAGTACAGAAAACAAAATATCAAGATGGACTGTTGACATTTCAATCAATTCAAAATCGACAGTTACAGAAACTTTTTTTTTTTTTAAAGAAAAACTACAAAATATCACATGAACAATTATGTTGGGCAAGGCTGTACAGAGAAAGAGGGGGGATATAAGTGTGTGTGTATATATATATATATATATATATATATATATATATATATATAAAACATTTTGCTGTCTGAGATTAGAATTCATCCAGTGTGTGCAGTTTTTTTTTTTTTGTAGATGGTTCTAGATTACTGTCGGCAATAATATTTGACAGATTTAAAACTATCAATAAAAAAGAAATTGCATTAACTCACAAGGAGGGCCAAAGAAAAAATGGCAACTATGAAACTCATTTAATTAACTGGAAGAATAAAGACAGATTAGAATTAACAGGAAAGAAGAGTTTAAAAAATTAAGCACAGATTATTGAGGTGGGTTGAATATCTCATACTTGCCTGCAAGTTTGAGAAAATGAAATTTGCTGTTAATTGCGGAGTTGAGCCAACTGTTTTTATTCAACAAAAGTCCAAAAAGAACAGAGGATGAAGTGAGTATTCCTGTCACAGATCAAACTTAAAAAAAAAAAAAAAAAAAAAAAAAAAAAAAAAGGCACCCCCACCCCTTTTTCATTTTGAAATAAGAATGTTCAAATGATGTGCATTAGTTTCATGCATAACTGACAAGAGACTGTCCAACTGCTGTCAAAGTAGAGCCTTGTCTACCCTGATATTTTTGACCATTCCACTAAAGCCAAACAAGAATTATCTACTTGAATTAATAAACATTGTAGATGAATTTATCTCACATGAAAACAATGGAACCTATTTGCAAGCAGCTTAGATCATTCTAAAAAGTCAAATACTTGGCAATTTACAAATACAGAGGATTTCTAAATTAGAGGCAAAATACAAAATGCTATATTTACATAAGATTTCTAATTAGATTTACTTTTGTGAAATTTCTCATTTTTATACCAACTGCTGCTTTATTTGTAGAACAATCACAAAAAATGAATTTCTCTCATACTTTTGCAACAGCCCAGTAAGAAAGTAAGTCAGTGATTTAAATTAATTTCTTTGTGCAGAGTTGAAGATCGCTTAAGTGATTTATAACTAGGGATAGAAAATTTTATACAGGAAGAAAAAAAAATTTACTAACCTGAGTGCAGAAATCCTGCACTGTTTTGTAATTAACTAACCATTTGTTAGCCCCCCCCCTCTCTTTCTCCTAATGTTGTAATATGCCTCACCTGCATAAAGTCTCAAAAGCTGCTAGTATCAATAAACTGAAGCTATTATAATTGAATTAGGATTATGTCTAGATTTTATTTTTAAGTTTAACAATTAAAATCAATTTTAATTTACATTTTTTTTTTTTAATGAGAGAGAGAGAGAGAGACACAGACACACAGAGAGAAGAAAGAAAAGGAAAAAAAAAAAAAAAAAAGAGGGGGGGGAGAGAGCAATATGAGTGTGTATGCTACATGCTTGTAACTCACACTCCCCCAACCAATGAAAAGCTAGAATATAGAGAAATACTTAAAGAAACAAATTTGGAGAAGAGAAATATATATATTCTGATTAGGAGTCAATTTGGTTACAGATTCAAGTCTTGCTTGTAGATTATTTGACACTTGATACTTAATTCAGTTTATTGCTTTTTGTATATACAGAATGGAAGCTAATAGAATAATCTGCTAATTGGTAAATGCATTTACTTTTATTACAACTATTACCATTATCTTCAGGTATATATTAGGTTGGTGCAAAAATAATGTCGTTTTCTCACATTCTCACGTTTTCTTTTATATATGATTTCTGAATTAATTCATCGATATATATAGCCATGTTATATATCATTTTGAAGCGCGTTTTTCGCTCTATCAAATCGTGTTATTCGTTACTGTTCTCAATCTCTTCATTTTTTTTGCAGGCTTTGACAGCATGGACAAAATTTAAATCTGCACAATTTTCTTGTTCTGGTTCAAACTATGCCAAAAAGCTGCCGAGACAGCTCATGATATCAATGATGCGTTTGGCCCAGGAACCACTAACGAATGTGTGGCACAACGGTGGTTCAAGAAATTTCACAATGGTGACGAGAGCCTCGAAGATGAAGACGGTTGTGGCTGGCCGACTGCGGTTGATAACGAACATTTGAAAGCCTTAATTGAAGCCGATCCTCGCAAAACCACACGAGAAGTTGCTGTTGAACTCGAGGTCGACCACTCAACAGTCGTTCGCCATTTAAAGCAAATAGGGAAGTCAAAAAAGTTGGATAAATGGGTACCGCATGAATTGAACGATAATCAAAAAAATCGTCGTTTTGAGGTGTCTTCTACGCTCCTTCTGCGCAACAAAAACGACCCATTTCTCGAGCGGATTGTGACGTGTGATGAGAAGTGGATCCTCTACGACAACCGGTGACGTTCGGCACAGTGGTTGGATGCTGGAGAAGCTCCACAACACTTCCCGAAGCCGAAATTGGACCAAAAAAAGGTTATGGTGACTGTTTGGTGGTCTGCGGCCGGTCTCATCCATCACAGCTTCTTGAATCCGGGCGAAACGATTACAGCGGAGAAGTACTGCCGACAAATTGACGAAATGCACCAGAAGCTCCAACGTATGTGCCAGAGATTGGTCAATATGAAGGGACCAATTCTCCTCCATGACAACGCTCGCCTGCATGTTGCTCAACTGACCCTGCAGAAGCTGAACAAATTGGGCTACGAGACTGCCTCATCCGCCATATTCACTGGATCTCTCACCCACCGATTATCACTTTTTCAAGCATCTCGACAACTTCCTGCGTGAAAAATGCTGAATCAGCCTTCAACGAGTTCATCACTTCCAGAACTCTGGATTTCTATGCTAATGGGATAAATAAACCAGTTTCTTGTTGGCAAAAATGTGTCGATTCTAATGGTTCTTATTTTGATTAATAAAATTTATTATGAAAGGAGTTATGATCTTTTGAAGTTGAACGTCAAAAAACGACATTATTTTTGCACCAACCTAATACAAAATAGCAATCATTGTGTTAATTTGGTTAAGTCAAACAAAACTTATATTGAACATGTTTTAATTATTTACAAAATGTGTTAATACATCTTTTCCTAATATCCTCTGAAAAATAAACTTATTACAATTATTTTTTAAATATTTTTATAAATCTATTTAAATAAAAAGTAGGTTAACTTTTTGTTAATTAAAGAAACAAGATTAGCTAGTTTTATTTATCAAGTTTCTCCATCTTTATACAAGTAGAATTTTCTGATAGAAATTTTGCCACATTCCACTTTAAATATTAAAAATAAAATTGAAAAATGACTTGTTCTATTCTTAGCAGAAACTTATGAAAATATAAACTTCAAATCTGACAATAACAAAACATTAAATTGAAGAAATTCTTCTGAAAGCATTTTCAGCCAATCGCAAACAGCCACACGGACGTAATGGTGGGACAGGGTGGGGGTGTAAACACTACAGCTGCCATGTGAAAGATTTAATTTCCTTTAATGTGACCAAATTGTATAGGACGTGAAGAAACATTTAAATAGCATTAAAAGAAAATAAAGAAATGCATAAATTGTTAGATGTCAAAGGGTTTCTTTTTATGCTTCACTTTGAAATATGCACGTGACTGAAAGAAAAAAAATATATATATATATATAGAGGAGCTGGAAGAGGTTAAAAAGTAAAACGTTTCAAGTCCCCAATCAGAAACTACAAAAAGGCAGCAGTAATCTTTGATCAGGCTTCATTGCAGTTTGATAAAAAGATTCAAACTTCTATTGTCTAAGGACACACCAAACTCACATACAAACCAAACTCGCAACATATACTGAACATGGCAAATGTGTGTGTGTGTGTGTGTGTGACTAGGTAAGGTGGGGAGGATTGTATGTATTTATACATAAAAGTTTGTCAAGAGAAAATATATATATATATATATATATATATATATATATTTTTTTTTTTTTTGTCAATAAGAGACTATATAAGTGATATGCTTCATCTTTTTAGGACTTAAGACTAAAGTGATGCTTCCATTAATGTGACTACGTACATGCATAGAGAGGGGACAGTTAGAATTTTGTGTTTTTTTTGTATATATTCTGATTTCATTTATTTTCTTTTGTCCATGTTTCCACCACTTTTGTTATCATATATTCCATATTGTGATAATAGATCTGCCAAGAAAGCTTATGTTATAAGAACCGGAATGTAAATTTACTGTGGGTGATCAAAGCACTTTCTATAATTCTTGTTTTATTTATATGACAGTGTGGGATATTTAATAACAAAATTGGCAACTGAACAAAAATGAAATGAAATCAGACTATAAACCTTTTCATAAACTTGTGTAATCACAACATAGAAATCACTTTAGCCTGAGGAAGTCCTTAATGATGAAATGTCAGACAAAAACTTTTCCACAGCTTTATATATATATATATATATATATATATATATATATATATATAGTGATTACACAAGTTTATGAAAAGGTTTATAGTCTGATTTCATTTTTGTTCAGTTCCCAATTTTGTTATTAAATATCCCACACTGTAAATAAAACAAGAATTATAGAAAGTGCTTTGATCACTCACAGTAAATTTACATTCAGGTTCTTATATTAGGTTGGTGCAAAAATAATGACGTAATAACGTCAAAAAACGATATTATTATGTCATTTTTGCACCAACCTAATAACATAAGAGCTTTCCTGGCAGATCTATTATCACAATATGGAATATGTGATAACAAAAGTGGTGGAAACAGACAAAAGAAAATAAATGAAATCAGAATATATAAGAAAAAAGTAAAATTCTAACTGTCCTCTCGCTATGCACGTACGTAGTCACATTAATGGAAGCATCACTTTAGTATAAAGTCCTAAAAAGATGAAGCATATCACATTTATGTGTATATATATATATATATATATATATATAAAATATACACACACACAAATAATAAATATCCATTTGTACCAAACTTACATTTACTAGTAGTATTTAGCTTTTATTTTACATCAAACAATATTTTAAACACTAGCACTCGTGTGTGCTCTCTCTCTCTCTCTATATATATATATATATATATATATATATATATATCACACATTTTTAGAATACTTCTAAAATCTAATAATGTGAAAGTGTAAACATCAAGTGGTTAAACAAATAAAGTCCCAGTTTGTTGCATTTCCAAAGGCAGATTTGAATTCTTGCTACTCAAATATATGTAAACAAGCGTCATGCAAGGTTTTACTTTCAATATGAAAATGTTTATGACATGAAGTTTGGGGGGGGTGGGGGAATAATTTAGAAAATTAGGCAACTCCAAGCCCATTTGAAAGTAAGATAAATTTCAGAGGTATTCAATAACGTGTGTGTCTCTCTAAGTGATCAATTCTGGCCTATAAAACAAACTCTCCGATGTCAAGTTCATTCACTTACAGCCCCCCCCCCAGTCTTTTGATGTAAAATTTATTTTGCTGTTAAAATTGCTGCACAAAAGAAAAATGGTAGTGCCTGCCAATTTCAAGAACACAACATGCACCAGATGCTACCAAATCATACATAAGAGAAGGTGCTGGAGAGAATTCGAGACACAAGAGGGAAAGGAAAGGGAAGAGAAGGAAAAAAAAAAAAAAAAAAAAAAAAAAAAAAAGGGAAAGGAAAGTGAATCCACTTTCTTAGCCTATATCTGTAACACTCCCCCCCCCCCACTCCAGTAGAACATTAGCTGAACACATGGATAACAAGATTTATATTCTATTCAGAAATTCATACTGATCTGGTAGTGGAAATTAAAAAACAAAATGTCAATCAAGTCCAGGAACAGTGTAGTGAGTATGATGCACACATGCTGTATCCGAGGTGGCTCCCCAAACATTTAGATCCAAATAAAAAGTTAAATGCAGAGTCCACAAAATACTGTATGTAAAAAAAAAAAAAAAAAAAAAAAAAAAAAAAAAATGAAGGAACATAATTAACCATATGTAAATTTATAATCCAATTTGTCATGAAATGCAGTAAAGAATGCCTGTTCAGTCATGAAATGCCTTTGGAAAAATTATATATATATATATATATATATATATATATATATATATATTGGGTGAAACAAGTATAAATTTTGGAGATGTGACTTAATAGACATCAATAGAAATTGTTTTAAATCTTTATGGCATTTGTATTAAAATCTTTGAAATCCAATTTTATTTGGACACAAAAACAAATTCTAGCAATGTATCTTGTGAATTAAATTACATGCAATATTGTGATTGGTCAATCAAAAGTTGTTTCAAGTAACTATTGCAGAAGGAGGGGAAAATAAGACCCTCAGATTCTGTTTCTTTCACAAATATTGACAAAAAAAAAAAAAAAAAAAAAAAAAGTTTACAAATTTCCTAACTGAAGAATTGACCACCTTAACAGAAAGAGAAACAAAATGTATGGTGCTAGAATAAAAGGCACCTCACACCCACAAATTAAAATTTAAGTCATTTCTTTTGAAAACATTAAGAGCTGAAGAAAGGAGTGTTTTTTTTTTTTTTTTTTTTGTTTTTTTTTTTGTTTTAAAAAGGTTAGCTTCCCTCACTGTTCCTTTCCAAAGAAATGTAATAGCAAATGGAAGAAAGTGGGTGTTCAAAAATCAAAGTCTTGTAAGATGGTTTTTTTTCTTCTTTTCCATCTTTTTTTTCTTCTTTTTCCCCCCTTTTCCTTTTGATGGAAAAGAAGAAGAAGAAAGATGGAAAAGAAGAAGAAGAAAGATGGAAAAGAAGAAGAAGAAAGATGGAAAAGAAGAAGAAAGATGGAAAAGAAGAAGAAGAAAGATGGAAAAGAAGAAGAAGAAAGATGGAAAAGAAGAAGAAGAAAGATGGAAAAGAAGAAGAAGAAAGATGGAAAAGAAGAAAAAAGATGGAAAAGAAGAAAAAAGATGGAAAAGAAGAAAAAAGATGGAAAAGAAGAAAAAAGATGGAAAAGAAGAAAAAAGATGGAAAAGAAGAAAAAAGATGGAAAAGAAGAAAAAAGATGGAAAAGAAGAAAAGAAGAAAAAAGATGGAAAAGAAGAAAAGAAAAAAGATGGAAAAGAAAAAATATCACAGTAAGATCTTTTAAATAAGAAAAAAAAAAAAAGTAGGCTGAAGTGTTAAGCACCACAAAATTAAAGCTTTCTAAATATTCTGTAGAAAGCAGAAAATGGATAAAGATTTTAAATTTTATTCATTTGTGATGCTTCTTATATTGTAACATCAACAATTAAAAAAAATTACCTTTTTGGCCAGTGGGTGTGTGCATGCGTGTAGGTGGGTGTGTGCATGCGTGTAGGTGGGTGTGTGCATGCGTGTAGGTGGGTGTGTGCATGCGTGTAGGTGGGTGTGTGCATGCGTGTAGGTGGGTGTGTGCATGCGTGTAGGTGGGTGTGTGCATGCGTGTAGGTGGGTGTGTGCATGCGTGTAGGTGGGTGTGTGCATGCGTGTAGGTGGGTGTGTGCATGCGTGTAGGTGGGTGTGTGCATGCGTGTAGGTGGGTGTGTGCATGCGTGTAGGTGGGTGTGTGCATGCGTGTAGGTGGGTGTGTGCATGCGTGTAGGTGGGTGTGTGCATGCGTGTAGGTGGGTGTGTGCATGTGTGAGGGAAGTATCCGTTTGTTTTCACTACTAACAACCAACATTATGTATGTGTTTTTATATACACATACATTCATTTTTTTTTTTTTTTTTTTTTTTTTTTTTACCTGTGGGATCATTTTCAGAAAGTTTTTTTTGTTCATTTGAAAGGTGGCAGCAGAGTCTGAGAGAAACCAAAATAACTAAAGACTTAAAAACAATAGAAAATCAGAGGAACAGAGATTAGTCTGATGTACATCCGGTGGAGGGCGCGGCATTTGACTGAAATCAGGTGGGTCAATGATCAAAACAAGTCAGTAGCCAGTCAGGTGGACAGCAAATCGGGTGATGATGACCTCAAACCACTGAAGAATCGCCATCTTCAGAGCTGAAAGCAAACATTGAAATTTTAGAAAGTAATTAATGCAATTTTTACAACACATTGACACCTATCCAATAGTCATTAGTGCCAAATATCTTTAGGGAAGAGAAATTCTGATGCCTAATTTAAAATGAAATTTTTCTTTAGATTTTCTATTAATCCTGAGGCAGATACATGAAAATTTTCAAAAATATTAGTCATTATAGAACTACAAGCCCATGATACTGTGTGTGCATATATATATTTACAACACGTGTATGTATGAAAATGAAAACTTACATGGCAGATTCTATGTAAAGTGTATTAAAACTTCAGCTTTCTGATCAGGAATGTGACTTCTTGATGTTATCGGTCTGGGTAATCAATACTACTGTGCACCAACTTTGTAAAAAACATACCACTGGTTGATTGAAACCAAGTGAATGAAATTGCATAGATGGAAAGCCACAGGTCATTGTGACTGAGGGTTCGAGTATACTGGCATTGTTCAAACTGCTGATCATGACAGATCTCACTCCCAGAAACCGTAACTAAGGTCAACTCAGCATAGTTGCAGTATAAACTACAGGTGGGCTCTGTAGGCATTAAATAAATACAAAAGTCCCTGAGCAGGTACCTGCATCAGGGAAGGTACACAGAAACAGTAAATTATTTGAACATGTAAATTTTACTGTCCCTTATCCAAGCATTAATAATCTCTCTCTCTCTCTATATATATATATTTTTTAAACATATGGATTACCTAATTTATCATAATCTCTCTCTCGCCATTGCAATTAAGATACCATTAATTCTAAGAAAAACTTTGCTCTGTTTAATGAAAAACTGTCACCATTGTACCTCTCTTTCAGGAGGGGGGGGGCTGGGTTTATTGCCAGGTGCCTGATATGTGTGTGTGTGTGTGTGTGTGTGTGTGTGTGTGTGTGTGTGTGTGTCAGGGGTTTAGTTTTTTTTTTTTTTTTTTAACTACCCAACATAGGCTTTCACCTAAACAAAGTAAAGATCATTATACAAATGTAAACACTGGTGACAGTGTTTCATGCTTGAACAGAATCCTCAGAGGGTATGGATGTGTGTTTTTCCAGTTCAAGAAATTTCTTTAGTTATTTAGAAAGACCTCTAGAAATAGGTTTTCACAGATTTCATGAATAAATGTCAAATGGTTCAAAAAAGCAATTCCAGACTTGAAAGGACCATAATCTCAGATACTCTTCTAAATTAGGAATAATCGATCAAATAAGCTAAAATTTATTTCCTGTTTCTAGCACCAACCATTTTAAAGTTGTGATAATTATATAAAGTAATGAAGAAGGTCCTTGCTGTTTTTTATGGCATGTGGGAATAAGTGATCAATACATAAATGAGCAAGTCCTGTGCCAGAAGTGTGGTGGGGTTGGGGAGCATTGCTTGATCTTTGCACACACACACACACACAGCTCAAGTAGCACAGCTTTTTCAGGGCCGTCTGCTTTATTACTTTATGGTGGGCTTGTCTGCAGCAGCATAAAGTCGCCGAATATGTCAAGCCTCTTTGGGGATAATGCAAGTGAATGCACCATCAGGCATTGGTTCCAGAAACTCAGGTCGGGAGATCTGTCCCTTTGTGATGAACACTGCATTGGCCGGCCATAGGTCCTGAATGAGAAGGCCCTGAAGGTAGCCATAAAGGAGGACAACAGTCAAACCTGTGGCAAGATTTCTAAACATTTCCAGGTTTCTGATGAAACAGACTTTACTTGCACCACATAGAGAAGGGGTACAAGTTGAGCAAGTAGGTACCTCACACTGCTAAAAACCAACAAGCAACAACGCGTGACAGCCAGTTTCTTGTTGCTTTCATGGCACTGCAACACTCATATTAGATAGAATGCTCACCAAGGAGGAAAAGTGGGTCCTGTATAACACTCCCAAGCATGCCAGATATTGGTTGGCACAGGGTCATCTTTACACCCACATAAGATCATGCTCCTAATCTGGTGAACTCCTCAACAATTTGACAGACACGAAGAAAGACACGGAGATGGACACACAAGAGACACAGACAGAGGGGAGATAGGAGAGAGAGAGAGAGAGGGGAGAGAGACACCCACCCAAAGAAGGTCAGAACGTACATCAGCTAAAACGAAGGGATAAAAAAAAAAAAAAAAAAAAAAAAAATGTGGATGTTAAAAGAATCATTAAAAAATTACAAATTTCCACCATCTTTCCAAAAAGATTTTTCTATTAAATCTTTCAGAAACTGGAATATCACAAAACACCAATTACCATTCATTTATATGGGGAAAATATTTGAGCATTCCAAACCCAAAAATTGATTTTCGCTCTGACTAAGCTCCTGCAAAGATTATACAGAAATGTATCATTTCAATTTTGAAGAAAAAAATAAATTAGATAGGTTCAGAATTGGTTTGTAAGAAGTTTTCATGACAAAAAAAAAAAAAAAAAAATGCTTGAAGTTAAGCAGTCAACCATATTTCCACACCAGCGACAGCAGACAATTAAGCAACCTGCTTTTGGAAGTTTGGCTATAATTAAAAATATTTCATTTACAAGTCAATGTAAGCTTCACTTTATGGCATATCGGATAACAAGGGAGATAACTTGTACTAATATAGTTCTTTCATAAGTATTTTTAAAAATTCAAAAGGGTTGGAGGAGAATTATGTTAAAAACGTTCTGGTCAAATTTGAACCTTTCTTACCGATCTTTGCTGTTTCCCTGGGTACTGAATTCTACTTGTGGACTTCCAGATCCATTGTTACCATTGATAGAACTGCCATTGTTGCTGCTACTGCCATTTGATAGACCACCTCCCCCTCCACTCAGCTTTCTTGAAGAGTTGGTTAGAGCAGCCACCGTCATAACTGTGGGAGATACAGTTGCAGTGGCTGCAGGGACTGGTAGGTGATCATCAGTTTCAGACTCTGCAGGAATATTTGAGTTTTCTTTGTTGGAAGATTTGAAAGAATTCTTCAAAAAGGAAAAAGTCCAGGGCAAACCTAAAATAAATAGAACAGGAGAATGCGATTGAAGATTTATCCATCATACAACCTGATTTTACTATCCATGACCTATTCCGTTGTTATGGTAACAGAATACATTAGGCAATGCCATCATAACTTATGATACCATAACAGCTATTGTAATTATTTATTCACATCATTCCTGGATTAAATCAAGTTTTGTTTAATAATCAAGCCACTCCCACCTCAGGCAGATTTAAGTGACCCCCCCACCGCACCAGACTGTGCAAATTTTATTATTGTTCAATTAGAACTATGATATTGGATTTAAAATATGACTTTATCAAAAGTACATGTACACAATTAAGATGCACCAAGTGTTAAGAGAGTTTTTACCCACTTTCATGGGGATAATTATTTGTCTTTTATACACACCACATTCTTTACTTTTTCCAGAACTAGAGTGAGAAGCCGCTTCACTTTGTCTTGCACAGTCTCTGTCACTTTCTCTGGAAAAAAAAACAAAAAAAAACATTAAAATGAATCATTTTTACTCTTTTTTTTATATTTGCTTTTGAAGATAAATTTTAAAAAGTTATTTTGGTAATATGACAGTGCTGAAAAATTCTTAGCCTAACCCACCTCTCAAAATCTGACCAAATAGGATTAAAAAAAAAAAAAAAAAAAAAATTAAGATGAAATTTAATAGAATTCTTAAAAAATAGAAAAGATGTAGGTAAAAAAAAATTGAGAAACAAAATTATAGATAAAAGAAATGGATATTTAAAGATAATCCCTTGAAAGAATAATTTATAGGAGAGAAAAAAAATTCTACAATAAATTTGGTCAACTCATCATGGAAGACATTTTCCTTTTGTACTGCAATATCCAGTATTACAAGAAAATACTGAGTTTTTAAATGTATTTCATTAACTTATGAAAGCGACAGATTTTTCCTCTAAAAGAAAAAAAAATACTAGTGACTGAGCTGCTTTCATTCAATCATTTGCTACTGTAGCAAATTCCAGTCTCATGACACACCCAGTTCACTATATATTTATATGGCAACTGTCAGTCCCATGGTTATATATATATATATATATATATATATATATATATATATATATATATATGTGTGTGTGTGTGCGCGAGTTCAATTCTCACTAGAAATCTTATTACTGTCGCCTTGTACTTTAATTTAAGTAAAATTTATGTAAGATTCTCAAGTATCCAAAGCCTGATGAATAACTGAAATGATTTAATCTAGTAATTATTTTAAACGTTTTTACCAATGTTTTTATTGACCACAATAGGGAAATGGCTTGAAAGAGTGAAACAAATAAAAAGTACTTACCCTATTGGCTGTTTTGGCATTGCCACAGGCTGTGGAATCAACAACGGAGAGGATTCCAGTGATTCTGGATCACATGCAGAATTACCAGAGTCAGCCAGGCCAATATTTACTGCTTGTAAGTTGGTTGGATTTTCATCATGACACATCATATCTTTCAGAGTGGGGAAGAGGAAAAAAAAAGTCTTAGAATATTTAACAGAAAATGTTCAGTTTTAATTTTAATTTGGAGACTGTCAAGAAAATAAAGATAAAGTCACAGTGCTTTTGTTTTAGACATCTTAGTTACGACAACCAATCAAGTATAATTTATTTTATTCATAATTATTACAAAGGTTCTCCCATTTTTAAGAATGGGTTTAACTTGGAGATGACAGAAAAGATAAAAACTTTTCATTTCAAGTTACAAAGAAAAATAGCAATAATAAAACTGAAAACAAATTGTTCAACTGAAAATTTGAAAACAAAAATATAGAGTGCCCCCCCCCCACAAAAAAAAAAAAAAAAAAAAAAAAAAAAGACACCATTTAAAATTTGAATATCTGAGTAACTACATGTGCCAGGCAAATGAAATAAATAAGCTTCATGTTAAATAAAAGATTTAATAATATTCAGACAAGATATTCAAAGGGATGTAGATTTTATAACGGGTTTCAAAGTTTCACAAATGTCACCTGTGACAAGACACACGTGGAGTCTGTAGTCCAGCTCCTGCCAAACACGCTGAAGCATGTCTTACACAACATTCTCCAGCACCTAAGTGATTCTCTGCTTAACTTCCTGTCTTTTCACACAGCTCCATAGGAAAAAGTCATACAGCAAGTCAGGTGAATATGGTGGCCATTTCAACAGCACAGTGGCATTATCACTGGAACATACAAGCCATCTTCCTGCTAGATTCTCATTGAGACAAGTCCACAGTTTTTACACATTTTGTTCAAATGAGTGAGAATTGGCTATGTTATTAACCTACAAAATAATAGCAATTTTTTTTGTGTGCGTGTGGGGGGGGGACCCTGTATAATCATTTTTGAATTTTTTTGTTTGTTTATTTTAAGAATATATAAAGATATTTCACTATTTATAACTAACTTGAGTTAATTATTCATATAATGGCCCTTATCTGTATGTAAAACTTTGTTTAATTCCTGGCCACTTTTCTTCCAGATTTTCAATGCACAACTAACAGACTGAAGGTGAAAAATTACTAAAACAAATTTTAGGTAAAAATTTGAAAAATTCAATTATTTTTTCTACCTCCAGAAATATTTACTTTATCAGTGGGGAAAAATACATACCTAGTAGAAAAATTGTAAATTCAGAGTGTGCAGTCATGATCAAATGTTTAAGAACACACATTTTTTTTTTCTAACAAACTAGCCACGTTTTGCCTTGGTAAATACTTCAGAGTGATCAGAATTGCTGGCTACGAGACTGACAATATTGTTAAAATCCCAGTGATCCAGACATCCTTGATTCTATCCACAAGGGCCTTATCCTGCAGCCTTATCCTTTGCACAATCCCACAAGTTTTCCATGGGATTGAAGTCAGCATTTTTATTCTTTTATAGCATAAATTTGCTGAAACTGGCTGTGCATAAGAATCTTTAGAAATTCCTTGATAGTGTCCACAAGAGCATTACCTGTCTGCAACCTTACCCTTGGTGTAATTGCACATTGAGATCATGGCTGTTGCCAGGCAATTCTAGCATAGTGACCTTTGACCTTAATATATTCTTTCATTTTCTTTGCTTTGTGGCATGAAGCCCAATCTGCTGCAATCCTGTACATACAGGTGAATCCCTAGTTTATTCTAGGACAGTTCCAATTACTTTTGGTCATTTGTGATTTTTCCAAAGTACAAGAAATATAAACCTATTTCCATTGGGGATTTTTTTCCAACCTATTTTTTTTTTTTTTTTTTTTTTTTTTTTTTTTAAAAACAAACTTGCTTTAGAACAACTCCAAAGCTTTCAAACTTGAGGATCACATCATATTGCTTATAACAGCAATCTGTTTTGCTTAACTAAAAGTGGATATCCTACATTAGATGCAATTTTTGCCAGGTGGACTTAAAAATTCTGGCAATGACAGATTCAAATGCAGTTAGTTCTAGAATGTAGCAATTGCCATTTCATTTTCTTCCTTACATGTGTAATTAATCCAGCAGGCAAGGAATTCCTATTATTGATAATTTTGAATCTGGTTGGCAATTACTGGAGAATGTTACAGCCCACCTAATAGTCCAACTGAAAACGGTTTCAGTCTGAATTTCTAGCAGTTTTTAAACTTTACTAAAATACATAAAGATCAAGATTTACTGAGGATGTAAAAGTTTGTTTGTTTGTTTTTTAGTCGTAAGAGTTATCTCCCCTTGTCTAATCTTAGATTAGAATCCACATTAAGCTACTCAACAAATGTAACAATTTTTTATTAGCTACAGAAATGAGTAAAAATTTTAAAAAGTCATCACTTCCTGTAAATCCAAACAACTGAGAGTGATGATAATGACACTTCAAAATTTTGAGTATTATCAATATAAAAAGTGTCCTTAAATAAATCCCTTCCCATTAAGATTGTAACAAACAAATGTTCACTTACAACCTTTTAGAAAAATCTGATCCCCTAAAATTTGGGGAATAAGTAGCCAGCCTATATAAAGAGATTACAGGTAACAACAACAATTACAAAGTGCAGTTATTTATAAATTTCTAATATACAACAGTAAAAAAAAAAAAAAAAAAAAAAAAAAAAAAATGGTGTTGCATAATCTATAAAACATGCACACATCCTTTTATGTACGAGAAAAATGTTCAGTAAATATACAAAAATAGAAAGGAGTGTAAGACAAGGATGGGCCTTCTCACCAGACATTCAACTGATACAGTCAGGCAATCAGGAGAGAATTAAAAGTCCTAATATTCATTATTGGTGGTTACAATTTTAAAGATATGCAGAGGACACTTGAGAGCAGACACAAAAAGGAAGCTGTAAGAAGTCCTACAGAAGGTAGTGAAGGAAAGCGAGAAAAAGAAAAGGACTAAACATCAAATCCAAGATGGTGGAATGTATGGTTGTTAGCAAAAGGGACAGTCCAACATGCAAATTACAAATTGGAGATAACAAAATCAAATAATGTACAAAAATTTTAATATCTGGGAAGCGTTTTAACAAAGGATGGAAAGTGACACAGAAATCTGAAAGTGCATGGAGATAATGGAAGATGCCTTCCAAAAGCTAGGCAAAGTATGAAGAAATAGAAAAATTTCATTAGAAACAAAAAAAAAAAAAAAAAAAAAAAAAAAAAAAAAAAAAAGTACTGAACTTATGTAATATCAGTCCCCTGTATGGCAGTGAATGCAGGGAAATCTCTTCACAGATGAAGCAACAAGACTAAGTAATAAATGTGATTCTACAGAAGGATGCCAAGAATACCATGGACAGAACATTTGAGCAATGAAGCTTTAGAGAAAAATGGAAGCAAAAAAAGATATTTATGCTTCACATTAGGAAGAAACAGTGGAAATCTTCCAGGCACACAAGATGGCTTGGAAAATTGAATACACACAGGACAATTTGAAGGCAAGAAGGACAGAGGAAACTAGCAAGTTTGTGTAAATAGACAGGTGGAGCAAGGTTTAAGAGAGATGACAAAATTTAAGAGCTAAAAGGACAAGAAATTGTGGAGAGCCATGAGCCAATGTCCTATAGGGACATGGCACATTGGGATAAAAATTCAATTAAAAGTAACTTTTTGCTTTTTTTTTTCCCCTAACTACTCACCGGGCACAATGGACAAATTTACAGCTAAAGAGTCAGGACTAGAGCAGCTGGTGGGTCGAGTCATTTTTGGACATCTGGGTGTGTTATCCAAAGAGGAAAGAGCTGAGGGAGAAGGCTGTTTATCTGCACTTGTGCTGGCATTTGCAGCTGATGCTGGAGAGAAATTTGCATTCTTTTCTTGTAAAGATTTTCTCAATGGCTGAACAATTGCACTTATTGGGTTCTTAGTCTTCTTTTCTGAAGGGAAAGAGAAAAATTAATGAAGTACTTAAAGCAGGTCATTTTTTTTTTTTTTTGACAGTATATATATATATATATATATATATAAAAAGAGGTGGGGAGGAGGGCAAATAAAAGGAATATATAAATAAATTTTTTGTGCAGTTACATTCATAATATAATTGAGTGTACCTTAGACTAGCTGCTTAATCATTACTCCACTCTAATATAGCATTACGAAGAAGTGAGTTTGATTCTCAGAGTCCCTTATACATTTGGCTTTGTACTAAGCCAAGATAATCTTAGTAAATTAAAACGGATTGTAATATTTGCAAGAATTGAAAATGAACTAATAGTTAGTCTTAATAGATATAAAAAAAAAATAAAATCTAAAAGAATTATGTGCTTCCAAACTTTCAAAAACTGAAGACTACAAGAGAATCAACAGGGAAAGAAAGAGTGAACTTACCAAAATGCCGTTCCCTAGAAGAAGGAGGTGGTGGGGTTTCCCGTTCGCAGTGGTTAAAAGTGCTGGCAGTGATCTCAGAGAAACGAGCTTGGATATGTTCCAACATTTCTTCTGTTGAAGAAACAAGCAAAAGGCTTTTCTTGGGACCTTTTCGACGATTTTTTGAGGGGTTCTCATGGGGTGTCACATGAAAGGCTGCTTGCATACCTTCCATCCAATTGTGGTTATCTGGAGCAGCCAGATTATCTATATTAAAAAAAAAAAAAAAAAAAAAAAAAATCAAATCAATCGCCAAAAATAGTCGCAGTAATGAAAATTTAGGAATCTAAAATTTCAGGATTGCAGGTCTGGATCTGGCCTGGAATGTTTTTAATATGTTGGGCTACAGCCTCTAGTGGTAAAGTTGAAAGTGTGATACACTGACATTCACTAGGTAGATAAAATAAATATTGGAATGCAAAAGTATTTGCCAAATGATAGCAACATCTATTTGTGCAGTTAAGATGAAAGCTAGTTTTTTTGAGTTTTAAACAAAGAACATGTTGCAGGTTTGAAACTTTCAAATTTGTCAATACTGAGCAGGTAACAACGGAAAATCCTGGATGACTTCATACTGGTCCGTGTCTCATAAAGGTCAGGTTCCATTTTAAACAGTGCCCCCTACCACACGCACATACCAAAAAGGGTCAGACTGAAAACTACATTTTGAAAGAACAAGAGAAACTGAATAAAGACAGATTTTTCAACTATTCTTTTTACCAATTACTCATGCTATCTTTGATGAACCACACAGATGGAGAAAGGTTTGGTAGTTACTACAGGAAATCTTCACATACGAGATCTGTTTTTTGGTAGGATTACAGGTGAGCTCATAAGGAGTTCCAAACGGTAAGATGAGGACTTGGACACAGATTCATTTTTTAAATGAGACTTAAATACAGGGCTCAAGAAGCAGCCAACCATTTGAAAAGAGCTTTTTTCCATGTAGGATACATTTAGCAAACTAATGAATGTCTGGATAAAGGTTTACATTGCTCTCTTCCAAAGATGAACTTTGAGATATTCTGGATGCTGTTCAATCCACTTCAGATGAAGAAATACAATAGGGGCTCTCAAAATCGACTAAAAGCAGATACTTCATTAACAGTTCCTCATTACAATAACAGGTTTAAATTTTTTCTGTAATTTAAATTTTAACTATTAGGTTGGTGCAAAAATAATGACGTAATGTTGTCATTGACGTATTATTTTTGCACCAACCTAATATTTTTTAACATCAAAAAACGACATTATCACGTCATTTTTGCACCAACCTAATACATATTTCTTAGAGTTTCAGTAATGTGATACTTAGTAAAATTTGCCAAAATATGTCCACTTGTAAAAAGGGGGCAACTATTATAATTTATACTTATGTGAAACAGCTTACACAACATTTAGTGTGTCTGTGAAACTTAAATTTTTGATAAAAATTAAATTATATGGCTATTAATGTGAGCATCTGATGTTTGGTCAGATTTTAGGAAGTTGTTTTTACTTGAGAAAACTTCACACACACACACACACATCACTTGAAGATAAGTAGAGATAATTCTGAGGAAGTTAGAAATCCAAAGTGAGCTCAATGTAAGAACAGAGCAATATACATACATAGATAATTGGTTTCTGTAATAATTGGAAAAATCTGGTGAAATTCATAAAACTTGTTACATTATAATAATGATGTTTTCTATATATGCATGAAAACATCCAACACATTGATGCAGCTATTATTCCTGTCTATGTTTTCATTATTTTTCTAAAAATAAAAAGTGGCTAATAATGCAAGATGCAGTAGAGTTGGAGGGGTCCTCTTTGAAGATTTGAAAATGGATCACGTGTATTCAGAGGACATTCAAGGGGACAAGAGTAAAAGGAGTGACAGGCCTGCACTGGTTCTCATTAAATCAAAAGAAATCATTTCTTAAAAGGTAAAACTTTGAAGAATAAAATATTTTACTTATTTCAATTCATATTCTGTCAGAACAACTGATTTCTTTGTTCCAATAATGACTTTACTTCTCTCTCACAATTCTGGGTCTTAAAATTGGATTTGATAAAAAGATACCTTTATTGTTCATTGTTGACATATTAATGGCAGAATTAGTTGGCCAGTTTCCTTCTTCTGAACTTGTCCGATCACCCAAAAGTTGAAACAACAATGTGGTATCATCTTGTTCAACACTGCAAAGAATTAACATGGCAACAATAAATGACCAAAATAAATGCATTTTTTAGTTAAATAACTTGGAATGATTAAAACAAAAACGAAAAAAAATTTGATTTAGTTTTATCCAAATTTATATTTGGGATGTAAGATTTTGTTTGGCAGAGGGGTATCTTAGAAATAAAGAAAATATCAAGTTATTTAAACTGAAACCTTGTTAAAAATGAAAGATTGAAACCAATTGTTACAGGGAAAAAATAAATAAAAATTAAAACCAGCCTTTGAATTATTTGTCTCCAAACATCAGTTTGGATTTTTGAAAATTCCATCAAAAACAAATTCTGCAATTTTCATGATAAAAATAAGGATAATCCTTTCAGGATTAAAATTTAGAGAAATCTTCAGAATTTATTCTATAAACAAATTCTTAAAAGTTCAATGCATAGAACAAAACTTAAGATTAAGAATTTGTTAATGTAGGCAAGGACAAAATTGTGTGCCAACTAGAAAATTAATTTTAATTAAATATTAAAAATAAAAAAAATAAAAAAATAAAAAAAAAATAAAAAAAAAGCCTCAAACCTAGCCTTAAGACATTTCTTACCTTTTTAAATTAAATGAGAAAAAAGAAAAAAAACCATTAACACACCTGCTATCAGCAACGTTGTGAGAAGATCGTCTACTTTTATTGCTTCCAGAGGCAGTGGCCAGAGATTCTATTTCATTATCACCAACATCATTATCAACTGACCTGGTACAGAAGAGAAAAGGATACAGCTGACAAAATGGCCTTTTACTTACTGTAGCAATAAAACTAACCATATTAGCATTGCTGGAAACATTCTTGGAATTTAGAACATTTTTCAAATTTTTTTTTTTTTTGGGGGGGGGGAAAAAAAAAAAAAAAAAAAAAAAAAAAAAAAAAAAAAAAAAATCGCCAGAAATGTTGGGTTAGATTTTGTTTAATAGTGTGTCAATCCATACAGGTCATTTCATGTCATCCAGTTGGAGATTTCATTAAATATAACTGACAAGCAACTTTTTTTTTTTCCAGCCTCTACATTTGGTGGAAGTGATGGGGGTACAAAAACTATTCATTGTCCCAAATGCTTTCAGTACATCCTTAGCCATTTTCGGAGGGTGGGTGGGGGTTGGGAGTTGTCATGATGGTTTCTTTTCAGGTTTTGACTGTAAAATGTATTTTTTTGTATGGTCTTGAATACTGGTAGAAGTATTCATTCATAGCTTTCACATGCTGAGTGCAGCTGGAATTCAAGTGAGCATCTACTTGTTTGCACCACTCCCATTGTGAGGTTGATAGTCTGAGAGAGATGTTTAATATACGGGACCTCTCTTATAGAGAGATGTATTCAGTAATTTGATTTACACAATAGTGCTTGGGACAATGGATGGTTTTTCAACTGCTTCACAATAAATGGAAAAATGCAAGAACACTGGGGGGGGGAAAAAAAAAAAAAAAAAAAAAAAAAAAAAATTTCCTTGTCTCATATTTAATGAAAAAGATGTTTAAAAGAAAGGTTGGTGACCATATATATATATATATATATATATATATATATATATATAGAGATAGATAAGCATGGCAGCCTTGTTCAGACTATTGATCATGCTAGATAACAGTCTTCCAGAAACTGTAACTAAGGTCTTCTTAGCATAGTTGCAGTATAAACCACAGGTGGTTGTGTGGGTTTTGAACAAACACAAAATACTCCTGAGCAAGCACCCGAAATTGGGATTAGCTAGGCATCCTAGTAATTTTAAAAAAATTTTGCTCCCTCCCACTACTCTCGGTGAAGGTGTGCAGCATGGAGGGTAGAGCAGTTGTAGTTTAGTTGTGGGAGGCAGATGCTTGGTGACTATCCATTTTTGGAAATCTCAGGTGACTAACACAGTGTTAGTTTGCTTTGTGTCAATTTGAAATTTTGAAAACAGTCCTTTTATACTCCCACACAAACAATTTTAAGAGGAATTTAAAACTTTCTTTTAGAAATCCCATTATCTGGCAAAGAGCAACATCTTTGAACAATATTTTTATACTTGTGACATTGTATTTACTATGTTTAAGGTGATGGCTTTTACATCCAATCAATGTGCTTAAGTCCATGAATGATTACAATAGTGCATCAAGGTACATCTTCAGTTCTTAGCAGGTGTACATGAGTGTTTTGTATTTCCAGTACAAACTACTTAGCACAGTGTCCTTTCTTCACTCCTTTTAGTAGTTTTGTGTTTTCTTGTTCGACACTTGGTTGGTTGTTTTCTGTGGAATGTATTCCATATTTGCTTGCCATTTGCTTTTTAAAGTCTGTATAAAGAATTTTTATATCCATTACATTATTTCCATGTTAAAGTGGTTTTTTTTTTGCTAGTGAATCTGGAAATAAGTCCCAGAAGTTTGAGTCTTGGAAACATCATACATAAAAGGAATCCACTTGTCAGGCCAGAATGTCTTTTTCCAAACAGATTTCCATAATTCCAAATAAAAACATTTGCATCAGTTTTGTTTTTTGGCTGCCTACTTCTTGCATTATCAGCTGCATCTCATCTTTCCTTAAATCAGCTGTACTACACTAAAACAATTTCTTTGTAGCATGTCCACTGTAAGCTATTTTTAATAGGCTACCATTTCACTTGCAATTTTAGCAATCTTCACACAAAACTTTGTGAATTCACTGCTCCAGATTTTGTTCACTCATTTTCTGCTGACAGTATAACATGAACACGTACAACTTCCTTTACTGCTCAGCAACAAAAGACTCCTCTTGTCTGCATCTCAAGAAAGTAAAAATTGAAACATATCCAGCTGTACAAAAGTTTGACAGACTCATTACTCCAACAACAAGCTGCAGTCATTCAGGAAATTAAATTGCTATATAAAACCATTTAATAAACGCAAAGAAACTCAAGATACTTACATTGTCTCTTCATCAATGTCATTCTCATCGTTGCTGTAGGTGTGGTTTTCATATGGAATCTCATCAGTGGTGTCATCCAATTCTTCAATTTCACTCAGGCCCTGTCAAACAAAACAAAAATGATTACAAATGTTTTTAAGCTACTGGATTGTCAAGCAATGTAAATACCTCCCCTGATATTTCAAATTTCCTCTCAAGAGATACAGGGATGGACCCGTATAGCTACAGATCAGTGGTTAAAAGCAATCAAGTAGAGGTAAGTCATTTCCGCTCACAGTCTATACCACAAGTGTTATGGATAGAAACAAAGCTTAAAGTCAGAAAAATTAAATAAATGCATCTTTACTGTCAGTATTTCTCCTCCTCACCAAGAATCGGCAACACAAGGAAATATTATAAATAAATCCAAGCAATAAAGAGAAAAAAAATTATTAGAATACAGGAAAAAGAGTTTCTAGCTTTTCTGAGAAATATTAAAGAACTGGATAAAAATAGTCCAACAATGGCTGCATAAGGAATCTTTGTCAAAGATAATCATACAAAATTAAACACTCTTTGTGAGAAATTAATTACAAATGAAAATTGCTTTCTCAGCATCATGCAGAAATTGGTATCAAAACAACTGCAGTTGATTCAAAGGGATTTCCAGACAATTGAACACATTCTTTCTATTGTGTTTGTTATTCTCACATTGTTTCAGCCAATCCATTCTACAGCCTTCTTTATGCATACTTACCCATATGAAAGACTTCAATAATGAAAAAAAAAAAAAAAAAAAAAAAAAAAAAAAAAAGTAAAACTGTAAAGAGAAAAATATGCTAACAGCTTTTGTAAAATTAAGTTTTATTTTCTGCAATGTAAGCAGTATAGCTTATTCCATTTTTCTTTAAGTGAAGAATATTCTAAGTTTCTCATTAAAATGCCAAATTCCATCTTGTATCACCGATTTTTGTAACAGTTAAATTCTATGGCACATAATGAGGGAAGAGGGCTTAGAAACCGACACTCACAGGACATACTGAAGGTAAAGGGGACCAAGGAAAACAGCATATAACCTACCTAACAAGCTTGTGTAAACGGATATCAGGAGAGGGTTTAGGCGAGGTAGGAAAAAAAAAAAAAATAAAATAAATAAAAAAAATAAAAATAATTTTACTAAGAGATACAAAGAACAGGAAATAGTGGAGAGCCATGATCGCCAACGTCCTGAAAGGGCATAGCATATAGAAGTATCCCTCTCCAGGTTTTTATCTATTAGTTATACTTTCCTCCAGGTATAAATCAGCCAGACAAAATTTTACTATTCATTTCAATAGTCTATTTTCTTTGATTTTCAAGAGAGATGGTCTATTTTACACTTATATTGAACACTAACTGCATTTTTTTTTATTTTTATTTTATTTTTTTTTTTTTTTAAAATCAAAAAATTTCATGAGCGACAAAATTAGTTACACAAAGTGGTTATATTACTTAAAAAAAAAAAAAAAAAAGTTTATATTATGGTGTTCGTTGGGCCTTTAGTTTCACAAAGAACAAGCTGATGATCTATTCCCCATTATCAAAACCAATGAATTAAACCATTTCTTCTGTATTGAAAAAGGATTAAGAAAAAATAAAAGTAACAGATACAATTTTAATATACTGTAGGATTATATCCAACTTATGTGGTGGTTACTATGACACCCTAAAAAGTCAATTATTTCTTTCCCTCACAATACCATAAAGAATTGTATAGATGTCCAATAGAAGTTTTACCTCAATTTTTATATAATTGAAGATGTCATCTATATATTTAAAACAGCTGAAAGGTTTCAACAGATCTGAACTTTTTTGTGATGACCTTAGCATGAATCAATGACAAACCAGTTGACAAAGATGCAAATTTCAATTTCCTTTAAAATTAAAGTTTGTTTATATTTAGATCTCTATGATTAAATCCACAGTGCTTCCTCTGCTATAAAATTGAAAGATTAAAAGCAGAACCAGAGACAATATTCTGGAAATAAAATGCAAGTTTAAATCTTATCTGAAACATTTGTTCCAGATTTCTGTAAATAATGTAACCATTATTTGAAAATATTAATAAATTGACATCCAAATTCAAGGGAGAAAACTCATTAACTACGAGTAATAAAAGCCTTTCACCCAACCAGCATTCACTTGCTCTCTACATGCTCTTTTCATTGTGACCTATTTATCAATAATCCCAGATAACCATCAGTAACTGCACATTTCCCAATAAATTCATATAAACATACATTATATAATTTCATAGTCTTGAAAGTTTAATTAAAATTCAGCAATTATTCCAAATCTCGTTTTTCACCACAAAAAGGACACTAAAATGTCCTATACTAATTTATGGCCACTTGCTATATATATATATATATATATATATGTATGTGTGTGTGAGGGAGATAAAAAAAACTTAACCAAATTTTGAAGGTGCTAAAAAAAAAAAAAAAAAAAAAAAAAAAAAAAAAAAGATTAAATATATATATAAAAAAATCCTTTAGTCTTTCATCTTAATAAAGATTTTGGGGCATTTTTTTATGATGCGATTTATAAAAAAAAAAAAAAAAAAAAAAAAAAAAAATTGAATCTTTGGAGATTCGTAGCACACAGTGTATCAAAAATATTGCAACAATAATTACACACAATTTTTACATTCTTAAACCCCAGAAAAGGAAAATTCTAACATTAGGGAAAAAAAAAAAAAAAAAAAAAAAATGAATCAAGAGACAAGAAAAATTATGACACATTTTGTCCTGAGGGACTTTATGAAGGCAAATGTAATGATTCATTTAGCTGCACGTGTTTATATACAAGAGCAAGAAAGTCATTGATTTATCAAGGCTTTTAAATTTGAGAAAATTCATGAATGTTCATAAGGTGGTTGAAAGGTCAGTCAAAACATGTGAACAACACAAATTGTCATAATTCAAAGTCTGGTAAAAGAAATGCAAAAAATAAGTAATATTCAAGAAATTTATTTCTGTGGAGAACTCATGCATTTGATAAAATGTCATTTACATTTGCTCTGGTAAAAATCTCAGAGGACGAAATGTGCTGGCTAAAAATAGTTTTTCCTTTTGTCTATTCATTTACAGTTACACGATCTGGAAATCTGTTACACACACACTGAAGATTATTTTTTCCTCATGAGAAACAATTATTTTAACTACAATTGTGGATTTTGCATTTTGAATGAATGTGGAAAGAAAAAAAATTCTCAATTTTGGTTTCATCATTTAAGGTAGAGGTCACCCACTACCAATAGAATTATAGATTATAAATAGATTTTCATGTGGTGAAATAATACTAAAAGGAATCAATTTCTGGAGACAAAAAAAAAAAAAAAAAAAAAAAAAAAAAAAAGAAAAAGTGATATAGCAAGAAAAAATAGTTACAAGGAGGAGGGGGAAAAAAAAAAAAAAAAAAAAAAAAAATGAAAAGTATCCAGCCACAAACTGAAACCAAAAATGATTTAGGAGCAAAATTCTTTGGGTTCATGCAAAAAATTATTCAAAAAGAAAAAATTCTTCTGAATTGGACTTAAAATTACAAGTGTACAGTAGCAGGAGACAAGGGTCACATGATAATACCAATACAATTGGCATCAAAAGGTCACCCTTCAATAGACTGATGGAAGAAGAAAAATACAAAAAATAAATAATCTTAGAAAAAAAAAAAAAAAAAAAAAAAAAAATTTCAATACAGGAAATTTGTCAAAAATAGAATTATTTTGTGACAACCTATTATTTCAACATATGCATGTCTACTCATGGTATGAAGATATAAGTGAGAATAAATTTTACTTCATTCTACAACAGTCAAATGAAAATCAGTATGTCAAAGTTAAAGTTCATAATTTTTAAAAATTGAAGAAAGAAAAAAAAAAAAAAAACTTAAATGGCAATCAATTAGCCTTCTTCAGTTTTACTATTGATGAAACATTATCAAAAGCAAAAACTGAATTTTTTTTATGCAATAAACATTATCAACTGAATTATCAAATACAAAAATAACTATCTTTCTATAATAAGTTGAATTTTTGTTTGAATTTCAAGATATTATTGCAGTTGGCCTTTTAGACTATTTTCCTTATCTTTGTTATCTTTATCATGATGTTTGTTTGGTTTGTTTACAAAACTCTCCAGCCTACCTCAGGTTCCCAATTTGCATTGAGTAACTTTCCATTAATTTGATATATATTATTTGTTGCAGTCCTCATTCTTTTACTGGTTATGTTCAATGGCCTTTCTTAGGAATTTCAAAACTTGTCATGTCAATCTGACGATTCACTTAACAAATGTACATTTCTACAGAGCCTGCCTGATCCAGGGATTGAACTAACTTCCATCCAGCGAGCTATGTCTGAGTATACTGAAATCATCTTTCTTTTAAGCCGATAGATAAAGCACAGCAGCCAAAAAATGTTGGCAAGGAAAAAAAAAAACAAACTTATTTAAGAGAAAGTATAATAATTCTTGAAAGTTGCAAATAAAAATAAATTTCTATTTCAATGTGAGTACAAATGAACGCATTAAAATAATCGGGTTATCAGAGAATAATTCCATTTTCAAACTTTCTAGAACATTATCAAAATTTATTATAAAATAATATTGCAAGCTAATTCAAATAGGAAGACAATGGTATTGGGGATGGGGAATTAAGAGAGAAATAAAACTATTTTATATGGTAGGGAAGCCATTTGGGAGTGGGAGGAATGAGAAAAATAAATAAAAATGGCAAAAGCTAGCAGAGAATATTTGGTAGGAAATTCATTATACTTACATCCCGTTTAGACAACCATTGCTATAAAAGCAAGAGAAAATACTTGACCTAACTCGTTTATATAAATTGGAAAGCAAAAAAGATTAAAAGTGTGTTTTTGATTGTATTGAAAAATTCAAATATGTTGATATCTTGCTATTTTGAATTGACGGAACAAAGCTAAGTTTTTGTTTTTTTTCTTTTAGGAAATAATTAAGTATTCTATCATTTAAGTTTTAAAAAACTTTGAAAGAATTGCAAAATACGAGACTGAAAATTTTAATTTTCTCAAAAATAAATAAAAAAAAAAAAAAAAATTGTTTGGTAAATGTGTAAATAGCAAACTACAAAATTTCTTTCTTGTTTAAATCATAAAAGGGAGAAGAATGAGACCTGAAGCAAAGTCCAACACAGAGAAGAAATCCAAACGAATGGTTCAGGATTTAAGCATTTTGAGAGGATCGCAGAGTGAGGTCTTATATTGCAAACAAAACCAATTTTTAATTAATTACTAAATGCATAGAATTAAATTTAAATGAGCCACAAGCAAGAAAATTCCAAATAATTTTAGAATTTGGAAATGTTAAGTCAGGATTTATCTTTACCAAAATGTCATGTTGCAAAAAAAAAAAAAAAAAAAAAAAAAAAAAAAAAAAAAAAAATCAAGAGAAATTCATAATTTTTTTTTTTTTTAAAGAAATAAAAATACATACTTCATTAGATTCTGTGCTGGAATCAGAGTCTCTGTCATCATCATCGACATCTGTACTTGGATGGTCCACTTCTGGAACAGTTGGTCGGACTGGTTTTGGATGTAGAATGGCATGATGCGATACAGGATTATCACAAGTCTGTAAATCTGCAAATTAAAAATTTGAAACCCTTATTCTTTGAAGAGTCACCAACAAAAATATAAAAAGACATTTCAACAAGTGCGTATGTGCATAAGAGAGGGGGAGATCTGGTGCATTCACATTGACAACATGTCTTGATATTGCAAAATATTCATGGGGACACTTTAGTAATTAGTGGTAATAATACTTCATCCCTACCCTAAAAATCATCATTTTATGAAATGACTGTCAGACATTTTGCAATAGAAAAGTACTTTCAACAGCAAGCATATGCTATTTTATAGTAAAGAGAGAGAGAAAAAAAAAAAAAAAAAAAAAAAGTAAAAATTTATTCTTCAAATGAGATCATTTTAACAAAATTGCCCTAACAAAAATTAAAAATTATCAATCTGCTGGTAAGCCCCCCACCCCAAAAAAAAAACTATCATTACAATGTAGGTATATGTGTGCAAAACATATCTGCAGAAATTTAAATAAAGAAAAAATTTCTTAATGTTGTCTAAAGATGGTACCAGATAATTTTGAATCAACTTGAAAATATAGGTTAAAAATAAATAAAGATGAAAAAGGTGTAATCTCACCTAAGCTACCATTTTTCTTCGCAGAAGTTTGATTACGTGACATTTCAAGAGCCAATCTCTGAGGAGAAAAGATTGAGGAAAAATAATAAAATAAAATAAAATGAATAGTTTTTCTGAAATAAAGAATCTGAGTGCATTCTCATAGGAAGACATTTTGGAAGAACATTGATGACATCATAGGAAAACAGGACATTTTCCAAATAATAAAAAGGCATCTATATTCCCATTTTCAAAAGGACTCCTATAGAAAAAAAATTCTTTACAAAGGAAAATGTACTTCCCAGCTGCACTGTCAATTTGTTGAGCTGAATTTTAGGAAAAAAAAAAAAAAGGAAAAAAAAAAAAAAAAAAAAAAAAAAAAAATTATTAGGTTGTCACACTTTATAGGAAATGAATAAAACATTTCTGAAATGTTAAATAATTAATTTCTTTAGTTGAAATGTTGAAGGTTCTTCAATGTACCACTAAATTCTTGATCCCATCTTTAGAAAAAAATTCTTATCTTTTGATGTGAAAGTTCAAATGCTCCAATTACTTCCTTATTGGAGAAGGTCTTATTGCATATGAAAAGACCAAAATGCTTAATTAAATGATAATCAGTAGGAGAGATCAAGTGAATATGGAGGCTGAGGGAAAATTTCATAACTCAGGCCATGCAGCTTTTAGACAGTTGATGGAGATGCATGTGGTTCTGCAGAAAAATTGTGACATCCCTATTCACAAATCTAGGATGTTTCTTTTTCAATCTTTTGAGCATACACTCAATTTCTACACAATGAGGTTGCCGTTATTGCTTTCCCTTGAGGCAAGAAGGGATAATGCATGGCCCCACTTTAAAAAAAAAAAAAAAAAAAAAAAAAAAAAAAAAAAAGAAAAAAACAAAACCCACCATACAGTATCATTAACTTTTTAGAGTGCAGTGGAGATTTTGGCTATTGTTTTGCTGATTCACTTGCATCTAACAATTGGCCTCCTTTCTCTTACTGTTGTCAAAAAGTATCCATTCCTCATCACATGGAATGATTTGTTGCGAAAATGTTTCTTCCTCCCACCAGTTTGTACTCGTACAATAAGATTACTCAACATCGTTTCATTGTAATCATTTTCGTTGGGCTTATGAGTAATTACTTTGAATATATGCTCTTTAGCACTAGAGGGCGTCGTCAGTGATGTTTTGAATTGGGTCATTGGGCAGTTTCAGGTCATTCAAACATCATACTTTCCTCACCAAGTCAACCCCATCAGAGCTAATCAGTCTCTGATGCCCCCCCCCATCTAAATTAACAGCCTGCAGACACTGACTTATATTAGGCAAACCATACCCCTCTGTCACGCATTTGATTGGAAGTTTACCAAGAGCCAATCACAAGGGTGTGAGCTCAAAGTTGTTTACGGGGGATTTTTTTTACTTTTTTTTATGTCGATACTTGGAAGGTAATTGTGTTTTCCAGATTTTTTTAACAATATATTGAAAGAAAAATTATCTGCCGAGAAAAAGTCAGGAATAAGTTTTTTTTTTTTTATTATTATTATTTACTAAGGAGGTTATTTCATTAGCTGACCAGATCAACAACCAACCAACTAAAAAAAAAAAAAAAAAAAAAAAAAGTCATTTTATTGCGACTTTGACATTCTGTTTTGGATGAGTTTCTTCATCTTTGTTGTCTTTACAACATTTCAGTCACCATACTCCTTCCTCTGATGCTTGTCACTTCCCCCCTCCCAGTGACTTCTGTAAATATTTTCCTCATAATTGTTCTGATTAGCTATCTGCTCTGCTTTGGTACCTAGATTTCATGAATTTAAGTGCAGTTCTAGATTGGCAACTAGGTCTCATTTTACAGTTTAAATGGCTAAATATAATTATCCTAACTCGTACTCCCTCACACTTCTTGCTTGTGGAACTCTTCCAGCTTCTAGCTTTTCCAGTTAACTTTAATCTTCAAAAAATTTAAATCCAGTTATCTTCTGTCTTAATTCCTCTTTTATTGTTCCCTCCTAAATTTTTTTTTTTTTTCTTATATTCTTAAACTCAGTAAACTCCTTTATTGCTTGCTTGGGGGGGGGGGAAAGCCAAATAAATTTCTAAATTTGCAGGTATCATTCTCTCATGATTTCAACATGCCCCTCTTTTGAGACAGGACATAATACTACACTACCTGACCCAGAGATTGAACTCCGTATATCCATGCAAGTAAATTCATGTAGCTACATCCTACAATATGCAGGATAAGAATATTTGAAACTTTAAATGCAACCTCTTCATGACCCAGTATATTTTTCTTTAACATCATAAGTTGTTTGGGATAAAAATAGAAAAATTTTCATTGCATTTAAAATTATATCTCACACGCATATATATATATATATATATATGTATGAAGAAATATAGTTTTAAAGGTGTGCTATATTAATGGGATAAAGTGCTCAGAGATAGAGCGAATGCAAATATAAATATAAAAGTGAACATTGAAGTCAACACTCAGAGGCAACAGGCTGTTTCATGCTGGACGCAATTAAAATACTGGGTCTCATGGGAGGAATATTAAATTGTGTACAGATTCAAAGTTATTATAAACTTAATATACTATTGGGGTATAAATTCAAAATATAGAGTGTTGGTGGGGAGATGTTGGGAGTGGGGGGAATGATGGTGCATACTTTAAGCGTACATGGTACACATTTTTCTGTTGGGAGAAAAAGGTTTAAGTTAAGAATTGTAAAGCATAAGGAGTAAGCAATATGTTTATGAAGTGGGAGTGGGTGCAGTGAATGCACATATGTTTATAAGTAATAGGTTTCAAGGGAGTAACATTATAATGCAAGTTAAAAAAAAAAAAAAAAAAAAAAAAAAAAATAAAGTGTAGATAGACAAATGAGGTTAGAAAGAAAAAGGAAAAATAAAAATAGAGTTGCTAATATATTTACTTTCTATCCACCTGTGTGTGTGTATGTATACACGTATAAGAGGGAGATAACATCTTAAAATATTTCAATAATTTAAACAAGAATGAAATCCTCCAGCATCGATCTTTACATAAAACAAAGTTGCATAAATATTAGCTCACCATATCAAGCAACTATGCAAATTTCCTTTCTTTGCACAAGATGGCTGTTACCTTGCAAAAAAAAAAAAAAAAGTTCTCATTTGTGGCACCAATATGACAATTCATAGAGACCCGTTATTTTGTTAGTGGCAGAAAGCAGACAATTGCAGGATTTTCTTAATTAGTTACTTCCACATGTTCATATCCATGCTTGGCTTACTGATGCTTTTTTCTTCTTCATTCCAACTTTAATCCAATTTATTTCATTGGAATGCTAATGAAACATCACATATTGAAGTTTTCAACAGATTCGATGATTTGTGCACTTAAAAATGTAATTGCAATAAAAGCAGATTATTTCCTATTGTCGTGAACATGAATTGCTCAGATAAATTGTCCATTACCAAGGGCTGCCTTTTTCTTTGCAAATAATATTCTTTTGTTATAAAGAACTGTATTTTCAGTTATCAAGTGTTTTTCTAGCAAGAAAGAAAGAAAACTGAGGGGGTAATCAAAACCAACAGACAAGAGAAAAAGGGACATTATATATATATATATAGATATATATATATATATATATATACACACACTTGTGTGTGCAGATGGCAGAAATCATCCAGAGTCTAATAAACTGGTCACCTGGAGTGATGTCATAGTGGCTACATATCTACAAAAAGAACAACGAATGTTTCTCTTCCAGATACACTTTCTGGCAATGGTAACTACTAAGCATTTGAAAATCTTAGTATTTTAAAGCACTAAGGGGGGGGGGGAAGAGACATTTTTATTCTAGGACAAGTAAAAAAATCTCTAAGAAGTTATTAATCAAAGGTTTTTTTATGAATTTCTTGCAGAAGGAATCTAGCAATTTCTCAACTAGAAAGTACAGAGTACCTAACTCTAAACTAAATATCTCCTAATTTCAACATAGTAACATCACAGCACAAGAAGTATTAATGTCCTATTATTTAGGTAACATTTGTGTCTTCTACCCAACCATTCAAAAGTAAATGAAAAGATATGTTCCTATGACACAGTAGAAAAGACAAAATAAAACATTAAATGGACTACAGCTTAACATTATTTTAAGATGGGAATAAAAAGTCCCTTAGACAAATTACTGACTCCTTAAAAGGGGTCTAATGATTCACATTAGAACAGAGTATACATTCTAGATTATAATTCCAAATTGCATGAAAAAAAGTGATGCCTGCAGAAGTTAGTAGGTCACAGGCATTTTGAGATCGTGTTAAAGTTCCTGTGACAGTTCCATGTTGATAATTCACACCAATACTGCTAACAAAATGTTTCAACATTAAGGTTTGTAAATAAAAATATTAAAAAAAGTTTGGAAAAATGTTCATTTAAAAATGGACCATACCTGGTTACATGCAATATTGTATACTTTGAACATTAAATCAAAGACATTGATATCAAATCTGTGGAGAAGATGGAGCCATCTGCAAGACTTGTTACATGTTACTTATTTTCAGTATTTTAGCCAATATTTCCACAGCTATCTTAAGAGATTTATCTATACAGTTTTCCAGACAAGTTCTTTCAGAAAATTAGAAATTTAGTTATGACAATTATACAAAGTAGTCTCTGCCCATCATGGTTGACATTTCATTACAATCATTAATGGCGTGTGGGATTAAATAAACTGCGGGGTCTGTTGCTAAGAAAGTTGGTTCACTGTTGTACGAGAGAATTTTTCTCTTCAGAATCCATCTTACATATTTATAAAGCCTACCATTTGTCCCCGCTTTGAATATTGCTGCTATGTCTGGTCTGGTGTTCTTGCTATATATTTAGAGATTCTTGATAAAATCCAGAGGAAAACTGCAATGTTATTAGTCCTGACAACTTCAGTCACTTTCTCACTGCGTTAATGTAATTTCCATGTGACTTTTCTGTTTTCATAATTGTCCTGATGAACTTTCCCCTTTGATACGTAGACTTTATGAATTTAAGCACAATAATAAATAGGCTAGATGCAACTGTAAGTTCTATGCTAACAGTTTCTTCTCTTGCACTTCTCGCTTGTGGAACACTCTTATGGATTCTTGCTTTCCAGCCAACTTTGATCTTTAAAAATTTGAATACAATCTCAATAGTTATCATTGTTTCCCCCCTCAATGTTTCTTTTTCACACTCAGTAAAACCCTTGCATCTTAGTGGCTTTATTGCTTTGCTTGGGGTGCAATGATTAAAAAAAAAAAAAAAAAAAAAGTTACTAAGATCTATAGTAAGAAAAAAAACCTATCAGTTTATTACAATACATTTTTATTGTATTGTTAATTTTTTTTTTTTTAACTAATTTATAAATTAACTTTACTGGAAGTAAATCATGTATTTATAGGAAGTGGAAATTAAATAGCCAACAGATTGGGATGGGGAGGGGGTTCTACTTTTAAACATTTTTTAATTCTTGCAGTTCTATAAGTTTGGATCATATTTGATTGCAAAGTTCACTCAGATTAAAAAAAAAAAAAAAAAAAAAAAAAAAAAAAAGTGCACTTTCCATCTGCTCTCTTTATGAATGATTTTAACTTTGTTACATTTTTTATTTTTACTGGTTTAAGTAAAAATAATAACTCCCTTGGGAGAGATATTAATCCCTCACTTTTCACCTCATCTGTGATTTGCCTCTAGCCTTGGATAACAGTTAAAAAAAAAAAAAAAAAAAAAAAAAAAATTTCAAATCAGCAGAAAAAGCAATGGAGAAACATTATCTTTCCCCAAAATGGCACAGATGATAAAAAAAATTGAAGGAAAACAAAAAAATAAGAAAAATTAAAAACAAAAAGAAAAATTACATTACTTTTGTTTATTATGTTTTTTTTTTGTTTTTTTCACTCAAAATTTAATTTATAATTATTAAAAATCTATTTAACAAAAATACCCCCTCCATTTTATTAAGATTTCAAAGTGTGTATTTGCAATCCAAATATTGGATAAACTGTTATTCTCTTTTCACAGAGAAAGCTTAAGCAATTACTTCAACAGCCATTATAAGAACATTTTGTCATTAGTCTTCAAGAGGGAAAAACATTAAACCTACTTCCTTCAGATCATTCACTTGGGTAATGTAACCAGACTGGGCAGATTCCAACTGCTGGATGTACCTACAAGAGAAAAAAAAAAACAAAAAACAATAAGCCAACCTTTAACAAATAATCCCTATTACAATATGCAAAAAGAGAGTCTTATACAGTTTTGTGAGAAATCTTATCAAAAGGAAGACTAATACTACTAACAAGTCACAAGAATATCTTATCTAAACAAGAATAAATGACAATACAAGATGCTAACATTCAGTTAAAGCAAGTGATTTCTCACACACACACACGGACAAATGAAAAATTGGTTCAACATTAACTTAAAGATAAAAAGTACAAACTATGTTGAAAGAATAAGATTTTCTCAGTGCTTTTTGTTGAATAGTATTCTGATAAAAGGTTTTTGTTTTATCCACATCTTTTGTCTCTTATTCTAGTTAGATGACACCAACTATAATTGGTAAGGTGTGTGGCCAATAACTTTCATTTATTCTTATTAGTATGTTAATAAGAGTGACAATACAAGAAGATAGGATGAAGATTATTAAGTAATAATAACAACCATTAAAGAAGTTTTGATAAAAATGGAAACATGCAAGTAATTATCTGCGATTAAAGGGGTGATAAAAAAGGAGTCTAATGACTAAAAATAGGAGTAATGTAAAAGAGAATCCGTAAGTACACAGACATCTAAAGGGATACATATACATGATCAGAAAATAGTCAAGAAGATTACATGATTGTGAAACTTGGGTTATGGCTACAGCCATCCTTTCATAGAATTTAACATTAAGCATTTTTTTTTTTTTGCTCAGTCTAGGCTTCAAGCACTTTATTTTACCAAGTAGGTAAGTTTGCCTTTAGGCCTTTTTTTCAGTATTGTAGTTATCTGTTGTACCATAAATGGCTTTTGTTTTATATATATATAAAAATAAAAGAAAGAACAGTAAGATATATAATTCGGTGTTCTTATAGATATTATTTTTACAAAGTAGTGCTCAATGTAAATTTACAGAGCATTAATATAAATTGATTTATTTAAAATGTTTTTTTTTTTTTTTTTGGTTACACAGTACTAACCATGTTTCCCCCCAAAAAAAAAAAAAAAAAAAAAAAAAAAAAAAAAAAAAAAAAAAAAATCAAAGCTACGAATTTAATTTTGTAATTAAAGACATTAGTTCCATTTCATCCTCAAGTGAATTTTGGAATAACTTAAAATTACTGGGTTTTAAAGTGAGTGAGTGAGTGAGTGAGTGAGTGAGTGAGTGACACAAAAGTAACTGAATTCCTAAGAGGGAAAAAAAAAAAGTGAATGAATCCTTATATACTGCTTTTGCCAGTGCAATTTCTTATGCCCATGTTCACTTTTGCACATTTTAACATGACCTCATGTTATTCAAACAACAATAAAGCAAGTCTTGCCAAAATTGGACTGCTGGTCTCCCCATCCCTCCAATCACTTTTATTGACTGGGAGATGGCTGACAAAGACCTGGATCTGAACCAGTTGCAGAGAGACCTCTATCTGGATATCACAAGCTGTTCCACTGCTAATGAATGTGACTAACTGCCATCAACAGACATTTTCACCTCTTTTGCATCTGAACTGACATGCAGGTGCCACAGGTAGACGTTTTTTTGTAGAGCCTTTGAAGTCAGCTAATAGTTTGCAGGTGAAATAAAGTGATTGATAAATTGGTACTTACCATTGTTGGTCCCTGCATTTCTGATAGAATGTAGGTGGGCGTACTTGAAACTTCAGAATAAGAGTGTCATTTTGTGTATCTAAGTAACCTTCACTAGCAAGCAAGTCTAGTCGGAAGAATCGGTTGTAACCCCAACATTCTCCAACCTCAAAATCTGAGGCAAATTCCCTGACAATGTTCTTGCTGGCATCTTTTGATGCTTGATGCACCATTTCAACTCTGTATTCATATCTGCAATTGACAAAAAAGGAAACACAAAATAAATAAACAGATAAAAATTTATAAAAGTGACAAGTTTGTTTCTTACACTGAAAAATCATTCACTTGTTTTCACTAAATCTGTTCGAACAGATTTGTATCAGTTGCATGAGCTGGGAGGGGTAACACAGCGAGCCAGAGAGACCGCCTGGGAGGGGTAACACAGCGAGCCAGAGAGACCGCCTGGGAGGGGTAACACAGCGAGCCAGAGAGACCGCCTGGGAGGGGTAACACAGCGAGCCAGAGAGACCGCCTGGGAGGGGTAACACAGCGAGCCAGAGAGACCGCCTGGGAGGGGTAACACAGCGAGCCAGAGAGACCGCCTGGGAGGGGTAACACAGCGAGCCAGAGAGACCGCCTGGGAGGGGTAACACAGCGAGCCAGAGAGACCGCCTGGGAGGGGTAACACAGCGAGCCAGAGAGACCGCCTGGGAGGGGTAACACAGCGAGCCAGAGAGACCGCCTGGGAGGGGTAACACAGCGAGCCAGAGAGACCGCCTGGGAGGGGTAACACAGCGAGCCAGAGAGACCGCCTGGGAGGGGTAACACAGCGAGCCAGAGAGACCGCCTGGGAGGGGTAACACAGCGAGCCAGAGAGACCGCCTGGGAGGGGTAACACAGCGAGCCAGAGAGACCGCCTGGGAGGGGTAACACAGCGAGCCAGAGAGACCGCCTGGGAGGGGTAACACAGCGAGCCAGAGAGACCGCCTGGGAGGGGTAACACAGCGAGCCAGAGAGACCGCCTGGGAGGGGTAACACAGCGAGCCAGAGAGACCGCCTGGGAGGGGTAACACAGCGAGCCAGAGAGACCGCCTGGGAGGGGTAACACAGCGAGCCAGAGAGACCGCCTGGGAGGGGTAACACAGCGAGCCAGAGAGACCGCCTGGGAGGGGTAACACAGCGAGCCAGAGAGACCGCCTGGGAGGGGTAACACAGCGAGCCAGAGAGACCGCCTGGGAGGGGTAACACAGCGAGCCAGAGAGACCGCCTGGGAGGGGTAACACAGCGAGCCAGAGAGACCGCCTGGGAGGGGTAACACAGCGAGCCAGAGAGACCGCCTGGGAGGGGTAACACAGCGAGCCAGAGAGACTGCCTGGGAGGGGTAACACAGCGAGCCAGAGAGACCGCCTGGGAGGGGTAACACAGCGAGCCAGAGAGACCGCCTGGGAGGGGTAACACAGCGAGCCAGAGAGACCGCCTGGGAGGGGTAACACAGCGAGCCAGAGAGAGAGAGACACAATTGTTCATCGATATTCATCTCAATTCCATTTTAAATACTTAGTAATAATACATGATTGTTTTATCTTTACTTCCTAGGCACTTGAAATTTTATTTCCTCTCAAAAACATTCCACATTGAATTATTTCTTGCTTTTCATCACACACAAAAAAAAAAAAAAAAAAAAAAAAAAAAAAAAACACACACAAACAAAACAGCCACTGGGGACACATTATAATGGGGCATAAATGTAAGAATGAAAATGCTTTTAGTTTAGATACGACTGCTAGAAGGAATTCAACAAATTCAAGCCAGAGGTTAAAAAAAAAAAAAAAAAAAAAAAACTATCTTGTTTCAGTTGCCAAAAATGGCACAGGCATTACTATATTAAATGCTATATTAAGGATAAAGAATTTTAACTTACACTGACATGTCAAAAGTCATGGAATAACAGCATATAATGGAGTAAGGTGGTCTCACCATGCCACGATGCCATGTAAATGCCCAGATCTACACCAGTTGTGCTCTGTCATCTGGTGAGTTGGTGTGAATACCAAGTACACTGCTCATGGCAGGATGAAGTGAATTATTATTAAAAGTTTAAACAAGGTATGTGTAGTGCTCAACAGATGGATGTTCCATTTATAAAATCATGCAGACATTTGACATCTTGGATATATGGTATCATCTTTGTACCAAGAATATAAATGACAGAAGATATTAAAGCCCATCATAAGCAATGATCCATAAACAGAAGTAGGACATCCATGGAAGAATTGTCTGCATAAACTGACAAGCAACACTTATCACATGCACATTCAATACATGTGCATCCAACAAGTTAGTTGGACATTATTTAGCTTTATCCCATAGGACAGGAGTCAGCAACCTTTTGCTGTGTGCCAACAGCATACATATTTTTTATACAAGTCAAGGTCAATATACCTGTTCTATATATATATATATATATTTTTTTTTTTTAGTACTCCACATACTCTAACAACAATGGTTTATTCCGGCTGAAAAATGCACCACATTGAGCAGAACTATCCTTGAGGAGTGAACCCAACCACTCACCCATGAAAGATCTTGAAGATACAAAAATCAATAATCTGTGGACAACTATCAAGACAGCATGACTGGATATCTCTGCTGATGTTTTCAGACTACTTGCGGAATTGATGTCCTGTCAAGCCACTACATGCTATTGAGAGTTCTACATGATACTAGGCATCCATTCTATGACTTATGGCACACCAAGAAGTCATATATATATATATATATATATATATATATAGATATGCTTCTGAAAACAAAATGGTGTAGGCATTGCCATATGAAAATGCCAACCTCCCATAGAAAAAAAAGAAAAAAAACTTTCAAAAATTTTTTAAATTATTAGCATTAGTTTTGCGTTTTGTTTTCATAAGCTTTTGTGGCAGGACAAATGGCTGCCTCACCCCATGACAATGCACGTGCTCACAACACCCTGAGTATGTGGCATTACCTAGCCGAGAAGAAAATTGCCTTACCAGTACAACCTCCATATTCATCTGATCTTGCTCTGTATGACATTCTTCTTTTCACCAAGCTCAAGGGGATCATCAAGGGGACCCGTTTTGAAGGTATGTGGGGGGGGGATGTCATCAAGTGGGCAGTAAAGACGGAGCTGAGGGGACATCCAAAAAGAACCCTTCTAGCAGTGCATAGAAACGTGGCAGAGAAGGATGGAAAGTGCATTAGACTTGAGAGGGATTACTTTGAAGGAGAAACCATGTAGTTTGTTGGTTGGAATTGAAATAAATTGTGATACCAGTCTCATTACTTTTCAAACTGACCTCATACACAATGAGAAGTGTATTCCACCCTACCTCACACACACAACCTAATACATGAAAGAAAAAAAAAAAAAAAAAAAAAAAAAAAAAAAAAATTTAAATAATTATAAGTCTTACTTGGAAGTTTCTGGAAGCCCAGCAGACAATTCTAGAAATACTGAAAGGTAATTTCCCCGGACAACACCATTGCCATCCTGAAAGAAGGAAAAAAAAAAAAAAAAAAAAAAAAAAATCAAGACAGACTTCATTTCAAATCTTCACAAAAATGAAATGGTAAAATTCATTTTTATTTCAAATACTTTTTATTTCTTATCTAAAGATGCTCCACCCCTGCTTACAAATAATAAATGTTTAGGTATTATTTAAAAAAAAAAAAAAAAAAAAAAAAAAAATGCTTTAGTGGGGACTGCATATGCCAAAATCTATCCTGCTAACTCTTGCCCTAAACCAGACACAGCCACTGTAACAGTTTCATTTTTACAAATTAAATCAGCAGTTGGAGAGAAAATTTCTAACAATTCTATCCTTTTAGGAAAGGCAAAATTAGTCATTTCCATATAAGAAAAATTTGACATTCCTTGACCAAGCAATTAGCATTACTGTCAGTTGAAATTTACAATCTCTTAAAACAGTTTTTCAGGAAAATAAGTTTCTCTAGTCCACAATACTCAATTCAGTTAGTTTCCTTCCTAAACTTTTGCTGAAGGTAGTTTACAAAAATCAAAATGTTGATTAGATCATCACCCCACTTCTAGTTAAATTTGATATCTATTTTTCTTGTTGCTGTTGGAAGTCTTCAAGTTTTTGTTAAAATGTTTTGTGATTATGTAGTGCCAGTCTATAAGATTTGATGAAGGATTCATTTGCTTGAAAGCATTTTTATTATGGACCCAAGAAAATGCTTGTATATAAAAGATGGTTTAGATATTTCTGAATATTTTTTGAACATGTTGCATATCAAACATGCTGGTCGTATGAAAGTCTAGGTCTTTAATAATATAAATGGGCTCAATTAGATTTGAATCATGTATTTGTTTTATTTAATCACAGTATTTGAATCATGTATTTTTTTTTTATTTAATCACAGGATTTGAACCATGCATTTAATTTATTGAGAGAGAAATCTATTTCTTAAATTCATTAAAAAAGCCGTTTAAAAAAAAAAAAAAAAAAAACCCTCATTCCCCTGCTAAAATTGAAAGCAATACTCACAGGATAAACTTTAAGCCTCCAACTTAAACCAGAAACATGTAAAGGTTGGCTGTAAACTGGATCAGCCCTTTGCTGCAGGATTCCAAAATTCTCCATCACAAAAGCACTTGAATCATATTGAGGAACAATTTCACTAGGAATAGGAAAAAGAAAAAAAAAAAAAAAAAAAAAATGACAATATCTGTCTATATTTCCAAGATGAGGTATTGTAATTATTTACATTGTTTGGACTATTGTTCACATATTTGTTGGCATATCCACAATGTTTTGACTGTTGTACACTCCAGCAGAGGTGAACAAAAACTTGGAGAGTCAAGTTAAAAGCGAAATAACCAATACAGAGATATCCAGAAGAGGCATGGTACATGTAACTAGAACAATCTACACCGCCGAGTGAAATGAGTTCTGTTTGAAATTCCAATCACCTGAAAAAGGCTGGATCATATAATGGTGAAAAAGTAAATATGGCAACAAAGATGAAGACAACAGTTCAAATAATGTAAATAGTGTAAAGAAGAAAGCTAAGTTAGCAAAAGATAAAAGTTAATCGCACACAAAGTTTATATTTTGATGGTGAACATCATAAGAATTGATCAATAGTCAAATCTTTTTCTTTTCTTGTTGCAGACATGTTACAATGTAACAGGTGTGAAGAGAATAAATCAATATATAATCAATGTACTTTTGTATTTGTCATTTTAATTTGTTGGGAAACATTAGTTATGCGTGATGGCAGCTATACAAGTGACAATACGAGTCAAATCATGGTAATAACATCCAAGGCAGATGGTTATATTTTTTGATGATTGCCTCCAACTATAAAGATAATCACGAGAGGGACTTTGTAACACTCTTGGCTCCCTCTGTGTTGAAATGTGTCACAAAAGGAAAAAAAAAAAAAAAAAAATGTCTCTCCTACTGTCATAGCAATGGGCACAGTCTCCACTTCCGAGACAAACTGCCCTCCTTCTCATTCCAGTCCTTTACAGAGCTTGGTAACTCGCCCATGCAAAACACCAAAAAGCCAGCTATCAATCACAGTTTCTGCGCCTGCCCACCTCCACTCACTTTGGGGGTGTCAAGTTGTCCGACCAACTCATTACACCCTCCAAACAATTTTGACTCCATTAATGTTATGTGCAGCAAGTAACAGGTTTTTTTTTTTTTTTTTTTTTTTTTTTTTTTAGAGGTAGTCTTGCAGTTAGTGTAACAGAAAGTGGAATTGACAATTCAAATTTCAGTTTAGTCTGTTACAGTCACTCTTATACAAATGCTCTTGGGTGGGTATCCATCTCTTCTCCATGCCAGCTATGAAGAAGGAACTGGAAACCTCTACTCCTGTTCAAAAGGATCGAGACACTCCTTGAACAGGAGTAGTGGTTTATCCCTTGTTTCCTCATTTAGGATTAGGTTTCCAGTTCCTTCTAAGTAGCCCCTTGCCTTGTTTGGGGGTGAATTGATTAAAAAAAAAAAAAAAAAAAAAAAAAAAAAAAAAACGTCCATGCAAGATTTGTGATCATTTTTTTTAATATACAAAAATGATCAGTGTAAAATGTCATGAAGCCATTTCTGACATCTGGAAGGAAATGTGCATACAACAGAAATCAAAGGAGCTAATGTTATATATATCTCTAAGAAAAATGATAACAAATGGAGTAGAATTCCACTGTATGTAACATTCAATTTAAAAGAAGGCTCATTACAGATTAGAGATAAATATTTTAGGATATTAAAAAACGAACATGTTAAAAATTGCTACACAATTACAATGATGTTTCAACACCACAAATATGATGTCTACTGGAAATGTCAAACCACTGGTGAGCAAAAATTTAATTTAATTTCAAAAGTTGAATGTCAACCTTTGATACATCTTACAAAATAATGTAACAACTTTTATCTGTCCATAAGAAAATTGTGTAAGATTTATATGCAGACAACTGTGTCTTGACCTATATTAAAAAAATTTTTCCACTGGGTTTGAATTTAGTCTATGTCACATTTGATTGGTTAATCACAGCAAAGCGTACAAGCTTTTTTTTTTTTTTTAACCTATTCTGCTCTTGAAATTAATCTTTCATGTCCCAGTAGTTTAACATTGGCCAAGGAAACACATTTATAACGTTAAAACAGGATTATTATTATTATATTATTATACAACAACAACAACTACTACATATACATTCTTTTTATAGATACAAATATTTAAGTAAATGCACTGTTTATAATAAAAAGTATTAAACAATATCTACCAGCCTGAATGTCTGAGAAATTTTCATAGAAAATATTCGTCCTCCAACAGAGGAATTTCTTGGGCATTCAAGCTGGTAAATGTTGTTTAATACTTTTTATTATAAACAGAGCATTTACTTAAATATTTGTATCTATAAAAAGAATGTATAAACATAAAAATGTCTTAAAATAATTGTCGGACTTTGTCAATTTCATTATATATATATATATATATATATATATATACACACACACACACACACACAAGTAAAATGGACTCAAGCCTTGGCAAGAGAAGAAGAAAAAATGAATTCCAAACTGTGCAAAAGGCAACAAGTCGAAACTACTCCAATCTTGAATGCATGTCAATTCACAGATAATTAAGAAAAATTCTGGAGTCATGGTTGCCTATAAAGAGACAAGACATTAAAAAAAAAAAAAAAAAAAAAAAAAAAAAAATAAAAGTTTTACACAAGTCTGGTATTTGTAAGAGACTAGCTTGCCCAAGCAGTCACTCACTTTTCCTGAATGAGGAGGGTCATATGACAACCAGATGAATGACATCAGTTCATAGAGTGATGAACGCCAGTTACTATTTAGCATGGCCAAGAGCAAGAAGTGTTAGCTTATGCCAGTTGCTATACAGACAACAGAAAAGACAACTGTCCACAGTATTTAATAATTTTATCGGTTACAGGTTTTGGGGAAACAATAGCAATACCATTAATACAATCCAACAGTCTGAGGTAATGTCGAAATGCAGACATACCAGTAAATATACCCAGAGCCAGTACGAGCCTGGACGAAGAGAATTTTTGTTCTTTTTTGGTTCCTCCAACTCTCTCCCCTCCTTCTGATATCTGGTTTGTAGTGAATTGATAATTTATTTAAGCAGGTATGAATAGCGTTACAGATTAACCATCCACAAGTAACTGCTCTGACGAGACCATGAAAGGTTGAAACTAGGGTAGTGCATCGTACACAGATTTTTCCTAATTTTATATTTTATTACCAGCTCTACAATTCAATTTTTCTGAATTGTGTACCAAGCACTTTTAAAAAATATCCAAATATTGGTCGGTCGGTCTCTCTCTTATATATATATATATATATATATATATAGTGAGAGGCACAGTGGACAGAGAGATAGCAGTTCAGTTTGAGGAATCAGAGAGTAAAGTTTGAATTCCAGTCTAGTTCATTACATTTACTTACATGCAAATACCCTTTGGAAAGGTATGAATACATCTTTTCTCCCTCCAGCTATGAATAATAGCAGGATATACTGTGTCCTATAGACTTGGATGGCAACTAGTCTTTTAGAAGGACAACTCTGAATTCAAAACCTAAGGAGGGTCATTTGGAGATCTTTTAGCACATTATCTACACCAGTTATCCATCTTCAACTATTCCCAAACAAAAAAAAAAAAAAAAAAAAGTGTCTAGTTCTGCACAATCCTTCACCACTATAACCAAATATGCACAAGTAGTCCGGTTGTCCAGTACCAAGAACCATGTTGCTGTACCCTCATATGTCAAAATGACAGGAGGGTCCTTTGTGTGTGTGTGTGTGTGCGCATGTGTATCTCAAAACTCAAGTACTAGGCAAGTCCTGTATTGTTCCTTGAAGGAGTATGAAATGAGTAATACCTATGTATAGCAAAAAAATGAATCCAGGAGTTGATATCAATATAATGGAAGTCTTTTTCAACTTTAGACTCCAATCTAAATGGATAACAGACGTGCAACAAATTTCACATGCTGATGAAGACACTGCCCTGTCATTAAAAAAAACTCCAACAATCTGTGAACAGCAATTTTGCTATAGCCTACCATTGTGTTGGTATTACAGTAAACAAAAAAAAAAAAAAACAAAAAAACAAAAAAACAAAAAAAAACAAAAAAACATGATCCTTGTACAGCCAGCCAAAATACCACCGTACCAGGCTTTAATATTACCATCTGTGATACAGCTCAAGTAGAGCATTTTCCATATCTAGACAGCCTTTTATCAAACAACCTCACCATAGAAATGATGTGCAACACAGAATTAGAGCTGTACATGGGGAATTTGGAAAGCTAATTAAACACCTGAACTTAAAATTATGGTCTATAATATTTCATTGTCATTTCAACTTTGCTGTATGGTTGCCAAATCTGGACTCTATATTGTCACAAAAACATCCAAAAATTAAAACTTTCACCAGCAAAACCTTCATTCAATCTTGAACATAAAAATTGAAGTGATCAACATTGAAGTCCTGGAAAGAGCCAACAGTCAAAGGATTGGATTGCTGATCAGTAAATTGGCATCTTCAAATGGTCAGGACATAAGAATGGAAGAGTCAAGGTTTCCACATCAAGTCTTATTCAGTGAGCTGACTTAAGGAAAAGACCATGGGGTTACTCTCTTTAAAGATACAAGGACCAATTTAAAACATCAAAAGCCACTGGACTGGAGCCTAAAAATTGTTTGGAAAAAAAAAAAAAAAAAAAAAAAAAAAAATCAACATCATCCACCAACATTACTATGCAGTCAATGCCATTGGTTCTTTCATGCAAGAATTGGTCTACTTAGTCATCAATGCCAACATAATGGAAGGGATATATATATATATATATATATATATATATATATATATATATATAAAAAAAAAATCAAACTCTTGGATAAAAGATAAAGTTGATGAATAGTATAAAAAAGTTTTTCTGATAGTGATCATTACACAACACAAAGACATTTTAGTTTTATACTAACCTGGTAAAATCAGCTGGTACTGGTGCAGTGACAAAAGATGCCATAGGTTTCCTGTGCACCTGTTTAAACATCTGCATGAGTTCCCCACTTTTCTCTATTAATTCACTTTTTCCACAGTCATTCAACTGTCCTTCAACTTCATGGATGAGATTCTCTAACAAACTAGTCTCCTGGGTCAACTGGTTTTTCTCACCTGACAGCACAAGCAAGCAAGCAAGCAAAAAAAAAAAAAAAAAAAAAAAAAAAAAAAAAAAAAAAAACAACATTAATTAAAACTATGCAAATAAATTTCTACAGAGATGGTCAATTAAAGAGGGAAAAAAAAGAATCCCATTTTTATTAACTGAATTTATTTATGACCAGTTTCTAGCATTAGATCTCAACCTATTTGTTCACTATTATTTCTTTCCACTGCAAGATACGAGATTACAAATCCTGATAGTGAAAGATTCCTACAAATTTATTTCATACATCCACAAATGCATAAACACAGCCACTACCACTGAATACAACCTTATGTGAGGTCAACTCATTTCAAATTCAGTTCAGGGTTTTTTGTTTATTTCTTTTTATGTTCAGCCATATTGGAACTTCATTGCATCGCCATTATGTCATTACTACTCTTCTTCATCAAGTGTTATGTACATTGATTTAATAGCAATTAAGACAAAATTCAAACTATTTTATGGATCTTGCACAACTCAGAAAATAAAACTTCAAAACTGACATTTGTCATTAAATCAATTCTTTGTTTAAATTACTGTATTAAATATGGAACTGGCCACTCAATGAATGATTTTTCTCAATGACTAGATAAACCCAGACACTGTCAAGCAACCTTGTCACATCAATTTTATACTCACCCATCAATGTTAACAGTTTGGTTTTCAACTGAGATTCTAAACGAGCAATCATCAATTCCACAGCATTCCGGATTTCTCTTACTCTTTCATCTTTGGCATTCTTCACACTTTCCATGTTACGTTCCTAAGAAAGAAAAAAAAAAAAGAATCTGAAATTGTCAATATCTTAACTTTTTTTTCTCTTCCTACCACATTGTTCACAGGTCTTCTTGATGCTAATACTGTGAAAACATAAAACCGTCAATTTTAAATTAAAAAATATCTATACACTGTCAACAGGTTTTACTAACCTTGATTATTTGCACATTCTGTTGATCTGTCCTATTATGAGACAATGGTCATCATATCACATGAGCAGGTGTATAAATTGCAGTTTCCAGTCATGTAAATTTCAATGCAATAAATGATGAGAAAAAGTTGAATTTTTATTCCAGCCGATCAATTTATGAATGGAAAAAAAAATAAAAGATAATGTCACAGGAAATTAAGAGTTGTGAGACTTTTATAGACAGCAAAAATAGAATTGAATTTCAATTCATTCATTAGCTGATTTGAATTTCTGCCAATCAAAATAAAGCGAAATGTTTCAAAAATTCAAAATGGAGGAGTGGAGTAGAATATTAGACAAACTGATAAAGTTTCTGCATCCATTCTCTTACTTATAAAAACTTATCTTTCCAGAGTGAATTGCTGAACCAACTACCAGTCAAAGGCAATTTTTTTAACACCAAACTCACAAACCAAATGTATTTAGGCATAGAAGAACTGGGAAGGATTAAACATCACCAATGTAAACCTTGACAACTCGACACACAGGGGGTTGATTGATCCGAGAGTTGCTTCCTTCTTTCTAGCTTCACCTACAACTTCTGATCCTTTGATATTGGGTGGATGGTTTGTTGGTGGGGGTTCTGATGATGAACTAACAAAGTTAAATACCCACATTTGCATCTGGTCCCAGTATAAAAATTCAAAGGGCTTATTTTCAACAAACCCACACACACAAACACTTACAATATCTTGGACAAAACTGATGACTTCAAGATATCTTCTTTTCAGTTGTTTAATTTCATCTTTAATCTTTCGGAAATGTTCATCATACACACCATCCAGTGGTTTGAATGTATGCCCAGTATGCTACAAATAAGCAAAGAGATGTATACTTAATGAACAGATGCATAGTATATTATCAATGGAGAATAATTTTGAAGTTTAAGGATTTCCAATTTATTTGTCAAAATTCACTGTGAAATGAAACATTTGAAATAACTTACTGTTCCACCCCAAAGGGCACATTTGTGGCAAATAGATTGTCGGCATATCCAGCAGTAAACACTCAATTTTTCCTGATGTTCTTCACATCTTTAAGAGAAAATAAAATATATTGAATAAGTACATGTCGAATAATTTTTTATTTTTATTATTTCCTTAAGGAAGGAAGGCAGGAATTCATTTTCCCTTCCAAGTAGTAGTAAAATAGGGCATACCATACTGAAAACTCTAGATTTGAAAATAACTCGAATTTAAACAAGGTAAAAAAGGCAATAGGAAATCCACAGGAAATTGCAGTTCTGATCATATAAAAAAAAAAAAAAAAAAAAAAAAAAAAAAAAAAAAATAGCCACATTTAAGTAATAAGAGGAAAGTCTTTAAATTTATCATTATCCTTAAATCTAATAAGATATATTGCAAAAAATATCTGCTAATAACCCCAGATGTTCATTATATAGTTGTCATTCTTTAAATAAATTAAAAGAAAAATGGTGCATTTTAATATTACACAATGACCTTACTGATGTAACCTCCATCTTCTGGCTTTCTCCTATATTTTGGATAAGAGTCATTCCCTTGTTCAAATTTAAATTTAATTTATAACAAAGCGGGGGTGGGGGGGAATTTTCTGTCGGAGTGTTTGTGCCACCCAGGGGCCCCCCTTGATCAAAATGAAATATACTTATCCAAGTACCCTGGGTAATATAGTTTCAGAATATATATGGTGATGGGGGTCTATCTCCAAAACCTGAGGAGGAGTTTGATAAACAAACCAACAGACAGACATAAATGTTGATATAAACCAAATTAGCAACTGTATACACAGGTAAGCAAGTATATATTTACTTAATATAAGGTGTAAACAAGACAGTGCTCAATGTTGTTAGACAGGTGTGCGTTACAAGGCTCTTCCCCTTCCCCAAATTGAGCACTGTCAGTCATTGGCATGTTTATTCACAAAATAAATACTTAAAAAATTTGCTTTTCTTTCAACCATGTGCTGATAGCTTAGGGGAAAAAATATCTGACTGTTACCAAATCAGTTGGGTTTCAATCCTGGCTTGAAGCAATCTGACATCTAGTTACACTGTTGAGCTGTGATACAGCAAAAGTCTGTAGATGACTAATATATATTTATTGTGTGTGTATGCTTTTTGGCCTCAACACAACTACTTCAATAATGGCCTGCAAGACAAGATCAGGCTATTATAACCTATTTGAGAACTGGCACATTTTTTTGAAAAAGTAAAATTCTATAAAAAAAAAAAAAAAAAAAAAAAAAAAAAAAAAGAAACACACACATCGAAATCATGGGAAATTTTTGTCATCATAAAAGATTCTTTAAAGGATTGATGAGAGGAAAGGAGATTAAAAGTTCTACCAATAAGTACCTGTCTTTATCACCATCTTCAATTTTTGGCGGTGGTGTAAAATGTTGTAAAGAATCAAGCTGCTGAGTGACCTCTTCAACCCATCGACAGTTTACCAATTCATGAAGATGAAGTGGAGCCCTGAAATGACAAATTCTATAAGAAGCCAAACAAAACAGCAAACAATTTCAAGAATTATTCAAAAAGTAGAAAATCTTAAGATTTAATATTTTATTCCAACCCTGTCAAATAAATGAGATCTTTTTGGTGAATAAAAGATTTTAGATAACAAACCATATTTGTTGATCAAGAAAGATACATATTACAAGTACATATTTTGGACTACTGCTAGTTGCAAGTTCAAATCATGTTGGATTTTTTTTTCTGATTCCTTAAATGGTTATAGCACAGAAAAAAAAATTACCAAAGCAAGAAACAACAATATTAAGATGAACAGTAAGTCAATAAAATTGTCTCATCTAAGAAATTCAGACAACTTAAATATTTACTACCAATTCTCACAACCTATATAAAATATTATATAAAGGGTGTTCCAATAACTTGGACCAATTTTAAATGTGAATTAAGTTTAAGCATCTAATGATTTTTTTCTTTTTCCTTCAGATTTGACAGACATTTGGGCAATATTGTTTTTCACACACAAGTGCCATGACTAAAATAACATGATCCAATAGAAAAGTAAATTTTCACCAATAACACCGATTAATTTACTGCCGACTTTGATCAGTCTTAATGAGACACCCTTTATAACAAAAAGGGAGGCCAACTGTAGTAGAGATCAAGGTGAAAAACTCCACGATCCTTTCCTTAACTGCATAGTAAGTGTTTAACACAGACTACATATGGTATTGAATTCAGTGTTGTCCTAAACTAGCTACCAACCAAGGCTGAAGAACCCAATCAGTTTTACTATTTAACACATCGCAAAAAAGAAAGACGAGAGGGGGGTCAGAAAGTGCAGTGCGCTGTTCGCCAGCAGACCAGCTGTTCTTCCGTCGTCATCGTTTGCCTCAAGGAAATGGATTGAGATACTTTCTCAGCCATTACACCAGGCAGCCCCGCCTACTTCGACTTCCTCTTTGTCCAGTCAATTCGCATGTCCAACTATTGCATGAAGTCTGCCGAATGACCCAAACCTTCTGAGGCATGCTGCTGGCATCTCGCTTTTTATGCCTGTCTGATATGGCAGAAATTTACATGTGTGCGAATATCGTCTTGTTTTGGACAAGATTGGCGCGCATAAATTGTCTTCGATAGCGTCAATATTTCTTTTCCGTGTTACTTTGCAGGCAAGACACGTTCGCACTCGTTTTGAACTTTAAGGCAAGTAATGTCTTTCGTCACAATCACTTTCCCAAGGGTACTTGCACATAAATGAATATAACAAACATGAATGGAATTCAGACTGATTTCTTTTATATTAGACGCTATCCTTTATAGTACAATGTTGTGATAATGATGACAATACAAAACTGGTATGAACAACATCCAGACTCGATCACAGCATAGGATCTGTAACAATTTTGTTGGACTTTGCAATAAACACAAGCAGAACAATCAAAGCTAAACCCCCCACTCCAGACATTGTGATTAAAGACCATAAAAACAATGTGCTATCTTATAGACATGGCAGTTCCTGCAGACTAATGTGTCTTTGAAGATCTTCAAAAATACAAGGATCTTAAAGTGGAAACCTCAAAAATGTGGCACACAAGGACATCAATAATTCCTGTTGTAGTTTGAGCCCTCTTTAATTGGAAAAGATTTCAATAGACTCAGTGTGCAGAGTTCAAATCCTGGCCAAGTTTGTTGCATTCACTTTTACACAAATACCCTTGGGAAAAGTATGAATCTTCATAGCTATTGGTTAAATAGTAGGGCATATTAGGCTCAGTAGCATTGGTTAACAACCAGTCAAGGAGGTGAAAAACAATTCAAAACTAGTGCAGAAGCTGGTAACTACTTGGTATAAAAAAAAATCTACTAAAAGAAACTACTGTAGCCAAATGTCACACAGGAGAATTTGACCCTGCCCTAACAGGGAGGAGACAAGTGAAGGTGTAGAAACTTGCAATCTGCCTAAAAATGCATTTTTAAGGCTTCCATTTTAAGATGAAAGTTCTTTTCAAAAGTAGATTTGTTTTAAGTAGATCAGTAGTTTTACAAGTTTGTAACAATAGTAAAGTATGTAAGTGACTTTACCTGCAATGTGGACATTGTGATCTTTGCTCTGTTAACCAACGCTGGATGAGAAAAAGAGAAAAAGAAATGGAATACAAGAATTGGACAAAATGGAAGACAAAATCCAGCTCTTATAACACACAATATGTATATATTTTGGAACTTCTTTTTTGCTATAACGAAAATAAATAATTTTTGAATCTGGCTTCATTCTTTCACTTGAGCACCATCAATTAACTTGAAAATACCAACTTTTGCAGAATACACAGGCACTACACTGATCCAAAGCAAATGAGTTTTCATTCTGGATCAATCATAAGAATCATGAATCTAGTAGACAGATTTTAAGATTTTTGTATACATCAGTGTATTGTCATTTTTGCTGTGGTAGCGAGTTAGTTGAGTAAAGGTTATGACTTTATTGCATCCTAGTCATTTTCATAAGCTATTTCAGCAACCTCTGAAATATGGCAACCCGAATTCAACAGCAATGAGCCCACCTGTGCTTGAATGGTTTGGAAAAAAAAATAAAGGCTTGTCTGCAGAATGTGCTGGATCAAAAGGTTCACTCATCCTTCCACTGTGCCTAAAGGGGTGGGGGGGCTTTTGGTGATAGATACCACACAAATAAAACAAGCCCCCACAAACTGTTTTTATGGCACCCTGGCAAGTCAGTCAAGGTTTATCAAGCAAAACTGCAAAAAAATTGCCTTGCTGCTTAGAATATCTGATCTGGGTCAAACGCGTTTTTGTGGACTGTCAAATATGCAACACATGCTGTAAGCGTCATTGACAATGGATGAGATGACTAAGCCAACTTTTATTTGGGCTGGTGCAGTATAAAAAAAAAAAAAAAAAAAAAAAAAAAAAATGAAATAATTAAGTCACCAGCAGCCCTCGCAGGCAGCCAAGAAAAAAAAAAAAAAAATATGCCAATATTAAATGCTACAGATGCTCTTGACCTAATCATGATGCCAGGAATCACCAACATTGACCTGCAGCAATGCATACTAGCCATGTACAAAGGGTGTACCAAGAAGAGTCATTCTGTAGAGTGTCAGTAGGCTAGGAGACAAGATGTTTGTGCCAAAGATGCTTTATTATAAGGCCTTAAATTAATTTAAACATTTATCTCCCCCCCACACAAAAAAAACACAACCAACCAACCATGAAATGAATATACATTTATTGGAATTGATGAAAGACTTTCTGAACAATTAGAATGGTCCTCTTGGTGATTTGCAGCCCAAATTTGTTTATAAGCCTCTCCTATAGCCAATATTCCTGAAACACTCCATATCCTTTCATCACTTGAAAGTAGTATTGTATCAAAGTCCCACCTAAAGTCAAATGCTGATGCAACTTGTGCAATATCATCCAACAAAAGGCCATCATTTCTGCCTTTAGTTGGAACTAAAATTTTGATTATAACACTGGATGGAGATGTAATATCAGTGACTTGGTCAATGTAAAAATTGAAGTTATAGCATAATCTAACCTATTGGCCATAGCAGTCATAAGTGAAGGTCATTTAAATTAGTTCTTCTTCATCCCAAATGCTAGAGGTGCAGGTGAAGTTCCATTAAAAATTATATCAATGTAATCCTTCCCCTTCAGTTTTTAAAATTTTATTATGCACTGCAAGGAATTTGGCGTTTTCTTCTAAATGGGAGAAGCAGGCCGAAGAAGACTACTTCCTAGGGCATGGAGTTAATCATCCACTGAACAGAAAATTGTAAATTTTATTAAGTCACCCAGGTAGAGGTCTCTGGCATATAAAGCATCAATACACACACATGGGAGGGGGGGGGAATGCTTATCTTCTATAATTAAAGGAAAAAAAAAAAAAAAAAAAAAAAAATTATGCAAAGACAAAATATATGTTTGCAAAAATCAAAGAACTATAACTATAAAATGTATCCAAAATTTCATTTTAACCCAAGAAATAGGACCTAGATGTAGTTTTTATATATATATATATATATATATATATATATATATATACACACACAAGTGAGGGGAAGTGATTGCATTTCAACTTTTAGGAGTCCATTACCCAAAGTTAAGCTTATCCAGTTTAATTATTTTTAAAGGAAATTGTAAATAAATTTCTAATTTAATCTTTATAATTAGGGAAAATATTGCCAGCCACAAATGTAAATAAAATGGATGACCATTAAAAGGAAAACGGGACTTTTTTTTTTTTTTTTATTATAAACACGAATACATTTAGAAAAAAAAAATTCTACGAATATGTCCAGTTTATATATTTTTTTTATTTTCCTATTTTATAATAGGAATTTTTTTTTTTTTTTTTAAGAAAATACATAAAAAGAACAGCTGAAGTGAAAGTTACAATTTGGACAAAATACAATGAATAAATACTTGATACATTTTAAAACTGTATCATTAAAGAAAATATAAGGAAAAAAAAGATTTAAAGCAGTCTGATTTAAAATGGGACTCAGTTGGTGATTTTCATTCATTTGGTCAGCAATACAAATTTCAATGCATTAAATCCAATGGTTTTGCATAAAAAAAAAAACAAAAAAAAAACACACACAATATACCCTCATTTTGATTTAAATGCACCTTGAGTTGTACAAACACAGATATGAAAAACTGATTATTAAACATAAGACACTTCTCTACAAGATTAAAAAAAAAAAAAAAAAAAAAAAAAAAAAATGCAAATTGTAAGTGCTAAATTTCTATGGTATTTACCAATTAAAGATTTCAATATAGAAATTTAATTCTAATTTTATCTTAAGCCCAGCAAATTCACAAGTGTTTTTTGTTTTGTTTTTTTTTCTTTAAGATGGGACTATTTTGATATGTGTAGGGAGACAACTTGAAGTCTAAAAAGTTTTAAGAACATCAATATGAAATTATCAGCTTTGAATATACTGAAAAACTGGCCATCACTGAAATAGTGACAATTTAAAAAGACATGGAATAAAAACTAAGTGTTAGGTTTTACTTGGAGATTTCTCTGTAGAACGAGACTACTTTTGAATGTTTTCCACTCAATGGAAAAAAATCTTCAGCCGATTAAAACCTAACACAGGTGAGAATGTTAAGGATTGTGTGTACATTGACTGCTTTGCATGAAATGAATGCAGTATACCTTAGATTTGCATGCGTCTCAAATGGTGTAGGTACAGAGATATGAAACCAACTGATTATTAAAGCGAAGTCTTCAACAGCAGCAATCACAACAGCAAATTGTCCTATGGAACAATGGCATAGTGGATTAAAGCATTGGCTTATGAATTTGGTGAGTGATTGCGAGTTCAATCCCTGGGTTGTATTTTTTTTTTAAAAAGACCCCCACACACGACTAGGTAACACAGACAGAAATCCTCGGTAACACACAGCAATCATGTCACATGTTCAGCATGCCTCTCTGCCCACCTGTTGCCTCCCAGAAAATATGCCAGCCATTATGAAACCCAAAAACATTGGCTTGCAAAAGGAATCATTTGCATAGCTAAAACTGCTCAGCTCTGGCAGGATAGCAATTTGCTTTCTTTTTACAAACAATACACTAAACTACCATTATCAGTAGTGGTAAACAGCTCAGTCTATATCTAGTTTTCCACTACACATCATTTATGCACAGTTAAAATTGGCTTTTTGTTCAATAATACAGGAGATAAAAATTTTCCAGGTTTTAATAAACTTTGAATGATAACTTATTAATTGAACTGCCAAGATAAATTTGGTACTATTTTTATGGTCTATCAAGATCTCTAGGCATGTAGTAAAGGTTTTTAGATTTATTGAAAATAAAATTGTTTGTTTGGGATACCCAATTAAATTTACATACTAATTTTATCAAAATAAAACCTTGAAAATAAGATATAATCAGTTGAAATGGAAAGGAATTAGACTATTTTTTGCACTGTAAAATAGGGCAGTTTGAGATGTCTAATTAAATAGAATTGCTAAAAAAGATTGCTATATATATATGTGTGTGTGTGTGTGTGTGTGTGTGTGTGTGTGTGTGTGTGTGTGTGTGTGTGTGTGTGTGTGTGTGTGTGTGTGTGTGTGTGTGTGTGTGTGTGACAAGAAAATAGGAAGAACGCATTTTTTGTGACATTTGCAGATAATCCAGACTTACTCGGATACATGATAAACAGCAAAGTTTGGAGCAGTGCGGACAAAGGCGAGCATCTCGTAATTTTTCCATGCAAATAAAGCATCGGAACACTTCTGCCAAACTCTGAAAGAGAAAGAGAGAAAATCATTAAGAATGAAATTGACATCAATATTTTGCACTGCTGTCCCAAAATAATCAAGATGACCACACCATGTCTATCTAACACATAACATAAATTGGATTTTTGAAATGAATGCAACAAAATTTTTCATTCATTACACATACGAGAAAAAAAAAAAAAAAAAAAAAAAAAAAAAAAGGGGGAAAATTCACACATTTGAATCAGCTTGCTCATCTTGATTTGTAATGTGTAAATATTTATCATCTCAACCAAAAAGTGGACATTCAGAAAAATTTCCATCACTGGATTGTTAAAGAAACGTAACTTGGAGGATTAAAGCATTAGTTAAAACATCTGGTTCACTAAAAGTTGAGTTCAATCCCTGTGCCTGAATGTCAATAATTACAATATATGCCTTGTTCCTTCAGAACATTGATCATGGCTCTCCAATTTCTTCCCCTTCATAGCCGTTAACATTTTTTTTTTTCTTAACTCTCCTAAACCTACCATCCATTTACTCAAGCTTACTAGGTAGCTTACGTATTTTTCTTTGTCCCTCTTGCCTTTAATGTCCTGTGAGTATGAAATTTTCAAAGCCCTTTCCTCAGTATAAGTTTCCTTTCCATTTTATCTAAAAGTGTTGTTGCTTACATGGTCAGTCCATGGTATTCTCAGCACCCTTCTGTAGAACCACATTTGTTGCCTCAAGTCTCATGTGCGATGAGATTTCCTTTGACAGTGAATGCTGGGCAAACGAATATAACTGTTCAGTACTGTTTCTAAGAAAATTTTCCTGTTTCTTAATACCTTGCTTAGCTTTTTTGAAAGGTATCTTTCACTTTCTCAATGCACCAAATCTCAGTGTTGCACCTTCCAACCTACATTAAAACACTTACCAGATATTTAAATTGTTGTACTTGCTTGATTTTGGTATCCAATTTGTAATTTACATGTTGGACTGTTCCCTTTTGCTGACAATTATGCACTTTGTCTTCTCAAAAATCAATGTTTAGCCCTTGCTTTTCACTTCCATTCATCATTATTTAAAAAAAAAAAAAAAAAAAAAAAAAAAAAAGACTAACAGGAAGAATTGTTGCTATGTGATCTTCAACCATACTGAAATAAAAGCTCAACAAGTACAATAAATAATCAATGATATTAAATTAGAGCCACAATTGATGAAATGACAAACTTTCATGTGAGCCATCAGGCATTTAAAGCTCTAATTCCCCAACCTCTTGCCAGATCATTATGAATGGACATAAACAGTATAGGATCATCTACATAAAGAGCTTTCTGGAGATATCTGACAAGTCCCATACATTACAGCTGGTACCTAAGATTCTAATTTTAAGAAAATTCTTGCAGAAAGGTTTTAAGCCTCTTAAATACTTGAAACTTGGGGGGCAGTGATGCTAGCAGCAGTGAAATCCAAAGAAATTAACATATATAAATATTGGGTTGGTGTGTAATTATCAGGCGTTTTTAAACAATATTTATTATGAAAAAAAAATTCAACAATAACATTTTTAAATAATTATCCTGGTGTGTATGATTAATCGCATGAATTTTTATAATCTGAAAATAAAATTTTTTTTTTAAGAATAAAATTAACAAAACAGCAATTTTTATTAAAAAATAACTTGCAAAAAACACCTGATAATTATGCACCAAACCAATAAACAAATAAATACTGGCCAAGTGGTTAGAATGCTAACATTATGGCAATGAAACCAAATTTCACCATGGTCAATTTGTCATTTTGACAACTGGGTGATATCAGCCTTGGTGATCGCCCACATGCATGATCACCATTAGGAACGTGTCTGTAAGCCACACCACACCTTGTGAAATTTGGTAGACAAAACTTTATAAGCTGTTGCTAGCACAAAACCATGTCATCATGACCTTGCTAAGTCCAACTGCTGATCACCCCAGATTATGTACCCCCGCCCCAAAATTTTAACACTGGTCTGTTCAGAGTTATAATATAAACCAGGAGTTGGTCATGTGGCTATTGAAGAACAAAGGTTCTGAGAAGAGGGTTTAGCTAGTCATTCTTAAAAATAAGAGGTCAGCCACTTAGTTTCAAAATACAGGGTGGTTGACAACCCCTCCCCCAATAATTTAGGAGGGGGTGGGTCAGTAATGAAATGCATTGTCAGCTGTTGGCTTTAAGCCTAAATTAAAGGGGTAGGAGAAAATTTCCTCAACTTCTCAAATTTAAGAGCAGTACTAGAGTGGTAGCTAGGTCTCATTTTACTGTTGATATTGCTAGATGTAACCACAAGTTTTATTCCAATACCTCTCTCTCTAATCACTTTTGAAACTTCTGGTTTCTTGCTTCCCTATCAACTACAATCTTCAAATATTTAAATGCAACAAATCTTGTTTCATTGAAACTTGTTCTTTTATTGTCTAAATGTTTTTCCTCAGATTCTTTCACTCACAGTAAAACCCATTGCATCTCAGGCTTTAATGTCTTGTTTTTGATAAAAGGTTAAAAAAAAAAAAAAAAAATATATTGAAACAAGAATATCCTTGGTGGATTTTTCTCAAAATCCTCCAGATACATCTATTTGAAACTGAGGTATATAAACAGATGTAGAGAGACATCCGACACATTGACATCTATATGGATTAGGTAGAAGAAAATCTTTTGTTTATATTTAAGAAAAAGAATAAAAAAAAAAAAAAAAAAAAAAAAAAAAAAGAAAGAAAGAGTATGAAAAGATTGAACAAAACACATTTTATCCACATTTTGCAGAGAGGATAAGACATTTAAATCATTACAAAAAAAAAAAAAAAAAAAAAAAAAACTTATCAAGTCTTGCAGCATGTTAAATATTAAAATAAGTATCCTGTACAAAACAAGATGAACTCATTTACAAGGTTTTCTTAAATATATAAGGTGGGAGCTAACAGGTGTCACACCTTACCCAAAAGGTAATTGGATTAGGAAAGGGAGGAAAAAAAAAAAAAAAAAAAAAGTTTATAAATCTGAACTGCAAACAGATAAATATTGTCTGACAGGTAGGATTTTGATGAAATTCAGTTTTGGTTCATTCTAAAGACAATATGTACTTTTTGTAAAAAGATGCAAATATTTAAAAATCTGAAAAATGCTCACACTTTGCAACATTTCTCCCAAGGTTTGCAAGCATGAAATGCTTACCTTATAGATAAGCAAGCCAATAAAACAGGCCCAATATTTTGAGGATTTTGCTACTAAGAAAGAAAGTTAAACTTATGTCATTATGACATGTCAGTCTGAGGAGAGAAACATTTTCTTCGGGGTTGTTTATACAGAGGATGATTAAATGGGGGGGGGGGAACAAAAAAAAAAAAAAAAAACAAAAAAAAAAAAAAAAAAAAACAAACAAACACATTAAAAATGCAATATTTGGAATTGTAAATATTTCCAGATGTTGCCACAGATCACAAAACAGGTACAGACAGTTTAGTCTCCAAAGAGATATATAAAATTATTCAAGATAGAAAACTTACATTTTTTTTTTTTTTTTTTTAAATATACAAATGAAAATAATGAAATACACTGGGTCATGAGTAGGATTTCTTTGTACATTCGAGGTTTTCAGTGACAAAGTTATTTCAGAACACTTGCAATTTTATCTGGAAGACATTTTGGTCATCTAAAGAAGGGTATATTCTTTACAAACATTTTTGACAACTTTTTGGAAAAATTTAAATCCAGATTACTTTTAGACATTTGGTGGGCAAAACATTCAATTTGAAATTTAATAGATTAAGGAAAGTTATTTTAAATTTAAAGATTAAATTTTTATACCAGAATAGTGTAGATTAAAATACTATGGCTTTTTTTCCATTTTTTATATTAATTCACCCCAAGCAAGTCAATAATGCCACTAAGACGCAAGGGGCTACTGGAAGTGAAAAAAAAAAAAAAAAAAAAAAAAATGAAAAGACCTTAGAAGGAACCAGAAACCCAATCCTATTCAGGAATCAAGGAATAAACCTCTACTTCTGTTCAAGAGATTGGGATGGAGTGTGAACTTGATGATAGACAAACCTATCTACTAAGAAAAATAAAATAAAATTTCAGTATATTTACACAAATTTTATAGTCAGATGTTATCTTGGATCCATTAATGATTTTTTTTTTTTTTTCGATTTGGAAAAGAATACAAGCTATTCAATAAAAAAGTCTAAGTCCAACATTAGGCCATGGTTGGAATACACTGACTAGTATTTACCCACAAACAAGTCTATGCTATTGGAATTAAGATATTACAAAAGAAGAGTCAGGCTGGAACAAAAAAAAAAAAAAAAAAAAAAAAATTTACAAAGCTCTGGATAAGAAACTTGTTTTTCAACAAGATTTGTCAAATGATCTTCAAGTGCCAATAAGGATTTGTTTATTAAACAAAAATGCCTGGTTGAATTTTTAGAGGCCTTGTAAGTTCTATATAATGTATTTCATCCTTCAAAAGAACTTCGGACTGATTAAGTCCTTTCAAAAGGAGGAAACACATTACATAGAAATTTTCCATTTTGTCACTAAATTACTTGTCATTAATCTGATTTTATATATCTTTCTCCCAGTTATTTTTTTTAACTTATATATGCCATTTGTTTTTTTTTTTGTTTTTTTCAGTCTACTCCAAGACCTAGGCTCATGACATGTTAGAGGAGAGTTAGAATTCAGATTTATCCTTCTAGATTAACTTTGGGGCCGTAGCTAAAGAGACTTTTCTACTCTAACCAAAATCTGATATCAAAATTCAATTTTGATTGAATTTACAGCAAGATGTGGATACAAAGCTGCAGTAAAAATTAAGCCGTTTGGAAATATTACTATCAGATACAATAAAACAAGATGACAATACAAATTCTATCATTACCTAGATTATATTGTTAATGCTAAATATGAAAATGTCTTCATATTTTCTAACCATTCCAAGAAAAATTCCAATCCCTATTAGTAACAATTCTCAAGACAAAGAGGACTATTATATATCTAGCCCCTACCCCTCAATACTAAGAGAAACAAAGTCTGCAAGTCACTATTTTGTCAGATTTATTTACTTGTCCCAGCTGGCTGCCTGGGTTTCATTTTACTAATGTTTCAACTAGTTACAAGTGAATGTATCAATATCATTAACTATTCTACTACATGAAAAAAAAAAAAAAAAAAAAAAAAGCACATTGCATAACTGCTTCAATATTGAGAAATCTTTTTGGTCATCCATACTTCAACTATTCCTTGAGACCTCAAGTTTAAGCTAGCTTTCATCATAATCAGTAAAGACTATATAAAATGACAATCACTAAATTTTTTTTGTTTATATTAATATTTTTCAAAAAGAAAAACAAATCCAGTTGAGAATCATTAATTTTTTTTTTTTTTTTTGAAAAAGATACAAATTAATCTGGATAATTAATATGGTTTACTTTTTTTTAGTTTGGTGGCATATGAACATCTGAGATATTTAATGCCAAAATATAAATATTTTGTACAGAATTTTATGGCTTCAATTAAATATATTTTGAACACAATTATATGGGTTCAACAACATATTTAGTATATAATTTTATACTTTCAGGGTAAACATGTTTTATCGATATATAGTTTGTAGATAATTTATTGAATATAAACCATGTAAAGATCTGAAGCCCTGTCGTTTCATAGCAGATCCTAATGAAAGTGATGCTGCAGACCAAAGTCACTATTGGTTTAAAACTTTCAGTAACTTTATTGATCCTGAAGATACAACCAGATTACACGTACTTATTAACTTTCTGTACCTGGTGATTTATAAATATGCTAAAAGAATCAACTTCTTACAAGACGGCTGTGAAAATGCTCAGAAAGCTCTACATTAAGCCTAAAAACAAGGTAATTGCACATGACATTTGCTCTCCAACTGCAAATAAGATCTAAAAAGCCTGGATCAGTACCTTGAAAACCTAAGGCTTTTGGTTCTGTGTTTGCAAGGTCTCCAGGCCTTTATGTGAGGGACAGTACTCTCCCAGGCTCATTGCATCTGGAGCATGCTGTGTACACCTACTAATGAAAACCCACATCGTCAATAAAGGACAGCAGATGGGCATTTACTCCTTTCATGGGAGTCTCAACCCAGGAGTGTTTTGATGAGATGCCATGTGTGCTAAAGTAAGTTTGAACTGCTGGTAGACAAAGTTGAGCTACTCTAGGTTAACCCTAATTATACACACATACGCCAACAAAATGGACATTAAACTGCAGGTTAACAGGTTACAAGGTGACAGGTTAACAAATCAAAATTCTACTGATGGCTTCAACCCAGTACCCGAGCAAGACAGGCAGAATGCTGATGTTGACCAGATGCACCCAATAGTGGAAGTACCCAAAGTTCAAGAAAACCCTTTGCCTGAACAAACCGAAGACAACCCAGCTTTCTTCTCCAGTCATACACCGTCCTATGCATATCAAAGACTCCAGTACTTTGAAGATTATTTTGAATAAAACAATTTAAGCTAATCTTAACATCAAGCACTGTTCTTGGGTGGTGGGGGAGAATATTGTGGTCACTACTATTCTACTCACACCACTTACTGATACTATTAGGTCGGTGCAAAAATAATGTCGTTTTCTCACATAGTAACACGTGTGAGAAAACGACATTATTTTTGCACCAACCTATAAGACTAATATTAAAAGAGTTCCGTTACCAACCTAGCAATGTTCTATGTTAAATAAGGCTAGAGTATATGTGGCTCTATGTGAAGCTGGACCAGGAATAGCCTCATCCTTTCTTCCTTTTCTAGACAGATTATTAATATGATGAATTGATTGCTCTTCTCAATCCAGAGAATCATCCAAACATACTAGGTCCACCATGGCATTCCTAACTAAGACCAGAGCTAAAGATTTACTTGGCAGTGTTTGTGTCTGCTTTATGGAAGTACCAAAGATTATAAGCATTTGGTCTCATTCTTAGAATTCATAAAGTCTTGCAAATGTCAAAATTACCTAACTTTTCTTCATTATTTTCACTAAGTCTGAAAAAAGTCCTGAAGATAAAACAATCTATGAGCATGAAGTTTCCATATGAAATTGGCCACAACACAAGATCATCATTTCTAACTAGCAAATAAAATAAAGTTCTCTTCAATTTTATCCTCCCTATAAGTAAATAAACAAGTATTGGTTAATATAGTCATACACTAATATGCAGTTATTAGCTGAATTTTGATCTGAAATCTTCACTGTATAATGTGTGAAGCATGTGATTAACATTCTGTTGTAAACTACAGCAAGGGTGTGTCAAGGTTGAGGGAAACAACATCTCTTACCAGAAGATAAGAAAAAAAAAAAAAAAAAAAAAAAAAAAAAAATGGACAAGAGGTAACAAAATGACACTGCCTCAGAAGGCACACAACTTTAGGAAAAAAATACACACGGAATCAACTTCACAAGACAGTCTTGCCCAGCATTCGATACGAGGTAGCATTAATAATTTCCCCAGACAAGAAAAAAAAAAAAAAAAAAAAAAAACAAAACACAAACTAAGAACATGTACTTCTGACGAAAATAATCATCTAGATTCTGAGTTCAAAGAAAAAAAACCTCCAACACAAGTAAAGTAAAAATAACTAAGCAAAGTGCTCAATACACTAAGTAGAGCAACCCAAGTAAACTTAAAGAGCCAGAAAAACCTACTTAAGTTTCACCTATGCAGATCATCAGGACAGATATGATGTTTAATAAATCTATACTAAATCCCTCCTGCTTATAATTATTCTGCATCTGGTTGCAGTAAAATGTTTTGTTGGGTGATATTTTTATTAATTTTGTGTGCGTGCGTGTGTGTGTGTGTGTGTGTGTGTGTATGTATACGAGAGATAGAAGTAGACAAAGACATAGTAATAAGGCAAAAAGTTCAAAGAATGGTGTTAACATAAAAAAGGGATACAAACAAATGATTAAGACAAGAATAAAAAAAATATGGCAGATGAGATCAAGAAGTGACCTAGGAAGAAATCCCAGCATACATTTGTATAATTTGTCTATAAATTTGGGGAGGGGGGGGGGGGCATTCTTGCCATCATTCCTAATGGATTGGAATCCACAAAGTGTTGTTTGAAATTGTCAGCTATTGCAGAGACATTTCGAACATGACATAAAACTTCCTATAATAATCAAGCAAAAAGCAATTTCAGAAAACCATTTAGCAGACTGGCTCAGTAGGTTGGGCACCTATAAGCATTAATTATATGTGCATATCCATTGCTATGTACAATCGTAGCATGTACTACATGTTTCCACTTCATATTTTTGTTTGCCTTTAAAACAGAATCCCCCCCCTCCAAGCTTTATTTTCTGGCCATCAAATTATTGAAATTGAGAAGAGTAGTTTGGGGTAAGCCAAAAATCCCCATCCAATTTCCCCAAAGGAAAGATTTTCTAAAAACATTCAAATAAAAATGCAACAGAAACCAGTAAAAAAAAAAAAAAAAAAAAAAAACCCCCAAGTGAAATAAAGCAGATGCTTTTTCTCAGATGTTTGAGGACTGAGAATCGCTTAAAAAAAAAAAAAAAAAAAAAAAAAAAATATATAAGGAGGGGGGGGGGGCGGTCATGACTTGATGCCAACAATAAATCAACTGGAGGACCATTAGGATCAGAATCAAATTCATTTTCAGATATGAATCATTTTTTTTTATAATCTGTCAGAGTGGAGCAAAGAGATCAAAGACTTAATTTACATGTAAATAAGTTTCCATGTGACAGAACTTCAATCAAAATGACCTCATGGACATAAATCTATATCTACATCTTTCTATCGCACTCACACAATTGCAAGGACATTTTTATTATTAATTTTGATTACTTTTAACTATATTGTTGCTTTTTATTGCAAAATTTTTAGTTGAGCTATTCTTCAGCCGTTATATTATAAGTATTTAGAATAAAGAAATTATTCTTTAGATGAAACTGGCTTATTAACAGACTCCCAAAACCGTTTTTCATGCTGAATTGTTGATTACATGAAATAATTGTAATACTCATTTCGAGATTAATTATTCTCATACATTACTATTTAGGGATCTCCACAAAAAAAATGCAATACCCAAAGTTTAAAATTAATTTTTAAGAATAAAATCTTTCTTGAAGCTTTCATTTTAGTTTTAATCTCAAACTAAGTGATTAAATTTAATATTTCCATTAAGCAAAATACTTTGTAGTATTTAAAAAAAAAAAAAAAAAAAAAAAAAAAAAAAAAAAAAATTAAAATTGATTGTAAGGAATTTTTTTTTTTTTCTGCTAAAATAGTCTCTTGGCACTTTTTTTAGTATTTCATTGCAGTTTAATTCTCTTTATAACAAAAAAAAAAAAAAAAAAAAAAAAAAAAAAGCATATATAATAATGAATATAATGTGAGCACTTTTTATATGTAAAAAGTTTTAAGTACTCAATCTTGAAAATTTAAGAAAATATTCTGTATGATCTAATGTCTTAAATTTTAGATGCTTTCTGGCTTCAAATTTACTATAGTTATTGGTCTTATTTTCTGATAATGTAATGTATGGGCCAGCCTATCTAAAAAAATTGGTACGTTTGTATACAGAAAAGTTCAAAATTCTTTTTTAAAATATTGGTGCTTGAAGATTTGCACTAAGTTTTTTCCATTTATTGATTAGTAAATGGTTTTTACTTAAAATCTAAAAAGGGTAGAATAAATACTGAATTAAAAAAAAAAAAAAAAAAAAAAAAAAAAAGTCCTCAATATGTTATTTATAAAAGCATTAAAACCTTTTCTAATTGAATAAGGTCAGCTTTATTGCATTATTTTGCAATTCAGAGCAGATTTTCAGTAAAAGGTGACAAAAATTCTCTAAGGAGTCCAGATTTTAATTAATATAAAGAGGGTGGTATTTTAATTCCTCAAAATTTCATAAAATTAAGTGGATGGGTGGCGGGTGGGGTTACAGGTGTCAAAAATTTTTTTAAAAATTATTCATTTGTGCACAAGTCCTGAAAATTTCATTAAAATCCAACAATGATTTTTTTTTTTCAAGAATTTCCAAAATAATGTTTTTTACCATGTAACAAAAAAAAAAAAAAAAAAAAAAAAAGACTAAATACTTAGTAGTTTTTTTTTTCCTCTTAATAAGCAGTTTGACGATAAAACTTTATCATGGCAAGCTCTTTAGAGGTGCCTATTATTATTGAAGAAAAATACTTTGCTTGGTGAGAGAAAAATTAATTCCCAAGATAAGTGAAATAGCAAGGTAGAACATGTTCTCTAGCCTTGTGCAGTGACCAGACTAGGATAACTGAATTCAAACCCATAGACAAACAGGAAACTAATCCATTTTTCAAAGAAATTTTAGCAATTTACAGGTAAAAAAAAAAAAAAAAAAAAAAAAAAAAAAATTTAAGAGTACCAAGTGTTTGCTGAGGACTGCAGTGAAAATTGTTACATTCATATTAATTTACTATTTAAGATACAGTTAATGCCCCTGAAAATTAAAACAAAGTTTCACTACCAAGATGGCTCATTTCTTTTGCCCACTAATGTAGGCCCTCAAAACATAGTATTACATTTCCACTTGTTGGATGTTAAGTGGTAAAAATTTAATTAACCATAGAATTGACACCCAAATGTTTTGTCCTTATTTAAAAAAAATAAAGTCACTAACATCATCCAGACACTCCATAATAACAGTTGTATTGGTTTGTGGGCTAATACAATAAATGATTACTACTGTAGTAAAGAGTACAATTCTCACTGGATGCTCCACACCTGTGATCTTGTGTCAGACCAGCCTATGCTTAGTAAATACTGTTTGGATAAAGTAAATGTTTAGACTCATTGTTTTTGGTTAAATTGACTACACTTTAATAAAAATGTTAAAATAGCAAAAAAAAAAAAAAAAAAAATTATATATATATATATATATATATATATATATATATATATATATATATATATATATAAAAAATCAAACAAGAAATCAGATACAATACCAATTATTATCATTATCCTTTTTAAGCAAGGAGTTAACTGGTCCAACCAACATTTTCTGGAGATCACAATTTAATAAGCCAACAATATTATATAAACAATAACAACAAAAAACGCTAAGCTTCAACCAAATACATGTTTGTACCCTATTTTCATAATTATATTATGCTTATAAATCTACCTTGTAATGTAGATTATAATCAAACATCTTGTCACTACATCAGGGTGGCTTTTCCACAGCAAATTACTCACAAAGACTTGACCTCATCATGATGAAAATATAAAAAAAATTGGGTATAAAATTTCAAGCAGTCATTGTAGGAAATAATTAAGAGAAACTACCAAACATTAAACTCAAATCCTGAAAATCCATAAGTCATTATGAAGTCACTCATTTCAGAACAGTATGAAAATGTGCATGGTTTCAGGAGTTACAAGAATCTTTAAAATGTTCAGAGCTGAGACTATAAGAGAAATAATGCAAACAGATTGAATTATGCATCTGAAAAGGAATTGTAATTAGCAAAGATCAGAATAGTAATATGAACAAATCTAGAACACAAGATCAGTGACTAATTATTTGATTTTATTTTAAATTCTAAGTGTTAGAATTTATAGCAGTATAGTTAAGAGATTTTTTTGTAAAAATCTGTAACAGTTTATCACATCCTGCCTTTAGAAACCAGCAAAGCAAAACAAATTAAATGGCTGATTAACTGGGACAAATTATTCTACATACCTTGTTTATATTGGTAGCCTTGCCAAGCTTAAGACTAAAACATCAAATTAGACAGAAGAGCATTTCCTGGATAAAGGCAGACGTCACATTCCTTTTGGTAGCAGAAGGAAAATTACTTCAACACCAAGGATAAGACAAGAACAATGATTAGCAGAAATGCGAGACTCATTGGTTCATTTACATTATCAATCCTTCATTGCCAATGGCTATTAAAAACAAAAGAGGTTATAAATATTTACTTGAAAATAATTCCTAATATATCGATTTCTAAATATTGTCCTTTTCATTCTTTACTTAAACTTTAGAAAGCTTATGAAGTATTTTTCTGGCCTAATCCAATAAGCATCAGTTCAAAGTGGGAAAAGCTGTTTTAATAAGATGAAAATCTCTTCTTAAAGTCAGTAACATCAGATTAGTCATTTCTATCACGAAAATTCTGAAATGCATTTAATGGACATGCACACTAATATAATCTAATTTTATTTAAAAAAAAAAAAAAAAAAAAAAAAAAATTTTCTTAGATAACATTCCTAAAGTTTCAAATTTTTTAATCTGCCTCATGCCCTTTAGGCAGGTAATAATTATAATACTTAACCTTTCAATTCTAGTAACATTGACACGAACCTAATATTTAAATGGTCATCTCACCTTTGGATAAAGCTGATAAAAAAATTCTTGCTCAGAAATGATAATCCTACAAATCTTTAAGATGAGGATTAAATTTTTTTTTTTTATGTCATGTTCATTCATGATACAAGTGATCATGAATCTACAGCTTCATTTAAGGTTTGTGTGAAATGCCATGACTTTTTGCAAAGAGATAGTCAACTAGTTTCCCCATTGACTGGCTATCACCCAAGAGAACCCAGTCTACTCTGCTATTTAACCTATTACAGGGGGAAGTACACGATTCATTTCTAACAAAGTACATTCTAATAAAGGCATTCCTTTTCTCACAATATTTATAAATTGACTCGAGGTTTAACTTTTGAGCAATGCAATCAGTGCCTCAATAAAATTAAGGCTGTATAATCTAAAAATGTAAAAGAAAAAAGGAGTTCAAATAAACAAAAATTACAAGTACAAAAAAAAAAAAAAAAAAAAAAAAAAAAAGTTTAAGATATATTTTCTTGACTTCATATAAATTGATATGGCAAGATCACATTTTTGACAATACTCATCTGAATTTGAAACCCACTAAATTTCAAGTCTCCTCAAAAAGGTAAAACAATTCACTATCAAACTTGGTTTATGCATACAAATCCAGACACTGTGTGCTATGCATGACATCTAGATAGAAGAAAACAACGTTTATAAATAAAATAAAGTGAAGTGAATTAAATAATGGCATCCACAATAAAAACAAAAAGCTATTTCTCTAAAGCAAGAGTTGGCAAAGCTGAAGCCTGCTAAATCTGTTAAGAGTGACTGACCTACAGCTCAGTCAGCCTAACAGATCAAAATTTAAGGTAACTTTTGAGGATTAGGATGCACAAATTTTAAAACAGTTTTATTTTTATCTCAGAAAAAAAAAAAAAAAAAAAAAAAAAAATCATTCTTATTGAAACAAACTTGGGTATTGTCTTGGGAGAGAGACAGCCAATATTTTTTTTTGTTGGGTAGAGATTAATTTTACAAACAGTTTGTCAAATACAGGAGAGTTATACCAAATTCATATTTTTGTCTGAATGCCAGTTGATATTAAAAGGAGATGGACTTCAAGTTTTAGATAGAAATTGCATCTACTGCAATGTGACAGAATCAACAAAGCCTGGTGGTATCACAAGATACTGATGAGGTACTTCAGGTTAGTGATAATGATGTTGTGTCTCAGAAAACATGCTTGAAACCAGAGTTACCATCTGATGAGTTTTGTTGGAGGTGCAGCAGTTATTGAACAAATTAAATCTCTGTACAAGTCAGTCAGTTATGTGCCATGTGTTATACATGATTAGGTGCTCATGTATCTTTTGATACATGACTGACAAGGTAGATTACTCCCCACCACCACAGTAGGTTGCCATTTTGTTCTGCAGTAAGCCAGTTGCTAACTAAGGCTATAGAACCCAGTCTGTCCTGCTATTTACCCATAGCGGGGGGGGGGGAGAAAAGGAGGATTCATACCAGTACAAGTAGCTTTTAAGTTTTTTTTTTTTCTCAAGTATTTTTAATGAGGATTAAATACATTTTCTAACAGTCTCCAAGTGCTTTTAACCTCACTGACCATCTTCAAGAATGAAAGTGGTTTTCATCAAGGTAAGTTTTTGCTTTTTTTGAAGTTTTATTTTGATCATTTTTAGAGTTATATTTGGAATGTGTGTGTTGGGGGATGCATATGCCTTGGCCTATATGTATATAAAAAATTAAAAATGCCAATCTGTCCCACTTCCCAAAAAGCTGCTAACAACTCCCAACTTCCCACCCTTTCTTCATAAACATTATCAATATTTTTGTTATTCGATTTTTTTTTTTTTGCTTAATTTCCTTTATGGGACTTGCGCCCCAGGCATATTACTATATTTTAAAAATCTTTAACAAAAATATCAAATTAAATTTGACGCAAGACCCATTTCATTTTTTAGCAGTTTTAAAAAGTTATTACGACGATAGGCCGAGTACAAATGAAATATCTCTCCAAATATCTCTTCAAATTCGCATAATTAGACCCTGGAAATAATTGTGACTAAAACAAATCCTGCATGTGTCACAAGGTACTGCTGAGGTACTTCAGGTTAATTAGTCTTTATTTAAAAATATATATAGAGGTCTTTCATGTGTCATCAAATATGACATGCATCTTTTTTTTTTTTAAATTAAATCTGCACTTACCAACCCACTTAAAATTCTTACTATCGAATTTATAAATCGCTAAACATAGTGGAAACAAGTCAACAGTGTCAATACAATACACTTAAAATTTATTTTCAGTGTCCTTTCACCTCCTTTAAATACAAAAAAATATTCTATTCATGGACACAACCAGAAAATTGAAGCGTTTTAAAAAAAATCTGCCCAGTCAGGTTTTATGACTAGTCAAACGTTATTTAATTCAACGAACAAAGTAGTAAGTAGACTATATATAAAGAATCTCAGTAAAATTTTTTACTTATTGTTACTGAAAATAGTAATGGTAACTATAGAAATGAAAGTTGTCATTGGCGCATAAAGAAAGAATAACTAAAAAAAAAAAAAAAAACACAGAGTAAAAAGACTAAAAAAGAGGAAGGTTTTTTGTATCAGAACAACAAATGGGAGACCTTTCATTTGAGAAAGATTTGTGTTAATGGACAATGGTTTACTTTTTTTTTTTTAGGCATAAAGAAAATTATGTTGAGATTTAAATAAAAAATATTTCCATAGTAAAAGTGTCCGCCTATAATCTTGTCACTGGTTACAACATTGAACGGACAAAATTACTCTTCCTTGGTAATGTTACTTAGGAATTACCCACAGGATTAAAATCGAAATTCTAAATCAGAGATTAAACAAAACATGCAGACGATGAGATTCATAAACCCTGATAAAAGCTTCAAAGTGGAGAGAATATTGTTGCTTTAAAAATTCTATAACAGACTTCTTCGAAAGTTAGTGTTTGACTGTTTGCCGATATAATTTGTAAAAAAAAAAAAAAAAAAAAAAAAAAAAAAAAAAATATGAAGGGAAATGTAATGACTTTAAAAGTAAACAACTAAGAAGTATCGTGTAGCGTCAAACAAGGTATCATTCGAGAAATTTTTACTAAAACCAAAACAAGCTAAAAAGCTAAGTATATCGCTTCTTCAGTGTAGTTAAATTAAAAAATCTAAATTTAAAATCTGCTGGTTAGAGGATTTCTCGAGGATTTCTAGTGTTGTACAGTAAAACTTAAAACAAATGAAAAAATATCGAGAAACAATTGGAATTGAGTCTTTTAGTATTTATTCTAACTAAAAGATTATATAAATATGCGTATTCAAGTACAGGAACTATTTTTTTTTTACAATTTGTCAACCCCTTTTTGTGGGTTTCAAAATACAAGAACAAGTAAGTGCATATAAATTTTAAAATGAAAATTTCTTACGGCTTTAAAAAAAAGTATTTTTCGACTTTTTTTTTTATTTTACATAGTAATTTCAACATGCTAACGCAATAAAACCAACTTATCACTGATGTGCACCATTTTTCTTATCAGAGAAACATTTTATAGACGAATTTATAGTTAAAACTTTTAGTCATAAAGAAGTTAAGTAGTTCGGGGTCCAAGGCAAATTGTAGATCGAGATTTATATTTGAGAATTCAGACTTCTACAGAAAATCTTAGAATTAAGAATAAGATAAAAAAAAAACCCACACACCAAATAAAATTGAAATGAACAAGAGGTGAAGAAAAAAAAAAAAAACATATCGCCACCTTTTTTTTTTTTTTTCCCTCCCCATAATAATCGGATTGACGGATATTTTCAGATTAAGGAGATTAAAAATGTCCTTTTATTCAAAATACCAGGGAATATTTTCCCTTACTACTCCCAACAAATTACTCTGCGTAAATAATTTGAAATAAAAATTATAAAGATATATTTCTTTTTGTTCATGGAAAAGACAAACGTAGAGGAAAGAAAAATAAAATAGAAATAAAATTAAAAACCTTTTTAACTCAATGTTATAGCAGTTAAAAAAAAAAAAAAAAAAAAAAAAAAAAAAAAGTACCTAATAACTTCAGAGTTCATTTTTTTTTTTTATCTCTTAGAGAAAAATTAAAAACTTTTCGAAGTGGCTTTCAAAGGGGTTTTCCAGTATTTTGTAAAATTTTAGAATAAAAATACTTTCTAAAATTTATTCATCAAGTTCTGAATAAAAAGAGAACTACATGGACATGCCATAAAAATATACATAAAAAGGTATTTAAAAACGTCATTCGTTAATAAATAAATGCCAGTTTTGAGTGACTATTTTTCCTGAAAGAAACTCCAAAACGAAAAGGGGGTGGATGCTGAGAAAACTTAGTTATTTGTCAAAAATATTTTACCAAATTAGAGAAGGAATCTGATTTGCGACATTTTAAATATTTATGAAATTAAAAGATAATTTGAAGTTTATTAAATAATAAATAAATTGAAATTAAAATAACATTTTAGAAGAAATAAAAAAGAAAAGTTCTGCTATTTAGAAATTAAGTGGCCATAACTGAACGGAAATGCCAAGGTTTCAAAAAAACCGTTCTTCTCTTCAAATGAAAAGCATCGCCCGGCAAATATGACAAAAATGTTCTTGTATTTGAATTAAGATATGTCGTAAAACGTATTTAGGAACAGAAATTATTCCAGAAACCTCTTTAAAAAAACGAGATATAATTAAAAAGATAAAAAAATGAGGGCGAGTTAATAACTTGAGCTTAAGCCTAAGCTAGGTAACGTTCTACAAAATAGCCAATGACTTTTTTTTAATTCGGCTAACTTTTAAAGCAAAAAAAATATAAAATAAATTACTTACTTCAACTGTGTGTTCTTCCAACCTTCTATCATTTTTTGTACCTCCAGAAGCCATGGTTTCTCTAAAGCAGCGATAATTGAAAAGATAATAAATGCTACTTTTTAGCTTAAAGTTATTTACACATAACCGATGATGAAGATTCCCTCTCTACTCGACCAACAATACGTCGGAATACTAGCAATTTCGCTTGTATTCCGACATTTTCAAAATAAAATATTATATGCAAAAGAAGAAGGAATTAATGAAAGCTCTCGATACTCTAAGTCACAACTCCAATCACAAATCAGGAAACTTTCAAAATTCGCATGTTAATCTAATACACAAGAACAAATGTATCAGAACCGGTGTAGAGGGAAATAGCGTGCTACGACTAAATATATACCGGGTTGTCACGCACTGGATAGCACAAGACAGATAAGTTAACGCGGAGTTTGTTTTTTTTTGTTTGTTTTTTTACATTATTATGGACGATTCGCTAAACGGTTTCAGTTCTACATAGAACTGAATATTTTATTTATTTTATAGTAAAGTTCAAAAGTCGTTACTCTGGATAATGGGTATTTCACGGTATGTGGCTATTTAAAAATTCTGAAGTCTTAGACTAGTTTTCTAAGATAAACAAAAACTCATAAACGTTTTTTTGTTATTCTTGTGGGTACAATGTCCGAACTCCAGTTTAAGATTTTTAAATCTAATGTACCACAATCACTCATTGATTAATAGTGTGGACTGAGGATACAGAAAAATAATTGAAATTAATTGCATTTTTGAACTCTACTGACTTTCAGAATATGAGGTTAGTTTTAAAATATTAAGAGTGGTGTAAAGGTGGTTAATCCAAGTACCAAGTCTGTTGTTTAGTATGCAGAAATCGCTTGAAGCACAAAGCAACATCCCAATTTTCCAGCAGAAAAATGACCCTTCTTAGTACAAGTACTATGGTGCTATGTGAGTAACTAAAAGTGAACTCTTCTTGTGTTTCAGATGTCAGGTACATTTACAGCAAGGACCACAATGCTTGATTTGTATCATTTAGTTATCCAACAACCAAAGAAATACCAATATGAATAAGGTCATTATGCTAATCTGAATCTCAAAGTATTTACCTACCACCAGGACACTGTGTCACTGTCTGTGTCAACACTGGTGTCTATGCTGCTGAGTGAGTTTGTATTGAAAGATTGTATATTTTAATCTCCCAGAAGTTCAGGGAAAGAGGAAGAGGAGTCTGTTAAGAATTTGTATTCAAAGTCTGGCTTTAATCTGAATTAATCTAGAAGCCAATGTAGAAATAAATATAGGGATATTAAAAAGATATGAACAGACAAGGATAGATATGAATAGATAGATAGATAGAGAGAGACATCTAAATAGTAACTATACAGATCCAAACAATAGATAGATCTGAACAGATGATAGAACTAAACAGTAGATAGATAGATATGAACAGAATTAGATATAGATATGAATAAATGAGATAGATATGAACAGACTGAGATAGATAAATACATCTAAACAGATTTATCTAAACAGTATTTAGATAGATTCAAACAATAGTTAGATAGATTTTAAACAGTAGATAGATAGATAGATAGATACGAACAGAATGAGATAGATAAACAGTAGAGATCTAAACAGCAGTTAGATACAAACAGTAGATAGATAGATAGACAAATAGATAATATGAACATAATGAGTGATAAGAACAAAGAATTCCCTCATATACCTACATAAATAGATGTAAACAAACATTTTGTTAACAAAATAGATGAATAAATAAAAATATGAAACAAAGTTAGCCGAGAGAGAGTGAGGGAGAGTAGATTATTGTATAATAATAATTTTTGGGGATCGAATCTTTAGGATCTAAAATTGAACATACACTTATATAAGTGGCAGTTTTTTTAAATTGAAATCCATGCATAACCAGGAGGTAGCCAGACTTAGTTTCAGACACAAAAATATTTATCAGTTGTTTCTGGTATGAATGCAACCCCATTTTCTACACTTGCTCATATAATGACCCACATGACTTATCTCCACCAGTCTGTTATGTGTCATGCGTGATACATGCTTAGGTGATCATGTATCTTTCAATACATGACCGACGAGGCAGTTTTTTTTTCCCCACAGTAGGTTGTCATTTCTTTCTGCAGTAGACCAGTTGCCATCCAAGGTCTGTCCTGCTATCTACCGACAGCTGGGGAGGAGAATTCGTACCCTTTCCCAAGGGTATTAGCACGTAAGTGAATGTAATGGGTTCAAATGGAATTCGAACCCAGCTCTCCGATTCCTCAATCCAAGTTGCTATCCATTACTCCACCCTGTCTCCACCAAAATCTCCACCAAATCATTTTCTGTATCCTTACACTCATTTTCTACACTTGATCATATAGTAGACTAAGTTATTAAAATTCTTTTAAGCATATTGTCATCAAACCTTCTTTCTTTTGATCACTTTTCTTAGATTAATTTATGTATTTTTATGATTTCCCATACCAAGAGAGTTAAAACAAAAGAGAACAAAATAAAATTGATGATTTGTGATTTGATGTTCCAATAAGATATTTGTCAAAATTTCTGAGATGAGATATTATAACTATTTACACTATTTACATTGTTTGGACTGTTATCCTCATCTTTATTGCCATATTCACAGTCTATATTTCTGAGATAAGGTATTGTAACTATTTGCACTATTTACATTGTTTGGACTGTTGTCCTCATCTTTATTGCCATATTCACTGTCTATATTTCCGAGATGAGATATTATAACTATTTACACTATTTACATTGTTTGGACTGTTATCCTCATCTTTATTGCCATATTCACAGTCTATATTTCTGAGATGAGGTATTGTAACTATTTGCACTATTTACATTGTTCGGACTGTTGTCCTCATCTTTATTGTCATATTCACAGTCTATATTTCTGAGATGAGGTATTGTAACTATTTACACTATTTACATTGTTCAGACTGTTGTACTCATCTTTATTGCCAGATTCACCTTCTATATTTCTGAGATGAGGTATTGTAACTATTTACACTATTTACATTGTTCGGACTGTTGTCCTCATCTTTATAGCCATATTCACAGTCTATATTTCTGAGATGAGATATTATAACTATTTACACTATTTACATTGTTTGGACTGTAATCCTCATCTTTATTGCCATATTCACAGTCTATATTTCTGAGATGAGGTATTGTAACTATTTACACTATTTACATTGTTCGGACTGTTGTCCTCATCTTTATTGCCATATTCACAGTCTATATTTCTGAGATGAGATATTATAACTATTTACACTATTTACATTGTTTGGACTGTAATCCTCATCTTTATTGCCATATTCACTGTCTATATTTCTGAGATGAGGTATTGTAACTATTTACACTATTTACATTGTTCGGACTGTTGTCCTCATCTTTATTGCCATATTCACAGTCTATATTTCTGAGATGAGATATTATAACTATTTACACTATTTACATTGTTCGGACTGTTGTCCTCATCTTTATTGTCATATTCACAGTCTATATTTCTGAGATGAGGTATTGTAACTATTTACACTATTTACATTGTTCGGACTGTTGTCCTCATCTTTATTGCCATATTCACAGTCTATATTTCTGAGATTAGATATTATAACTATTTACACTATTTACATTGTTTGGACTGTTATCCTCATCTTTATTGCCATATTCACAGTCTATATTTCTGAGATGAGGTATTGTAACTATTTACACTATTTACATTGTTCGGACTGTTGTCCTCATCTTTATTGTCATATTCACAGTCTATATTTCTGAGATGAGGTATTGTAACTATTTACACTATTTACATTGTTCAGACTGTTGTACTCATCTTTATTGCCATATTCACAGTCTATATTTCCGAGATGAGGTATTGTAACTATTTACACTATTTACATTGTTTGGACTCTCGTCCTCATCTTTATTGCCAGATTCACAGTCTATATTTCTGAGATGAGGTATTGTAACTATTTACACTATTTACATTGTTCAGACTGTTGTCCTCATCTTTATTGCCAGATTCACAGTCTATATTTCTGAGATGAGGTATTGTAACTATTTACACTATTTACATTGTTCGGACTGTTGTCCTCATCTTTATTGCCATATTCACAGTCTATATTTCTGAGATGAGGTATTGTAACTATTTACACTATTTACATTGTTTGGACTGTTATCCTCATCTTTATTGCCATATTCACAGTCTATATTTCTGAGATGAGGTATTGTAACTATTTGCACTATTTACATTGTTCAGACTGTTGTCCTCATCTTTATTGCCATATTCACAGTCTATATTTCCGAGATGAGGTATTGTAACTATTTACACTATTTACATTGTTTGGACTCTCGTCCTCATCTTTATTGCCAGATTCACAGTCTATATTTCTGAGATGAGGTATTGTAACTATTTACACTATTTACATTGTTCAGACTGTTGTCCTCATCTTTATTGCCAGATTCACAGTCTATATTTCTGAGATGAGGTATTGTAACTATTTACACTATTTACATTGTTCGGACTGTTGTCCTCATCTTTATTGCCATATTCACAGTCTATATTTCTGAGATGAGATATTATAACTATTTACACTATTTACATTGTTTGGACTGTTATCCTCATCTTTATTGCCATATTCACAGTCTATATTTCTGAGATGAGGTATTGTAACTATTTGCACTATTTACATTGTTCGGACTGTTGTCCTCATCTTTATTGTCATATTCACAGTCTATATTTCTGAGATGAGGTATTGTAACTATTTACACTATTTACATTGTTCAGACTGTTGTACTCATCTTTATTGCCAGATTCACAGTCTATATTTCTGAGATGAGGTATTGTAACTATTTACACTATTTACATTGTTCGGACTGTTGTCCTCATCTTTATTGCCATATTCACAGTCTATATTTCTGAGATGAGGTATTGTAACTATTTGCACTATTTACATTGTTCGGACTGTTGTCCTCATCTTTATTGCCATATTCACAGTCTATATTTCTGGGATGAGGTATTGTAACTATTTACATTGTTTGGACTGTTGTCCTCATCTTTATTGCCATATTCACAGTCTATATTTCTGAGATGAGGTATTATAATTATTTACACTATTTACATTGTTCAGGCTGTTGTCCTCATCTTTATTGCCATATTTACATTCTATATTTCTGAGATGAGGTATTGTAACTATTTGCACTATTTACATTGTTCAGACTGTTGTCCTCATCTTTATTGCCATATTCACAGTCTATATTTCCAAGATGAGGTATTGTAACTATTTACACTATTTACATTGTTTGGTCTCTCGTCCTCATCTTTATTGCCAGATTCACAGTCTATATTTCTGAGATGAGGTATTGTAACTATTTACACTATTTACATTGTTCAGACCGTTGTCCTCATCTTTATTGCCATATTCACAGTCTATATTTCTGAGATGAGGTATTGTAACTATTTGCACTATTTACATTGTTTGGACTGTTGTCCTCATCTTTATTGCCATATTCACAGTCTATATTTCTGAGATGAGGTATTGTAACTATTTGCACTATTTACATTGTTTGGACTGTTGTCCTCATCTTTATTGCCATATTCACAGTCTATATTTCTGAGATGAGGTATTGTAACTATTTACACTATTTACATTGTTTGGACTACAGGGTGTCTCAAAAAAATGTACTCACACTTTGAATGGCAAGAAAACTCCTGAAGCAAGTTGAGGTAACTCTCCCAAGTGACAGTTCCGTTAAAAAAAATGGTCCTATGATGCCCAATGCGGATATCCCACACCAAACTGTTACTCTTGGTAAGTTTACATAGTGTTCAAGTGTTACATGAGGATTTATAGGACCCCAGTATGTGCAATTATGTCGATTAATGGAGCCATTTAGTTTAAAGGTTGCCTCATCGCTCCACACAATTTTGTGTGGAAACCCTGCATCTTCTGCACATTTTGCCAGGTACCATTCACAGAATTGAACTCTCCGGTCAGGATCGTCTTCATTGAGAGTATGGATTAGTGTTGGAATATAACATTTCCAGTCCAGACGCTTCATGATGCGATAGACACTATCTTTTGAGATGTGGGTTTCCCAACCAGTTTATCGAAGTGATTTCTCTGGTGATCGAAGGAGTGTTTCCTGCACCTGCTCTTCTTTTCCAGGGCTCATGGATGTCCGTGGTCGTCCAGAATGTTTCTTGGTGATGTTCTGGACAGTTCCATCTGCTTCAAATTTGTCTCTGATGCAAGCAATGGTCCAGCGCGTTGGTGGCGGTTTTGCGAATTCCCTTCTGAATCGTCTTTGCACTTCAATGGCGTTTTCGGTGTTCATTTCAAAACAAACTTCCTCTCTTCCAAACTAAGTTGTTTTCCTGCCATGCTGTGATTAATTAATTACAACTGTATAAAAAGCAAATAAAGCATGTTAGAGACAGTTAAAATGTGAGTACATTTTTTAGACACCCTGTATTGTCCTCATCTTTATGCCATATTCACAATGGCCATTGTACATTCCAGCCTTCTTCAGGATCTATCTGTATTTCTGAGATGAGGTATTGTAACTATTTACACTATTTACATTGTTTGGACTGTTGTCCTAATCTTTATTGCCATATTCACCTTCAACATCTGTCTCTATTTCTCAGATGAGGTATTGTAACTATTTACACTATTTACATTGTTTGGACTGTTGTCCTCATCTTTGTCATATTCACAACATTTCAGCCATTGCACACTCCAGCCTTCTTCAGGTGATATACATTGGAATTTCAAACTAAACCATTTATTTCATTCACCAGAGTAGATTGCTCTAGTTCCACATGCCATGCCTTTTCTGGATATCTGAGTTTCAGTTATTTCCCTTTAGTAACTCAACTAAGTTTTTCTTCAACTTTGCTGTGGCCAGGTATTGAACTCAAAACTCTCTGGGTCAGGTCACTGGATTTCTTCAAGCAACGCTTTTATCCTTGGAGACATCAGTGAATCAATTTTGGAGACTTATAAACCTAATGTCTCAATAACCATATAACCATATTTTTTACTATATGTAATAGTCAATAATCAATTTTTTATGACAAAATTATCAATGATAATAATAATAATAATACTCTATTACTAAATAAGTTGATAATTACAGTGTAACCCGGATATAAGAGAGTTGCCGGGGCCAGAGAAGTCTCTTATATCCGGGTTTCTCTTATATCCGGGTTACACTGTACACACTCACAAACACACACACCACATAGAACACACACCACATATGCACTACACACACAATGTAATGTATATTTCGTCATGTAATATATGTAATGAATATTTTTCCATTAATACATCTATAATTAAATATGTTTATCATCTGAAGTTTATCATCTCCAATTCTGACAGATAACACCATTTTGTTTCTGAGGATGACCAGAGAATGCTCAAAAGTATTAGGGCTGACAATAAAAAATATGGACAATTTTTGCATAGTCTTGAACCAACCATTCTTAACAAAATATTCCTTGTCTGTTATATTTAATTGATTGATTAATTAAAAACCTGCAGTCAGGGTCACAGAGACTTTGTAAAATCAATGATCCTTTTATGAGTTGCATAGTATGTGCTTTGCCAGGGTTAAATATGAGTTTTCCTTCTCCTTACCCTATTATTTAACCCATAGCTAGAGGAAGAAGAGCTGGATTTGTATCATTCTCAAGGGGAATTTTACAAAATTGAATAAAATGAAACTCAATTGAAATTCGAACTTGGCTCTTTGGTTTCTCTTCCCAAGCTACTATTCACTACGCCACCTGCACATCATTATTTTTTAATAATAATAAATAATGACAGCATATATATATATATATATATATATATATATATATATATATATATATATACATACAGATATAAACACATATATATATATATATATAAATATACACGTTTCATTAAATAATATAGACAAGTGTTGTCTATTTATTTTATGTAAATTTTTTGAAAAGATTTTTGCTTCTAACGTCTTATATGCACGTGTTTATCATTGCTTAGAAATCATCTATGTAAACAATGACGGACTATCATCACTGTCTTGTCCGTATATTGCTTAATATGTTGTAATTGACATCTTTGATAATGGCTTAAGTAAGCCGAAAGCTTAGATTGTATAAAAAAAAATATGGATCAATATTGTGAATTTCTTTCTTCGTTTAACAATAATGTTATTAACCTTATCAGATGTTACTAAAAAAATTTACATAAAATAAATAGACAACACTTGTCTATATTATTTAATGAAACGTGTATGAATGAAAAGATGCTGCCTAAATGCACACACAATATATATATATATATATATATATATATATAGATACATATATATATACATATATATATATAAATATATATATATATATATATACATATACATATATATATATATAAAACTACATATAAAACAATCAAAGACTTACTCAATACTCTATCAAATACAGGAATTGTCACAATGAATACATATATATATATATATATATATATATATATAAAACTACATATAAAACAATCAAAGACTTACTCAATACTCTATCAAATACAGGAATTGTCACAATGAATACATATATATATATATATATATATAAAACTACATATAAAACAATCAAAGACTTACTCAATACTCTATCAAATACAGGAATTGTCACAATGAATACATATATATATATATATATATATATATATATATATATATATATACATATATGTGTGTGTGTGTATATACATATAGACATACATATATATATATACATATATTTTGATATATATATATATATACAAAATTTTGAAACTATTAAGTTGGTGCAAAAATAATGACGTAATAATGTCGTTTTTTGACGTTAAAAAATACGTCAAAAAACGACATTATTACGTCATTATTTTTGCACCAACCTAATACCTGTCTCTCGTTTCATGCACATGTGTAGACATGGCAACATCAACAAAGCCCAGTCTAATGAAAACCTAACAGATGAAATAAATCACTAAAAATTTTCCAGTTTGTCATATTTTTCTAAATACTGTTTGTTCATATATTAAATTTATACAAAATGATATATCGTCATCTCATATCATATCACATCACATCATATATATATATATATATATATATATAGATAGATAGATAGACAGACAGACAGATAAAAATTATCTATGTGTAAGTAATCCAAGTAGATTCTATTAATATAAAATATGAAAACTGATCCACAAAAGAGAGCTCAATATGATTTTTATTATAGAGCATATAAGTGAATTTCAATTAATGAGATCCAAACAATTTACCTCATACAGATATAAGTAAATTATTGATATATTAATTTCATTTAAATATAACCAATGTCATTATATCAATATAATATTAATAAATTTTCAAATACTAAGCTTATAATTTAAATTATATCATAACTTATATCATACTTATACTAATTATTTAAAAATTCTGTAAAGGATAAAATTTAAATTCAATATATAAAAATTTAGTATTATAAAATCTATTAATTATATATGAAAACAATTAATTTCTTTTATATTAATAATTTACTTAACTTTTTTTACTGTAATTTTTACTATATAATTAAAGAAGTAGTATTGAATGGATTAATATTAACATCTTTTTATAAAAGTATTAATTTTAAATTCTTATTCTCATTCTATAATATTTTAAACACTTCTCTAAATTTTTTAATGGCTTTTTTTGTTCATTCTTCTTCCTTGCACAGGTGTTGATTGATTACATTTATGTCAGTGTCCATTTTCAACCATTGCGTTTATCTGTAGCCAATTCCACTACAACCACCTAAGGTCTCTTTCCCCTCTATATCTATATAACTCCCTCCTCTATTATAGGTCAATTCTTACTCCCTCTCATTTTATTCTTTCCTTTTTCTTTTTTCCTTCTTTCCTTTCTTTGCCTTTCAAATTTTCTGTGAAGAAACATGGGAATTTATTCATTTTAGTAAATGTATTTGCATTGATAAGTCCAGGTAAAAACTAAAACTACTTTTCCATGGACAAAATGATCATCAGTATGAGGTAAATTGTTTGGATCTCATTAATTGTAATTCATATATATATATATATATATATATATGTTTCATAAACACTTGATCGCAGTACCTTGTCAGTCATCTTTAATGAAACATATAGATAGGTGTTTGGATTTAGATTTTTTGTTTTTCTTATTGCTGTCCTTGTTTGAGATCTTCTCTTGATTAGGGGTAGCTACATCTTTTGGCAAGTTGTCCATTGATACCACCAATGGTCTAGGTTTTTCTTTAATAATAATAATAATATAATAATTATATATATATATATATACACAGATATATATATATATATATATATATATATATATATATATATATATATATATATATATATATATATATATATTCATTTGTATGGATATTAGTTTGTAGCCATAGGTTTCATGCTTTTGCAAACATCTGACAAACTGGTTAATTTTTTAAAAAGTGGATCTATTTATGCTTATTTGTGTTTGATTATTTGTGTGTGGTGGAGTGAGGAATTTTCTTCTGTGTTTGTTTGGGATGACACTTTCACATACATAGACACACATACATACAGGTGTATGCATTTTAGTTCACACAATTACACTCATATAAACAATCCAAGGTTAGACACAGATACACATCCACATGTTCAAGCATACATATATACACAATTGTCATTATATATATATATATATATATATATATATATATATATATATATATATATATATATATTATAAATTGATTTAATTATAAATAATATATATATTATAAATTGATTTAATTATAAATAATATATATATTATAAATTGATTTAAAAATAGAAAAAAATGCCATAAGAATTTTTTTTTGGGCAGTTAACAATAAAGTTTTTGAAAAATCCAGACGACATACATTCAACGGATGTCACATTTCACTGAAAGATACATCCCTACCTCTTACCAAAACGTAATTAATAACGGATACAATAATACAGACATAATGAACACCCAGACACCCCTTGTCCAGTTGAAGTAGATTTATCTGTAACCTTGGAAATGTGAATTATGATTTTAGCTGTGTCTTTAAAACCCAGTAATTTTAAAAGTTACTCCAAAATTCACTTGAGGATGAAATGGAACTAATGTCTTTAGTTTAATTATAAAATTAAATTTGTAGCTTTTAGCTTCCATTTTTGAATCATGATTAGAACTGTGTAGCGAAATAAACCGTATTTTAAATAAATCAATTTATAATATTAATGTTCCTTAAATTTACATTGAGCACTATTTTGTAGAAATAAAAATATCTATAAGAACACCGGATTATATATCTTACTGTTCTTTCTTTTTATTTATATATACATATATATATATATATATATATATATATATATATATATAAAGTTTCATTGAACAATACTGACAAAGTTTGTCTGTTCAGTTTTTTATTAACGTTTTACAATTTCCATCCAAGTTGTCTGAATTAAAATTAGTAAACTTTACAAATTGTAATTCAGACAAAAAACAATATGAGTTGTCCAGTGCTTTTAGAGCATGTTTGACTTTCATAAGTCATTATCAAAAAAATTTTATTTTTCTGTTGATAGTGTTATGTCTGTTTTTTAAGTATCAATTTTTCACTTATAAAAGCTGAAAGTGCTCAGAATCCATTAGACAATTTATGTGAGAAAGAGTGGCAAAAAAGGTTTAGATAGGCAGGATCTCAGTGCTCTTTTGTAGCATATGTCATTGAGGAGAGGCCCCCAACAACATTCAGAAGTTGCAGTATCAGCACTGGTCTGGATCATCAAAACAGGAAAAAATAGTCATCCTAAAGAAAGCATTAAACAAGCCGAAAGAGAAGCCAGCAGGGGCAGCTGCCTCTTCTAGTAATCAATCTTCCCTCAGGACCACTATTACTGCTCCTATTAATCCTAATATAAATGTCACTGATCCAACAGGCCAATCTACAAACTATCCGGAAATAATTACCATGTGCCTGTTTTCTCACTCTGACCTCTCTCAGACACCTCTCATGCCAAAGTCTACCCTCTCTCACACAATATCCCCATTTTCCTCTGCCACCTACACCACCAAGTAACACAAAATGTAGAAATCCTAAACTGAAAGCACGGAGGTGAGCAATTCCTTAAAAAAAAGAAGGCAATCACCAACAGAAGTATCAAATGTGCAGATGTGGACATATTGTAAAAAAGAATTTACAGTCATAGAATTTGAGAGTCTTCCAAAACTTTAGACCAGAATGGAAAAAATGCAAAGGGTAACTCCAAAACCTTCTCTGAATCAAAGAAACAATTGGCAGAATTGGTCCAGGTACATGGCAGGTCTTGTCACATTTTCTCTGTAAATAATTTTTCATAACATTTGAAATCACTGAATGAAATTTTTTGAAATTGTAAATCATGAATAATTTGATTTATTCCTCTTTTCACCTAAAAATTATAAAACTGAGTATTGTGTTAACCCCACTTTACTTTGGGACTGACACAAATAAGAATATTTTATCAACATGTAATAAACATATTTATTTACACTAATGAATACATGAATACAATGGTTAACATAAACACAATGACTTTTCCTATATATAGAGAGAGAATATGTCAATTGGACTTACCCATCTGGTCGAGTGAAATAGGGCTAGGTAGCTTCTACCTTTAAAACCCTCAGCAACTGGTACCATTGGTGGCGGAGAGAATTTCTTCTGTGTTACTTCAAAGCAGGTCTGATGCCTTTTCTGGTGGTGGTCAGATTTTTCTGAGCCCACATGGTTTTATTAACCAATGAGAGACTGCCTACCAATTTCTGTATATAAGAGCAGGTGAATTTTACAAACCCAACATGAGTATGAGATTGAATTTCTATAGAGAAGATATGACTTATTGGCAAATGTTATATGAAAATCTTAAATTAAATGTAATGCTGTGTTGAAGGGAATTATGAAATTTAAAGGTTGTGTATTTGGTGTATGATAGGTGTGTTTGTTTGTTCACATATAAACAACTAATGTAGAAGCAACTAGAACTTGGGTTTATACTACAGACCATTTATTCTTTCTTTTTATAGTGGAAACAGTAGGGAAACAAAGTTCTCAATGTCTATTGGTACATCCATTTCCTTTTTTCTGGTTTACAAGTGAATTAAGGTAAGTAATGTTTGAATGGTTTAAATGGTTGAGCTCAAGTTAGCTTTGCACTGCGTTGAAACAACTAAATTACTTAGGTCATGAGTGAAGCCGCAAAACTCAAATGCTCTGCATTGGAAAGTTGTAAGAGAAAGGTTCTGTCCTTTCTGGAAGTGGGTTTAGGAAATTACACAGATGACCAAAAAGCCTTTCTGGTTCATTTATTACTAGCACCAAGGGGAAATGTATTTCTTTTTTCTTTTTTTATTCATTATTATTATTTTATTTATTGGTTTTATTTCATTTTCCCACAGAATAATGAAGATTATCTGGGTTAGTGAAAAAGCTCACTAAATTAATGGCAGGACTGTGAAGACCATCACTTTCTTATAACCAATTTCTGTCCGTGTGTCACATCATTGAGATTTTGAAAAGTAAATATTAGAAGGAGTATTGATCTTCTTTCTCCCTAAATAATGAGAGAAGCCAGGTTCTGGGGATTCCAATCTGGCAGCAATACCTCCTTTATCATATTAAAGAAATGTTGGTGGATACCAATGCCAGTATGATAGTGGTCATAAGGATTTGGCAATTTTTTTCCTTACTCTACATCTACATTATTTACATTATTCAGTTTATTGTCCTCATCTTTGTCGCTATATTTATTACAATGTTTTGGCTGTTGTATGCTCAAGGACAAATAGCACAGTGGATAAAGGCATTAGATTCAGTGACAGGACCCAAAGAGTGTGAGTTCAATACCTGGTTAAGGCAGTGGAGAACTTTCAGAGGGAAATTAACAGGAGATAACTGACATCCATTAAACATGGCACATGGAACTAGAACAGTCTACCCCAGTGAGCGAAATAAAGGGTTCAGTTCGACATTTCAAACACCTGAAGAAGGCCGGAGCATACAATGGCCAAAATGTTGTAATAAATATGGTGACACAGATGAGGACAATAGTCCAAATAATGTAAATAATGTACATAATACCTCATCTCAGAAATATAGATAGATACTCCTTCATCATATTAAAGAAATGTTGGTGGATACCAATGCCAGTATGATAGTGGTCATAAGGATTTGGCAATTTTTTTCCTTACTCCTATCTACATGTATGATCACCCCATGTTAAACTGATCATGTGTCACATCTTAATGTGACACATGATCAGTTTAACACTAATACTAAATGGATTGTCAATTTTAAATAGGAAGCAGCAACTAGAATAAATCCTGCCTGGACAAGGATCACAGAAAATAAATGAGAAAGAAAAAATATAAATTTTTTCTCTCTGAATTTCTGGGACGAGGAGTTATCATAATTTATAAGCAGATAAGTCCTTATCTTTGTTGTTATTATCACAATGTTTCAGCCATTTTGCTCTTTATTTAATCTATGCGAATATATTGTTCTTGTTGTAGGGATATTTCATGTTGTTCTTATTATTTCTCTCTTGCTCAATTGTTATTGTTTGCCCTGTTCCCATTGAGTCTTAGTATGCACTGCCTAGTCCAGAGATTGAACTCACAATTACTATGTTACCAAATTTTCTCATTTAATTATGCAATAACTGATTTAGAATTATAGGTATTGTTAAACTTGGATTAGTCTGACACAATGTCACAAGTCGAGAGTACCCAGTAGTAATGTTCTGCTAGAATAGTTCACTAATTATTACTCAATGGTGAATAATATTTAATCAGCTGAGCAAGGACAGATATAAGGTTGGTGGAAAGACTGCTATGCCAAGTTATAGGCAGGGAGGGGGGTGCTTGTCTGCTAAGGAATTTATAGCCATATTAAAAACAGAATTAATATATGAGGTTTGCTCAGAGGGTAATGCTTTCCACTTTATTATGTTGACAGGTTTGGGTACAGCAATAGAAGTTGCACCTTCACACCAATAACCCATATTTTTTCTACTTTATTACTGTAGTGAAAGAGATAATCAGCTCCCTCAAAAAAGAGTTTGTGTTTTGTGTGTGATCTGCCGAAGAAAAATTACCAAAAAGTAGTTAGCAAAAATCTACTTTAAGGATCAGAATCTATGCTAATGTTCTTCCCTCTCGTGAATGGCGTGACCAATCAGAAAGATCTCTCGGTGAACAAAAGCTGTTGTTTTTCGCTTATGTGGCAGATTTGGATTTTTTGAGCTTCGTAGACGAACACGCGTTTTTTCTGGTGAGAAGTGAAGGTTGGATGTGTGACCCCATTTTGTCGTTTTCTACGTTGCCTGCTGGACCGTTACGACCGACTATCATTTGAACTTTGATTTGGCTACACGTGTTGCAGTCGAGAAACAGAAGAAATCTATTGCAGACGTTTATTGATACTATAAGTTGACAGTCTTGTTTTTTTCTTTAGAACCACAATTACATACAGCAACTAATTGAAAATCTGGAAAAATAGTCTCTGACATGAAATTTATGCAAAGCAGAAGGGTATCACAGAATTCTACCATGTAAAAAAATTGCACCCATTGCCACTAATCAACAATTTATGAAAATTTGTAGAAAACAAAAAGGGGATGTGAACACAGTTATTAGGTAGTCATTTTTAATAATAAAATTCACCCCGTACAATTCTTGTCAGGATATAAGAGACTGTCCTCTTTACTTTTGGAGCATCCTTCATATTTTGATTGATCTGAACTGTTGTTCTTTTGATAATTTCTTAGACACTGGATTGTCATTAAGCATCTTACTTTTAATCGATGTTATTATAGACATAAAGTTTCGGCCAAGTACACTCTGGCCATCTTCAGTGGTATGAAATTGCCATAGTCACCAAAAATGTCACAACCATCTGACATTAAATTTAAAAGGCTCCAAAATATACCTCCTAATGTCCTTTGGGATGGTGGAGCAATGAATCCCTCTGTCATCTTTTAAGGAAGTGGTTTCTGATCATGTCAAGTGGAGGAGTGTGTGAATATATAGCATTAAAACTTTATATTATAAATTTGTTTCTTCCTGTTGCTTTACATCCACTGCTTATAACATCCATTGTCTTCTAATATTCTTCATTTGATAAATTACAAGTTACGTGTTCAGATTTAGGAAGCTTAATTACATTTACAAGAACTGAAACTTTAGGTGTTTTACTCTTCAACCTGTTTGGAAATGCTCGTTCTATCTCCATTACATCTGCTTTTTCAACTTCATTATTTCTCTTCTTTTTATGTGCCATGACCTTTCAGGATGTAGGCGATCATGGCTCTCCACCTCCCTCTATCCCTTGCAGCTCTCAACAAGTTCCTTCTCTCTGCTACCTCCCCCAGACCACGTTCTGTCATCCACTTGCTTAAGTCTGCGAGGTATGTCATGCATTGCTTTCTCTTGTCTCTCTTCCCAACTATTCGACTCATGAGTATCAGATTCTCCAGGCCCTCCTTCCTCATTATGTGCCTCAGAAACTTCAGCTGCCACTTCCTGATGTTAAGTGTAAGCCTCCTCCTTGTTTGCATCCTCTCTAAGACCTCATCATTGTTCACATGCTCAGTCCACGATATCCTCAGCATCCTTCTGTAGAACCACATCTCCGTTGCTTTAACTAATTCCAAATCTAGGGCCTACTCACTCCTGTTGGAGGAGCCACTCCCTGATTGACCCTGTCTTCATGTGTATAGCTGTACTCACCATGCTTGGCCTATTAAACCCATAGTTGGGGTGGATGGCCATTGACTCTGAAGAGTTCATACACCCTTTAACTGCTCTTGTTTTTTTTATGCTTCTGGGTTTCCACATACTCTTCTCACCAGACCAGGGTTTAGTTACCAACCATTGAACTTGTTTTGACTCCATTTTTTAATTCCCAGCTGATTCCCACTTGTTTGTTTAGTGTTCATACTAGTCAGTACTATTGAATTACATTTTTGCTAAATGGATGCAGAATTTTCATACTGTATTTCTTTCTACTACCTAGAAGCAAGACATTTCCAATCAATGTGGTGTTCAGATGAAGGCTTTGCTTCTGAGCCTGCTTGTGGTGATACAATATTTAATGCAGGGTAATAAAAAAATGAATTTTCAAAAAAAAAATGCTTAAGAAGAGAATTCTTTCTCAAGATTATTTCCAACCAATCAAACAGATGGAATTTGAAACCTAAGACAATTTTGAAAAACAGTTTATTGAGTCAGTTGGGACAGATATAAACAAAGCTGTCAGTCAGTTTAATCACTAGTATATTCATGAGTGATTAGTGAGGGAGATATGTAAGTCAGCAGAACCAGTAACCACAGCAACAAGTTGCAAAAAGAGATCACAAGTTTTTGAGATACCTGCAAAGAACTCCAGGACAAAATACAAACACTTAAAATTGATATCATGCTTGTCTGAACAAGAACAAGTTTTCCTTCATAATACAAAGACAACTTGCATTCTTCAATTATAATTGCACAAGGCTGTACAACTTCTGAACATTTTCCAGAAATAAAATTCATTCTGTAATTCCTTCGATTCAACAAGTGGATACTCTGGCCACTATATTGATTTACCAATCTCTGAAAGGCACAACAAAAATGTCCACACTTTCTTATGAACATTTTCCTCTATCTAGCTTAAGGTAGTCAAAATAATATTTAGAGCAGCTTCCTATACATATCATACTTTTCACAAGAAAACATTCACTTAACATGATCAAGAGGCTTCTTGACTTCAATGTTTACTGGAATTCAAGATTAGATACAATCCATCAGTAAAGATCCTCAGAAAATGGTTGGTTCTTTGTATCATTCTAGTAAGTATCTGACTTCACTGCTGCCTTATCTGCGGTTTTGAAGAATTCAAAAGCATCTACATGGCCTTGTGGATGATGAATTATTTTCCATTCTACAACTCCTTTCTCAGAGTTGAAACATTGCAAGCCTATCATGACACTATTGCTATATCCATAGATATACAGACAGGCTACATTCCTTAATTCCACAAGATCCAAAGTTCACAGTTAAGGCTGGCCAAGCTATGCACAAATGACAAATCATCTCAATCTCCTTCGTATTCCATTAGCAAGGAGGAAATTCTATTAGAACAGCTACTTCCTAAGAACTGCTAGTTCATGGAACACACTCCGAAGGGGATGCTTCTCTGATCACTACAATCTTAACCTCTTAAAGTCTCAAGTTAACCATTGTTTTTCTTACATCATACTTATTATAAAACCCAGGTTGTGTGTGTGCGTGTGTGTGTCTGTACGTTTATATATTGGGTCGGATTTCCTACATTTTTCAACTGATTTCGACAAAACATCACAGGACTACATAAAATTACCTTGTGGTGGTTCTGACAGTGCCAAAAATTGGAAAAACACAATTATTTTTGCACAAAATCAATTGAAAACATGATTAAGAGGCATCACGAGAATGAAAGGGGGACAACTCATATCAGGTTGTTTGTGTGTGTACGTGTTCATTTATATATGGGATCGGATTTCCTACATTTTTCAACCGATTTCAACAAAACTTCACTTTTTTTTTTTGGCAGGTAGTGTTTCTTACTGTCTTGCACACCCTTTTCTTTATTTTTACATTCAGAATGCTTTAAAAATTCCATTTACAAGACAATTGTTATAATATAATATAATAATAATATAATAAAATTCTATTCAATCGGTAGACCCATAATGATTGAAAACAATGTTTTTGTTTGAGTTTGGGTTTGACCAATTCGTAAAAAAAAAAAAAATTAAGACATGCGTGTCCGTCAACCTTTAACAATAATCTTTGTCAATTTTATTTTTCAGTCTTTATGACGGTTGATACTTGATCTATCTCTTACTGTTACATCCCCAGGCAACGCCAGGCTCTACTGCTAGTATCCTTATAAACTGCACTTCTTACCTCCTCATCTTATAGGGCTTACAGCCACATGTTGAAACACCAGTTCCTATACAATCACCGAAGTTAAGCAACATTGAGCCTAGTCAGTACTTAGATGGGTGACTGTGAATACCAGATGATGTAAGCTTGGATGTGTCGGTGGTATAATGGATAATGGCTCAGAATTGTTAAGTGCTGAGTTCCAATTTCCATTGGGTTCATTATAGTCAAATACCTTTCAGAAATGCATGAATCCACCTCTTCTCCCCCAGTTATGGGTTAATAAGTAAGACTTGTATCACTAAACCATTATTATATAAAAAAAATCTTACAGTTTAAAAATATTTTCTGGCTTCAAATAACCTTCAAAAGGTTGATAAACCATAGAAAATCAATAAATCCTCCTCTTATGTTTATACAACTACCTCTTCCTTTAACCCTCTACCTTGAGTGGTTCTTGGGCCTTGTATTGGGTGAATAATAAGTAAAAAAAAATGTAAAAGGCAAATTAACCTGTACATTTTTTTACTTTACAAATGTGTAAGCTAATGAAAAGCAAACAAGAGAAAGAAGACGAAAAACTGTTTTTATAACAAGAACAATATTCATATTTATGTATGTCAATGATATACAAGCATAATTAATAGGAGTTACTACCCTTTGACTGGAATTAAAGTCTTTACTAAGGCAATATTTTTATCTGAGCTCAGAATGTTGAATGAACTTGCCACTCAAAACCAAAAGACAAACCTGTGATAAAGCAAGTTTGTCTTTTGGTCAAGAGCAATAACTCATGTTAACATTATGTTTAATTGGGTGAGAGTGACCCCTTACCTGTTGAGGTATGAAACCTTTGACCCAAAAAGGTTTGAGGCAGTCAGTTAATTAAGTGGCAAGTGATGTGGTAAGTCTTATTTTTAGATGTGAAGATAAGGGAACAGGGAAGGAAAATTGTTAATTAATTTAATGTGAAATATTTGCTTAAAAAATCTAATTAAAGGTGTTAATTAGTTACAATAAATGAAATTGGCCAGGAATAAGCTGAGGGGCTAGAGTGAGATTTAAATCAGTGGATAACTTCATAAAACATTAAACCTCTCACAAATAAGTAAATCCACAAATGAGTAAATCACCTCATTCAGACTTTGACAAAAGTGAGTTGATATGATGTATAGAATAACTGGATAAGTTCAACCTTATCACTATAAATAATCCAACAACCAGGATCATATTTAGTTAAATACTATTCATATAAGAATATCTAAACCTATGTTTTCCCTAAGCAAGAGAAAATCATCATTCGAATAAACGTGCTTGTACCAACTCAGCCACAGAGTACATCACTGATCAAGCACAATTGAATAGTGCCTTATAAAGTCTTATTAAGTAATAAAATCTGTCAGATTAAATAAAAATCTATCACTTCTTTAAAAATTGCTTTATGTTAGTGCTGTAGCATACCTAAGGACAATAATGGTTATGTCCCCATTCACATAAATACAGTAGTAAATACTGTATGTTGGTCTGCAGTCTGAGATTCATTGTGGAATTCACTTGATTCACTTCTAGCAGTTGACTATTTCTTCTATGTACTGCTGGCAAATCTTATATGTGTTACTCTTGTCTTAAGTATTATTGTTCATTACCAACCTTGGATTATTCTATTCAGTAACCTTCCCTAAGTTACAAAAGTTAGGATACAAAACTTAGCAGATATGAATGCTTTGAGAGTCTGAGAAGGATTTGCATTTATAAGGCACTATTCAACTTTGCTTGATCAGTATAAACATGTTGGAACATAAAAATATCCTTAAATTAAAAGTAAAATTAAGATATCAATTTGGACAGGAAATTTTAAAAACAAAATTCTTAGACTGTCAATAACTAGGTGTTTAGATTTCAAAGAAAAAACAGAGTCATCAAAATTTAAGATTAATTTTGCTTAGTGCAGCATCTTTATTACATCCAGGTGATATCTCTAAAAAAATATCCACAGGCAAAAAATATTAGTGAGCATCAGCTTGTCTTCAGAGCTTGTTGTAGGCAGTTCATATAGGCAGTTCATAGAAAGAAGTCATGTTGAATTGTAATTTCTCTGCCTGTTGATCTGCAATCAACTTCTGAAAAAATACTTTTGTTGTGTATTGCAGGGTGTACACACACAAATCTCTGCTTAGAATATATTAACAAATTTAAAGAAGACATAATTTTTTTCCCCTTTCTCACATATAAACATAATCTGTAAGATTTACAATACTGCTTGCATCAAATTTCTGTCCTATTCACTTCTCTGAACTTACAAACCAATGTCAGGATACTGTATATCCTGTTATTGGAAGTTTAATGCAAAAATATATATAACTAGCAGTAGAGCCCAGCATTGCCCGGGGATGTAACAGTAAGAGATAGATCAAGTATCGACCATCATAAAGACTGAAAAATAAAATTGACAAAGATTATTGTTTAAGGTTGACGGACACGCATGTCTTCATTAGTTCTTTTTTTTTACGAATTGGTCAAACCCAAACTCAGACAAAAACATTGTTTTCAATCGTTATGAGTCTACCAATTGAATAGAATTTTATTATAACCAATTGTCTTGTAAATGGAATTTTTAAAGCATTCTGAATGTAAAAATAAAGAAAAAAGTGTGCAAGACAATAAGAAATACTACCTGCCAAAAAAAAAAAAAAGTGAAGTTTTGTTGAAATCGGTTGAAAAATGTAGGAAATCTGATCCCATATATGAACGAACACAGACACACATTCACAAACAGCCTGGGTTTTATAAGTATAACTCGATATGAGTTGCCCCCCTTTAATTAATGCCTCTTAATCATGTTTTCAAATTGATTTTGGTGCTGTCAGAACCACCACAAGGTAATTTTACGTAGTCCTGTGAAGTTTTGTTGAAATTGGTTGAAAAATGTAGGAAATCTGATCCAATATATAAACGTACAGACACACACACACACACACACACAACCTGGGTTTTATAATAAGTAAAATTTGTATTTTGAATGAGATTTAAAGAACTTTTGTTGTGTTTTGAAATACCATCACCAATTGTTATTTCAATGTATCAGGAAGAGGCAGCTGAAGTTTCTGGGACACATAATGAGGAAGGAGGGCCTGGAGAATCTGATACTCACAGTTCAAATAGAGGGAAAGAGAGCCAAGGGAAAACAACGCATGACATACCTGGCAGGCTTAAGAAAGTGGATGACAGAGCGTGGTCTGGGGAGAGAATAGCAGAGGGGAAGGAAGTTGTTGAGAGCTGCAAGGGTTAGAGGGGGGTGGAGAGCCATGATCACCTACGTTCTGAAAGGACATGGCGCATAAAAAGAAAGTTGAACTGTTTTCAGGATATAATGAATGAAGGTGATGAGATGACTCATTTACATATCAAGTCACAAAGACTATAAATAGCTATGGTTATTATCCATGAGGCAGTTGAGTAAATACTACTTCCCATGAGTAGGTAACACTACACAACAATGGTATCTCCAAGATCCAATTAACGGAATGAACAATTATCACTTGATAATTATGAATATGTACAAGTGTGGCTTAGGATACTAACAGTTAAAGCTAGAACAAAAAATCTGAAGGATTTAAAATTAGTTGGAGGAGAAAACCAAATAATGGATCTCTTGTTGGCAACTGCTGGTTGTGAGGCCATTAGAAAAATTATCAGCAATTACACACCCAAGACAATTGGAGGAGATGATGTTTGATGTTATAAGCCAACTTAAAAACATAAAACCCAAGAAGAAACTAGTGATTGAAGAGAGAACTAAATTTATGAATATTTCTCAATAAAGGCAATGAACCAGTTATTGAATATATTCTTCATTTAAAACAGGCTGCTAAATATTGTAAATTTGAGAAACTAGGATTGGAAAACCAGTCAATTGGATTTGATCTAAATGAAATTGGTAAAAGGCCTTCAAAATGAGGAGTATCAGCAAATAACTCCAATACATTTACAATTGGAAAAGTTGTAACTTGAACAGCATGTTGAATTTGTTCAGCAATAAGAATTAATTGGAAAATTTAATAGAACAAATATTACTGATTTGGTAGAAGAAATAAACACAATAAAGAAATGTACAGTGAGGCTGAAAGTAATGGAGATGAAAGTGTCACGTCAAGGCAAGACTAACTAGACAGTGAAATTGTAATATAAACTCTGAAGATGACCAATCATTGGAGGAACACTCCTATGAAAAAAGAAAAAGTTCAAGATCTCCCATATGTAGACAATGTCTTAGAGAAAGGGTGGAGAAATGAGGAGACAAAAGTTCCCATAAGAAATACCAGGGAAAATAAGGGGATAAAATCTCTTTGGTACAGAGAGATGAGATGATTCAGTTATATATGAAGTCACAAAGACTATATATAGCTACAGCTATTACCCATGAGGCAGTTGAGTGCATACTACTTTCTGTGAGTCAGTAGCACTACATGACAGGTGACATTTTTGCTCTGTTTATAGAAAAAAAGATCAAAAGAAATATTTTTAAACTGGGGAATAAGCAGAAGTAGAATGAATTTAATTTGCATAAAATTTGTGATAAAAACAATAGAAGAAATATTACACTGAATAATTGAAAAAATAATAAAATAATTCTTATTTAAAAGTTTGAACAATAAATAAAATTAACTAACAGTATCTCAGGTAAGTCTCAGGTAAAGTGGAAAAAACAGGTACAAAAAAGATAAGAACAGATGAGAGATACTGAAATTGCAATAGATCTTATAACGTTGCTCCTAAACTTTGGATTTTTTCCTGAACAGGTTCTTAATTAGTAGATTAAAAATTTTGAGAAGTAAAGATATCTTATTGGTTGGTCTTATTGGCGAATGAATGTAAAAAATAAATTTAAAATATTTAATTGTTGACATTTTGTGGATGAGAGGAATAAACATCAATATAGGTAAAACAAAAAGAGATATAAAATTTATGAGAAAACCACCCTTCCTGCTACTACAGTTTCATCAATTTGGTACCATCGGGCAGCAAGAATTTTACATCACAAGACATTTATATATATATAAATATGTCAATGCCAAAAGGGAGAAGAAAAAAGGGAAAAATGAAGGAAGGAAAAAAAATTGTTATTACTACAAACCTTCCTATCTATTATTACCTCTGATCTTTCATTTAGCAGGTTATGTTGGTCAGGATACTGCATCATTGCCAACTTCTACTCCTGACACAACTTGCATATTTTGTTCCCTATACCAAATACACAGGTCTTATATATATATATATATATATATATATATATATATATATATATATAGTGCATGTAATACATTTTATATAGCACACAGGTACTATAAAGACTCTCTACAGAGGGCTGAAAAGAAGCATTTTGCCTTTTCTATAAATACTTTCATAGTAATTGTTCTGATGAACTTTTCTCTATGGTACGTAGAATTTATGAATTAAAGTGCAGTGCTAGATTGGTGCCAAGGTCTCATCATTTTACAGTTGAATGACTAGATAAAACTGTAAGTTCTATGCTAACAGTTTCTTCTCTTGCACAGGCTTACAGCCATATGTTGAAACACTGGTACTCCAATGAGCACCTAAGTTTAACAATGTTGTAAGCGTTCTGAAAGCAAAGGAAGTATTTGTCGCAGATTACTTCCACAAGACAAAGAAGAATCACTGTAAGTCCAGACTCAAATATCGTGGGCAGAAAGAAATGCTGAAAACTCGATTCGCCAGTACTATTTCAAATCACAATGAGTGTAACCAGTCAGAAAAATAACTCGCTCACTAACAAACGCCGAAACCCAAAATGCCCGAATTTTTTTTTTTTTTTTTTTTTTTTTTCCGAATTGAGAACACCAACTGCTTTTATCGGCAGAACCTATTTCTTCCATTCGTCGACAGCTGGGATAGGATTTTCCGTAATTTGCATATCAAAATACTTTTATAGCGACTCCTGCGACTGACTTATTTTTTCTTTAATTCAATTATTCCATTTTCAGCATGTTATGTGGAATACGTTCCCTTCTGTTTGGTAAGTAGTTTTCTTTTTCGCCACTTTTTCCGTCATAGAATACACGCGACACGCTGTCGCTTGGTTTGACGAGGTAAGTCGCTGTTTTCTTCGCTATAAATGTCAACCCTAGTCAGTACCTAGATGGGTGACCGTTTGTGAATACTAGGTGCTATAATGCTGGATAGGCAGTTGGTGTAATGGATAATGGATCAGAATTGGAAGTCATGGGACTGAGTTCCAATTCCAGTCAAGTTTTTTATATTCATTTATGTGAAAATGCCTTTGGGAAATGAATCCACCTCTTTTCACCTCAGCTATGGATTAAATAGTAGTACTTGTAACAGTAAATCATTATTATCTAAAAAAAATCATACAGTCTAAAAATATTTTCTGGCTTTAAATAACCTTCAAAAGGTTGATAAACCATAAAAAACAAATTATTCACATTCTTCTCTCACACTTCTTGCTTGTGGAACTCTCTTCTGTCTTACTTCCCAGTTAACTTTGATCTTCAAAAATGTAAATGCAATATCAATCGTTACCTTCTCTCTGCTTAATTCTTGTTCTTTTATTGTTCTCTCTCAATAGTATTTTTTCTCTTGTCTCATGTTCTCTAACACTCAGTAACCACTTTATCTTAGTGTCTTTATTGCCTTGCTTGGGGTGAAATGATTTTTATAAAAAAGTAATACTCATATCATTTTTGACAGGTACAATGCTAGTCAAAATATAAAGAGAATCATTCTTCTTATTTGAGTATTGATTACCTGCATGTATTCTTATTCAAGTGGCCTTAATTCACAGATACACTCACACATACATACACACATTTATATATAAGAGCACTTAGAACTTGCAGCCCTCAATATTTACATAAAGAGGAGAAATACATTGAAAACACTTTCAAGCTTCTTCAGTACCCTAATTATTTTATATTCAATGTGAAACAAAAGGCTTGTAAAATATTTCAGAATAGAAAAATGGACCCTCCTGATATGCACAGTGAATCAAAAAAATATATTGTCCTACCAACTAACCCTATCACATCTACAAGTGGAAAGAATCTATCTCAACTCAACATAAAATTTGTTACTATTACATCTAAAACAATAAAAGATTTAGTCAATGCTAAACAAAACAATAAGCTAAAACTTGAAGGAGGAATTTATTTGATCACCTGTAATAATTGTCACAATAAATACATAAGAGAAACCTCAAGGAATCTAAATAAAAGATTATATGAACACAAAAGGAACATTTTACAAAACAATACATCAGATGTGCTAGTTTCCTACCATAACAAGACTGACCACCATTTTGACATAAAAGATGCTACCCTGATCAAAAAAGAAAGCAATTCACTGCTAACAAAAATGTCTATAGAGTGCCTTGATCGCAAGGTCATCCACAGTAAATTTGCATCCTAGCTCTTACAACATTTCACCATTCTTGGCAGATCTTCTATTATCACAGTGTGAGATATCTACTAACAAAAGAAAAAGAAAATGATTCTCAATGGAATCAACTAAAAAAAACATTTTTTTAAATTTAAAGCTCCCAGTATTTCTCATTTGTGCATATGTGTAATTGCACCAATGTAACAAATTTAGTCCAATGAAGTCCTTAAGGATGAAATGCATTGCAAGCAAATTTTTTCCACTTTCTCATACATTTTTCCCCAATATTGTTCTTGATATATAAAAATATATATTGTTATCTTATATATATATATATATATATATACACACACACACACACACAGCCTGTTTTGCTGTATCATAGCTCATCAGTGTGACTAGACATTCAACTGCTTCAAGCCAGAATTGAAACTCAACTGATTTGGCATCATTCAGAGACTCTACCCCTAAGCTATCAGTGCACGGCAGAGAAAGGGAATCTTTTAACGTATTTTAAATGTGATGTATATAAACACTAGACCAGCAGCCAGAGCACTCAATTCTGATGAAGAGTTATGTGTTATATATATATATTTTTAATCCTTTTACCCCAAGCAAGGTGATAATGTCACTAAGACACAACGGGCTACTGACAGTGAAAGAGAATGAGAAGCCATTATTGAGGAAAAAGGACAATAAATGAACAGAGAGGGGAAAGCATATATGGATTTTAAAATTCCTCTTTTGATTTATCTGTCTCCATATTTTCATGTCTGCCTGTAAATCTGTCAAAGACCTGTAATGGTAATGTTCACTTTTCAACAACTAAACTCTAAATGAAAAATTCAGTTTTGTTTGAGTCTTTGGATCTTGCAAGTTATTGTGAAACAACAATACAAAACACATTTTTAACCAATCAGAATGTGCTTTTTCTGAATCCAGTTTTATAACTCTTTAAAAGAGCTACTCCAAGACTTTAAATCAACAGATATTTACAAACAGGTGGTCATTCTTAATTCCTATTCTTTTAACTAATTTGATAGCTTCCTTACATGTGAGTGATACATGTTTGTATAGAAACTACTCAGCAAAGTTTAAACTTCATACTTGCAAAAACATGATGTGTCAAAGAGAGAATTTTTCCCTTGACACTACTATTATTTTCTTACAAAGCAACATAAATCAACAAACTATACATCTCCCACTTACAATCAACTACACAAGTATTTAGCTACTCTATTATACTAAACCTCATTCTTCATAAACTGAATTTCAACTGGGAATTTTTTTCTTGCAAAAGAACTTCTTGGTACATTATCATTTTTGATGTTATGAAAATATAAGTTTCTATAATGTACTACATGTATGTGAATCTTTTGTCATTGTTAATTTTAAAATCAACTTTATCTTATTACTTGTTTGCTTATATCATCAAAGAAAGGTGGTGTAAGGATACAGAAGGTGCTTATCTCCCTTTGATAGATAAGTCACATGGGTTACATGACAACCACTTATTGATGTCACTCCATACAGTGATGAAAGTGGCAGCCAAATCAGTTCATTTTACAGCAGAAAACTGAAAGGTTGCTTTCTTTTTAGCCTGGGCCAAGGGGCCCAGAATTAGACTAAATCTGCCTCCCTTGCAGCTTACAATTCTACAGTGCTGTTTCCCATTGTAAATATACCTTTCCCAGATACAGAATGAAAATCCAGTACACAGTCCTCAATTTGGGAAAAACCAAG
>OZ010596.1:4348663-4371163 GCA_963932145.1 Acanthosepion lycidas
TGTGTTGCAGAAAACCAACATGCTATATGAATTTAAATGTCCCTTGGTAGTTTGTATCTCCAGCAGAAAAAATAATATTTATGTTGGTCATACTACTGCTACATTGTCTTGACGGTTGAGTTTTCATTTGAAAGATGCATCAAACATATCACAACATTTAGAAGAGCATGCTTGTCCACATTTGGAATTTATGAAAATTCTTGTTGAAAAATATATCTATACTTTTTCATGAAAATGATAAACATAAACTAAAAATTCTTGAAGCTGTCTACATTAAAAATTGAAACCAAACCCTTAATAAAAATTAATTATGAATACTGCACAAATGTTTTAAAATGTTTACAATAGATAGTTTAAAATATCTAGGTTTTAACTAATATTTTTTTCTTTTTTTTAAAATATATGAACATTTCAAACTTACATACCTCCCCTGAGATTTCAAACATGAAATTTAAACTGTACAGTACATAACCTTAATGTTTTTCACTTCAGTTAAAAAAATTTAACTTTCAGATGAACACAACAATTTTGTCTTAGAAAAAAACATCTTGTTGATGACAATGTACTAATGTCAAAAGTACTTGGAATAAATGAATAGGTATCAACATGGTAATTATCTATCTTCCTTTAATAAGAAGCTTGTCTGTGAATATGTGAGGATCCTATTAAAAATAGGTAGACAAAACTTGTCTAAATTATTCAATGAGACATGTCTTAATGAAAATATGTTCAATCCTGACTTGAAGCAATTGCATGACTAACCACACTGAAGAGCTGTGATACAGCGAAACAATCCTTGAATGATTATATATATATATATATATATATATATATATATATATATATATATATATATATATGTGTGTGTGTGTGAAGAATATATAGAAAATAGGAAAGAACTCGTTAGGTAAATAATCCAAAGTTCTTTAGTATTTTTTTTATTATTTTAAAAAAATAGTGCTCGATACAGAAGTAGAGCATAAATATAATTATTTATTTAAAATATGAAAAAATATAGTTTTAAGGTATGCCATATTTATGACTAAAAGTGCTCAATATCAGGGATAGATCGTATCTATGTCTAAAAGTGGAGATTGATGTCAACACCAAGTAGCAACAGCCTGTTTCATGACTAGACATAAGCTTCAGGCCATGTAGAGAAGTTTTACAAAAAAAAAAAAATTCAACATCTGACTCTCCTTGTAAATATTTATTTTTTTAAAAAACTTCTTAACCTCATTGTCACAATTCTTAAACAACTGCATCCATGACAAAGTAATACATCCTATGCCAGTGTCTGCTCAATGGTTGAGGTAATTGTGTTATTCTATCCAGAGCTTGAGCTTTGGTTAAAGATCCAAATTTGAAAAGTGCTTCAGTCTTCTCAAAGCAAGCTGGTTCTTTTCACTTTAGAAGTTACAATCTTCCTAAATGTGTTTCTAAAATCTATTTTGTTTAAAGGGACCAGAAAATCAGCATTACCTAAGATAATGTTGGAAAATCAATTTGAGAACAATATTTTACAAGTTCACATTCTCACTATTTTTTCTATCCTCACTCCAATCTCTCTTTACTGTCAAAACCGGCTCCCAAAGACTTAATTCTTATCAGAGATAAGAATATATTTTCTGATTTACGAGAGAGTTGGAAAATATAAAAAGGAATTCCACCACCATTATTCTTTCCATAAAGTCTGGGGGAAACCTCACAGTTTGTTCACTCCAACCTGTTTTCATTACTTTCAAAACCAGCTCCCAAAGCCTTGATTCTTATCAGAGATAAGAATGTGTTTTCTGACCAATAGAGGGGCCAGGAAATTTGTGCAATGATGGAGGGAAAAGTCCCCAATCCTTCTGAGCCTCCCAAATCTCCATAAATTTGGAGGATCTACGCCTATTTGGCAGTGAGAATTTCGACCACCGTCTGTGAGGTCGATGATAGGTAACACCAGTCAACTTCAGAACCACTTTCAACCAAAGAAGAGCAACCTACTAAAGGGCTGTCGAGAATGAACATCAGCCCACAATTCAAGACCAATTCGAAGCTGCATCCCTTCACCACTCCTTCTGTCATGCCCATTGAACTTCTGTCGTCGACCTATGAACTCACTCAACTGTAAGATTCATATATCTACCAATAATTTTCCTACTCTACAAGAACTGTGAGTGTTTCTAAACCTTAACAAAATTCTACTCGCTTAAAAAACCTTTTAGGCGCTCAGAGAAATATTTTGAGTAAGCCTTTTTTTCTGTTATGAACATTTTCTCTTCCTTTAAAGGATATTTTCTCTTTTCCCTTTCTTTCACTCCTAATTGTCTTTATCCCTTTACCCTTTCTTTTTCTATATATGTAAATAAACACTTTCTTCTTTTATTGTTACACACCAAGCAGGAGTGTTTTCCTTATTCGTAACACCTTAAAGGGAGAGTTTGTCCGCTCTAATGTTGCTGGTTTTTACTCGCATTTTGTCGCAATTTTTAAATTCAACCCAATTTTTTAACCTAAACCCTTGAATGCGGGAAAGCAGGGACAAAACTTTCCTCGAAATAAATCTTCCTTTATCACCTTTCAATTTTTCTCTCTTTGAACTTTCAAATTTATGCAATAGCAAAGTAAGTAAAATTTCTTTTTTGTTAATAAAGAAAGGTAAAATATTGATTTTAACAAACTGAAATTTGTATTTACAAGAACTGTTAATCTGTCCAGACAACTCAAGGTGCACAAAGGAAATTTTGCACAAGACCACCACTTTGTACAATTTAGTGTTGCAAAAATATTTTTGTCATTTTAATAAATGCTTTAACTTCACATGGCGTAAATCTTCTTGTCTGTTTTGTCATCACCTCAAATAAGTCTTTTTTTAAAAGGAAAAAATTGGTTGAAACCATCAATTTCTCTTTTTTCTTGCACTTCAAATATTTAAATTTGTAATTTTAAACTTGATAGGGTTGGCAATAGTCTTGCAAGATATGGAAATTTTGTATCTCACATTTTGTTACTGAAGAACATATCCCACCACAGTTAATGTGGAACATGCATTTTTTTTTATAATAAAATCAATAAATCTTTTTTAAAATTGTGCATCAATTTTTTTGTTTTTTTAAGATGTATTTAATTAAAACTGAACTATTTGAAATTTTACTTTGCACTGAACATAATCTTAAATAATAATCTCTTAGTAGTTTAGTGTGTTAATTCAGATTTTTTTTTTTTTTTTTTGGTATCAGGTGTCCTATCCCTAGAAGGAAAATACCAGCCTCCTAGATTTCATTTTTAGGGAGTTGACAACCCTAACTTGTAAGGCAACCTGTATAATAAAAATAAAAAAATCAACTCACTTCTGGAATAAAAAAGTAATTATGAAAGTCAAATTCATACACAAGAATTATTTTGATCATTGTTAAAAAAAACAACGGAATTATCGTATTTAATTTCACTGATTTCAGTCAATATACAAAAACAAAATGATTTCATTTTTAAATAATTTCAAATTTTAAACGTAAAGGTCTATCTATTCTTCAAAGTAAAAAACATTCAATTTTATTACTGTAAAAAGAATTCTTTAATGATTAAAGAATTCTTTTTACAGTAATTAATATTTCGTTGGGATTTAAACAATTGTCATGAAGATAACTGATAAAGTCATTACATTATTCACACATACAGCAGTCTCTTTTTTTACTTTACAAAATATAATAAAATTATTGATTTTTGATATATCACTTCCTTCAAAAAAATGTCTCAGAGTGCTGGTTAAAATAAAATAAGGTACAATTTTTTTAGTTTCAGTGAAAGATCGAATTTAGTTTCCATTCCAGATTGAAACATTCTTTTCTTATCGATTTCTTTGTTTGTTTTTTAATTCACAAAAAGAAAACTAAAAAACAAAATAAACATAAAAAAAGCATTGGCTTTTGAAAGCGTATTTGTTTTTTCTTTCTAATTTTTAAAACTCATCCAAGAGGAATAACTCGTCGAATATGACTAAAAATGAAAAACATTTAAAAATACGCATTTTTGCACGTGTGTGTATGCTTTATTACTAAAGAAAAAATTCAGACAAAAGACCAAGAACATAGAAGCTCTAGTTTGCATACGAACAAGGAAAGACGCAAGGAAAGACTGCTACTGTTTTTTTTAAAAAGAAATTCCGTTATGAAAGAAAGTTGAAGGCTGCAACTCAACTTCCTAAAATAAGAATACCAAACATTTTTAAATCGTTCTAACACTTTAAAATTCCCTTAACCAGCATTATTGAGATAATTAGTTCCCTTGTTTTCCAGATGGCGCTATTATAGTGGGAGACAATAGTATCCGGATTATTATTATTATTATTATTATTATTACTACTATTATTCTTTTTATCCAAGGACTTCCTGCTTCTTATTTGGTGATGTGGGGAGCCGGGCACTTGTCACGGTGATCAACTAAGGGCAGATAACTCTCGTAGCTTCTTGCCGCGTGTAAGAAAAGTTATGTATGTCGGAAATGACTGTCGTCGCCGCCGCTGTTTCTTCTTTTTCTTCGTAGAAGAACTGCAGCAGTAGTAGTCTCTCCACTTACTCTGCTTGCTGGCTCTTTCTTACTATATTTTGTTTACTTTTCTCAGTTTTTGGAAGTTATTCAAGAAAATGAAAATACGACGAAGATTATGGCTCCGACTGGCAGCTCTGATGGTCGCGTCACTATTTGCCATTCCTCTTCTCCTGTATCATTTAGACGAAGGCCAACACAAAATAAGCATGCAACCGAAAGACTTTATCGGTAAGGATAGTATCCCTGATTCTGAGTATGGAGCTGGCGAAAATCCAGAAAACGCCATGAGAAACCCTTTGATTGATACTAACAACAAGAATGGTACATTACACGTGAAAAAATACGGCCCTCTCACGGTGTTTAAGAGACGGGTGTTGGGCAACTATGAAGTAGAAGAAAAAAGGCTCTCAACTTTGCCTGGAGAAAATGGAGAACCTGTTTATACAAGTATGAGTGAAAAGGCAGAGGCTGATGCCTCCATCAGGGAATTCGGTTTTAATATGGTAGCCAGCGACAAAATTTCCATGGAGAGAACGGTGCCGGACACACGTATGTCAGAATGCAAATATTGGCACTATCCCGAACAGCTACCCACAGCCAGTGTGGTTATTGTTTTTCACAACGAAGGCTGGTCCACTTTGATGAGGACTGTACACAGCGTAATTAATACATCGCCGCCTCATTTACTAAAAGAAATTGTAATGGTTGATGATATGAGTAATAAACCCCACCTAAAAAAGAAGCTTGAAAATTACATTAAAACATTTAACGGAAAAGTAAAACTGTATCGTAACGAAAAACGCGAAGGTCTGATTCGAACTCGGACACTTGGGGCTCGATACTCTGTCGGAGATGTTATTGTATTCCTTGATGCACACTGCGAGTGCAATCGAAATTGGCTTGTTCCGCTTCTGGCTAGAATTGCCTATGATCATACTATAATGGCAGTCCCTATCGTGGAAAGTATTGACTGGGATAACTTTAGATACCGTCCAGTATACACTACAAATCACCATCGGGGAATCTTCGAATGGGGCTTCCTTTACAAGGAAAGTAAAGTTCCAACTAAAGAACTCAACAAACGGTCCCACAGTAGCGAGCCCTATTGGTCCCCTACCCACGCCGGAGGATTATTTGCGATGGATAGAAAATACTTTTTTGAGCTTGGTGGTTACGATCCTGGACTTCAGATATGGGGAGGCGAGAATTTCGAACTTTCTTTTAAGATTTGGATGTGTGGAGGCAGCATTGAATGGGTGCCTTGTTCGCGAGTGGGTCATGTCTACCGTAATCATATGCCTTACGGATTTGGCAAGATCTCTTCTAAGATCCCTGTTGTCCTTCTAAATTACATGCGCGTTGTTGAAGTTTGGTTGGACGACGATTTTAAAGACTATTTCTACCGGAGGGAGCCCACCGTTCAGGGTTACCCGGTGACCAACATTAGCGACCAAATTAAGTTTAAAAAACAACACAAATGCAAAAGTTTCCGCTGGTTCATGGATAATATTGCTTATGAAGTTTATGATAAATTCCCGCCCCCGCCTCCTAACAAGGCCTGGGGTGAGATTCATCTGAAATCAAGCGGTAGCCTATGCTGGGACACTCATGGCCAACCCCCCGGAGGGGGTCCGATTGGAGTAAGTGGTTGCCACCATTTGGGTGGAAATCAATTGTTCCGGTTGAATGTCAAAGGTCAGTTGGCAGTGGGTGAACGTTGTATCGATGTTGCAAATAGTGACACACTGCATGTGCAATTTTGTGACGTGCAACCCATCGGTCCTTGGGAATGGGATGAGAAATCGGGATTGCTTCGTAATAAGGACCATGACAAGTGTGTCGAGTCAGGCCAGGACACTAAGTTACGCGTCAAACCTTGCGACATACATTCCTCAAACCAGCAGTGGGCTATCAGAAAAATATGGTCATGGAAATGATCTTTTACCTTTCTTTCCTTCTTTCTCTCTCTCTTTCTCTCTCTCTCTCTCTCTCTCAAAATTAATTATAATATTTTGTAATTTAATACCTGAAAACTCTAGTTTACTCACGGGAAAATAAGGTGCACACTTTCCGTTCTGTATCCCTTTTTTTGGTGTTCCAGATTCTTTCGGGCAAAAGTTATTTAAACATTTAAATTCGATAATTTAAAAAAAGATCCTTAACGCAATTCCACAGTCGCCAGTGTCCATTTATTCAAATTGCAAAAAGCCGTATAAAAAGACAAGTAAACAAAACCTTTTTTCTTTTTTCTTTTTTTTTATTATCTATAGACACTTACAATTAAAAATATTTTTTATTTTTTTCAATAAAATTATACTTTGGGCCAATTGTAGAATCTGGAACAGTAAAACTTGTATCAATCAATCAATAATTTGGATTCAAAGTCGATTATATTTGAAGCGTGAGTAAACTAGGATTTTTTTTGTTTTGTTTTAAGCTTTATTACTTTTTTCCACATGATCATTATTATGAATCTTTTCAGTTGCTTTTTGTGTTGGTTTTTGTTATAGGATATTTTTTGTACTCTTATTTTAAATATTTTTTATGTGCATCTCTGACAATTGAACAAATTGCTCAATTTTAAAGAAATTAATGATTGTAAATTTTATGCAAATTTAAAAAAAATTCACATGTCTTTAATTCTTCTTTTTTCATTACTTTTCCAAATAATTTTAAAAACGGTAAAAATTAATTTTTTTAATATTTTCTTTTTAAAATATTCTAAGTAAAAAAAAAACAGAGGAAATAGAAGTTAGAATTTTATTTTTAAAGAACAGTAAAATTAGATTTGGAAGGAAAAAATGTTTTCCTCTTTTAAAAAAAAATTATAAAAGTTTAGAAATTTCTTTTTATGTTAAAATTAAAAATACTTAAATTTTTAACATTGAGGATTTTTTGGCAGATGCTTATTGCTTTACAATTAAATAGCTACATCAGTGAAAACATTTTTTTCTGAATATAAGAACTGTAGTTTTTTAGAATCCTTAACTTTCTTGAAAGGAACTGCAAGAATAAGATACTCTGTTCAGTTTAATTCACTGGAGAAAGAAAAAAAAAACTTTAAAAAATAAATCTAATTACTTTTAGTTTTATTTTTTATTTGTTTTTACAATAAATGTAATGAATGCAATTGCTTACGAGCATCTGCCTATTATTAAGTACCTATTTACTAATTTATTCATACAATTATTTTATTTTGTTGTTTCTACTCATTGATGTATTTTTTTTTTAGTAATACCAATTCTGTAGTGTTTGTATCTAAGAAAACATTGCATGGAAGAAGGAAGAGCATTTTTCTATGTTTTTTGTTTTTTTATAAGCTGCATGATTTTGTCTTTGAAACTACAAAATTTTAAAAACAAAAGAAATTGTAACTTTCAAAAAAGGTTATTGTGACATTATTTCTCAGAATATTTGCATTATTTTTGAAGGTTTGTTTTTAATGGAACACAAGAAGTAACCAAAAAAAAAAAATCTTTTTAACTTGCTTTCTTTATTGTTTTTTTTGTTTTATTTTTATCTTTCACACAAAAAACTTCAAACCAAAGAAAGAAGAAAGTACTGAAAGTTAATAACTTTATTTACTTTACTTATGAGGTAAAACTTATGACTATTTCACATAGATACTATTTGTTAGTTACAGTGTAACCCGGATATAAGAGAGTTGTCGGGACCGGAGAAGAAGTCTCTTATATCCGGGTTTGGTCTTTTGTTTAGGTAAGTATGGGAACACTTCATATAACACTTTTTACGTACAGAACACTAGTTTATTTAACAGTTATAGAGTATATAGACATAAAAAACACAGACAAAAATACATTTTCAATCAGTTTTCAAAATAATTCAATCAAAAATTACTTTTTCTTTAAAAAGTCAGTCATTTTTGAATTTTGATTGTACAGAAATCTCTTTGTTAACATCATGAACACTTTCATACAGTCCGTAAATCATTTTCAATGCGACATCAGGATTACTGCTTTTTGCTTCAAAGTAGGCTGTCAGAGTTTGAAGCGCATTCAATTTCTGCCTGATTACGTGATTGGTGACGGTAGCTCCATGAGCACATGCTTGCGTAAACCATTGTGTAAGCGCTTAACGTTCTTGTGCACGGATTGGCGCTTTCGTTTGCGATTAGTGTTTCCGTTCATTTGCATGCAAGATCTGAGATCGTCTTCTTTCTTGAGAATTTTTGCTGCTGTTGAATAACCGATTCCGTACTTTTTGGCTGCAGCGGCCAGTTTGAGTTTCTTCACTTTGACATCGTCGATGAGCTCCAACTGTTCAGAAAGGCTCAGAGTTTTTCATTGAGACACCGACGCCGACATCACTAATCGCAATGATCGCAAGCAAACGGTTTTCAGTGGCAAAATTAACAAACAGACAAACTTCTGACTCAACAGAACAGTGGGTAAAGTGAAAGTGCTGTCCAGTAAATGCAACGACAAGCAAAGTCGGCAAAAAAGCGGGTGGGTGGCGCTACCCTTAGACACAGAAAGCAAAATCATAAGGTAGAGGGTGTCTCCTACAGACACAGATTGGACACACCGTGTCTCTAGTCTAGTCAAAATTAAGTGATTGAACTTCACTCTCTCTCTAACTGACCTCTGTTTGACCGATTTACGACATCACACTGTCACTCAAAGCGAACTCTCTTATATCGGGGAGGATGGGACCAGAGAAATTATCTCTTATATCCGGGTCTCTTATATCTGGGTCTAATTTATATACATTAACACAGGCTCTAATTTGGGACCAGAGAAAATCTCTCTTATATCCGGGTTTCTCTAATATCCGGGTTACACTGTAACTAACAGTTTTTTGTTTTAACTGTAAAGTGTGAATTAAGTCGGCAATTTCCTTACCCTGAGTAACAATTTACACTAGTGGTTGGGCGTTGCATGTTGATATAACTTATACTTCTGTCATAATTTATTTCAAATAAAAACATTTATTATTAATGATCAATTACTCAACAAATATTCCCCACTCCCAATTGAGATAATTTGTCATCAATGAATGATTAGATCAATTTGTAGCTAGTAGATCAGTGGTAAATATTTTCTAATAGACTTTAAAAGACAAAAATAAAATTGGGACAATGCACTGTGTCCCAAAACAGGGCAATACTTTGTCAGATTTGTAATTGAGTATTCTATCAAAATGTCAGCAATGAAATTGATTTTTTATAAAACATTTTTGTAAATAAGTAAAATATAAAAAGTAATAATTTAGAAAACTTGACAGATTTGTGAGATGCAGTACCCTCCCCCACCCAAACCAAAAATATTTCAACTCATGAGAAATGAACAGAATCAATTCGTGTGAATTCAACTGTCATACAATGCATAAGTTCATTTAATGGCATCTTGAAGCCACAGAAATTGCATTGTGTGCAATAGACATTCTTTCTGATTGGTTGTAAATGTTAAATATGGTCAGTCCAAGAACTATTTGTACAACCATAACTCAACAACAAAAATAAAATCCATTCAATTCCTTAGAAATTGTATAGTCCTTAAAAAAAACAATACATTAATTCCTTAGAAATGAGGTCTATATAATTTCTAAGGAATTAATGGATTTTATTTTTAAATCCGGCTCTATTTCTTATATATATATATATATATATATATATATATATAATAGTGTTGACATGGCCTGATAATTGCATTTAAACATGAAACTGTCAGTATCTGGTGTTGATACCTATATCTGCACTGTTTTTTTATTGATATACGCTCTGTCCATGATATTGGGCACTTTTCTCCTATAAATATCCATCCGTCAGATTGACTGCAGTTGGGGAAATCATCATTGTAAACTCCATGATCCTTGCACTAGTTGTATAGTATATGCTTTGCTAGGGTTACATTGGGTTTTGTTTTCCCCAAGACTGGTTGCTCACCATTGCTAGAGAGCCCAGTCTGCCCTACTTAACCCATAGTTAGGGAAACAAAGATAGTATACCTTAAAAACTAATGTGTATATATATATATATATATATATATATATATATATATATATATATATATAGGATTAATGCAAATAAAATTTGTCACTCAGCTGATTGATGTTATATTCAGCACCTTGACTACAGAGTTTTGTAGACAAACTTTCAGTCCACTCTTCAGGAGGTTTCAACAGTTGACTGACATTTTTGTTTATTTTTCATTATCTTTTGATGCAATTAATTCAGGATGATCTTTAACATTATTATAAATTATTATTGATGTTAACTTGATATATATTGAGAAGTGGCCATAATACTCAAAACTGTATAGTAGGGTGGAAAATAATACAAAAATTCACAAAGCTGACATTAATTTACAGTAAATAAAATAAAGATAAGTAAACATTTCTATTTTTAAAAATTATTTATGCTATATTATAAATATTGAGCACTTTTTAAAAATCGCATTTTTATGTGTGTGTGTGTGTGTATGTATATATATATATAATATATATATATATACATACATTCGGGCAGTTTTTATATAATTTATCATCCGAAAAGAAAAAAAATTATTAGATCGCATGAGAAATTGTATAAAAAACTAAATAAAAGCACCTTGTCTGTCATTTTCAATGAAATGTGCACATGTATATATATATATATATATATATATATATATATATATATATATATATATATATATATTCACCATTTGTATATTCCTTTTAAGTATATAAGAAAACTATTTTAAATATTTCTAAAAGAACATTTTAATATACATAAAATTGGCATTATTTTATTTAGTTACAAATTACCAGCCTTTATCTCGCTTAATACATTGTTAACGAGTAACTAAATAAAAATGTTAAATATACACTAAGAAAGATTGTATTTCGTCATGAATTAGGTGATTTTATCATGAAACTTTTAGTTACATGTATTCTTGTCACATTTTTAATAATATCTAGAAAAACACACACACGTGTGTGTGTATAAGCAAAATTACATCCAAAGTAGTTATCAAGCAAGACACAAAAAAAGTGCCCTATGCCCCAAAATGTATTATTATGACAAGGTTTTATTTCTTTTTAAGGCCAGTTGAATAACTCTGTTTTAATATTTTATATATATATATATATATATATATATATAAATTTATATATTTTAGGATATTTTATGTTTTTATTAGAACAAAAACATGTAAGAATTGCTACACAATTGCAGTCATCTTTCAATGCATATTAATGCATCTCCTAAGGTGATTGTAAATTACTGGTGAGTCAACAATTAATTTGGTTTCCAAAGCAAAATTATCTACCTCCTTTTTTTTTTTTTTTTTTTTTTTTTTGTGAAATATATATAAGGCTTGAGGGCTTTACTATGATCAACCAATTTGATATGACCTATATTAAATTCAAACTAAACAAAAAAAGAAAAAATTATAAATTATTTAAGCGGAGGGTAGAGAGGTAAAATTTGTTAAATTACCTCTCTACCCACTTGCTTTTATTTCTTATGAAAGTTGACTGTCTGGCATGTGTACATTTATTGTAACCATTTGTATCAGTCTTTAAGTTATTGTCCAGCTACTGTTAGATGTCAACTTCTGGCCATGATAAATTTCTAAGCTAATAATTTCTAATTTTTTCATTTTAGCTTAGTTTGAATTTAACATAGGTCATATTTGGTTGGCTGACTGGGGAAAAGTCCTCAAACCTTTTTTTTTTTTTTTTTCAAAAAAAAGGACATAATTTTGCTTTTGAAACAAAATTAATTGTTCACTCCTCAGTAATTTACAATCACCTGAGGAAATACATTGTTATGTGTTGAAACACAACTGCAATTGTGTAGCGATTCTTACATGTTTTTGTTGTAATATCCAAAAATATATATATAACAGTTATTTCAAATGTTATGAACGTTGGAAGTGTACTCTATTCATTCTCATCATACCTTTGGTTTTTAGAAATTCATACTCTATTTACATAAAACTCACTCTTCTCACACCATCTTTTCTTGAAAAGAAACAATTCCCCTTCTGAACTGAGTTATTTCATGTCACATGCATTTAATCAAATTCAAATAGAAATCTCTCAAATGGTGGGAGTATAAAAGCTGCAAAAAATCTGTTCATCTTCCTGCAATTGCATCTTTTAGTTAATAATCCTGATTTTTCTGCTTGGAGTCATTTGCATGTGAGCTAACTGTAAATTCAGCAGATAACCAAATATCCACTATAAAAAATAAAGAAAAAAAAACAGAACAATTTTTTTTTTTTTACATATATATATATATATATATATATATATATATGTGTGTGTGTGTATGTGTGTGTATGTATGCATGCATATGTATATATTCAGTTATATGGATATGAGTTTGTGACACTGGGTTTCATGCTTTTCTGATCATCAGACAAACAAGATGATCACAAAAGCATGAAACAAGCTCATATTATTACAACTGAATATGTTAGCTCTAACATTGATATCGAGCACTTTCCACTAAGTACTGCATATACAAAATATATATATATATATATATATATATATGTATTACATAAATTCCTAAGATGATAGAATCCAGGTAGAACTCAATGTTCAGGACAGAGTAAGAATAAAAAAAATAAGAATATAATATAAAAGGCTCAAACACTAATATTCCATGGTTATAATTTATTACATTGGAATCATAATCACGATCCAATTCATCACACATTTGTAGGTATGATGAATTGGATTGTGATTACAATTCCAATGTGATAAATTATAGCCATGGAATATCAGTGTTTGGGCCCTTTATTTTATATATATATATATCTGTATTTTTCTACTTCATTCAAAGTCATTTGCAGCTTGCTAATATGTTATGACTGGAGTAAACTTGTAAAATGCTTAAATAACTACATTTTTCCAATAACATTTTTTTATTTACACTCAACAAAGAGATTAAACCTTTGAATTGCAGTCTAAAATTTATGCTACAGATTTCTTTTTGCAGCAGTAGATTTTAATTTTTTTTTTGTGGAGAGAAAATTTAGCAATGATAAAGAAATGCTATATGATTATTTTTATATCTTTTGTACAAATGATTTCCTGTTTACATATCAATCAACCAATTGTAATCATTAAATAAACTTGAAAGTGAAGTAAACTGATACATATGACTGGACGAATGATCAATAAATAAAACCCGTTAGTGTGGCTTTATGTCATTAAATATTAACTCATTTAAAATATTAGAGTGTTCAGAAAGTAATTAACATATTTCACTGCTATGAATTATTAAATAACCAACTATGACAGAAGCAAGGTTAAATGGCGTGAAACTGTATCTAGATTAGTTTATCATCTTTTCTCTCTGACAGTATTTTGTTTAGGGTTTTACTGGGAAATCTTGCAGCAAGGACAGTTTGGTTTGGTTTGTTTTACGGCATATCAACCTCAATGGGTTATTTAATGCCAACAATATTTTTATTGCTGCTAATATTTTTTCCAAAAATGTATTACTGGTAATATTTTTTTCCTTCAAAAATGCATTGCTGCTAATATTTTTTTCCTTTAAAAATGTATTACTGGTAATAATTTTTCACCAAAAAAAAATATTGCTGGTATTAAAACATATTTTTACACTTCCATAGTGTTTTGACCCCAGTTTTTGATGGGGTTAACTATTTACCCATAGTTGGGACCCTAACAGGTGCTACCACCCTGGGTCAGGTTGAACCTGGGAACACCATCCACACTCTTCAAAACCTCCTGATTAGAGGCCTTGCTGTTTGATGTAGCTTATCATTTTACCCACGATGTGGATATAGTCTATTGTCATCCCCAGGACAGGGAAATTTTGGTTCCTCATGAGCTTTCATTTGAGAACTGAAAACAATGAAGGAATGCCAACATTTTATTTTTTTTTCATTGCATTGTTACAGGTGATGAAAAATGTGTTTGGCATATCACCAGAAAATGAAAAAGACAATGATTATCAGAAAATGAGAAACCAGTATCAACATCAAAATCTGGACTTTATCCACAGAAGTCCTTATTTTGTGTCTTGTGGAATATGAAATGTGGATCTGTTATGAGCTATTGGAATGTGGAACAGCCATCACTGCAGATGTTCAGTGCCAGCAATCTGATTGGCTAAATGAAGCATTATGTTGAAAGTGTTTTGCATTGTTAAACAGAAAAGGAGTTATTCTCCATTATGACAATGCAAATGTACATTCTGCCAAACAGTTTCAAGATAAAATCAAATCATTAGGATGGAAGATACTCACCAGATTTAGCACCTACAGATATTTAACTGTTTCATTATAACATTTCATAAGTGTTTGAATAATCAGAACCAAAAAAGAAGTTGAAAAATGCTATCCAAACATTTTGTGGGGAAACCTTATGTTTCTTTAAACATAGTGTCAAAAATTTACCGTCCTGCTGAATTGAAGTCATTGAAAATTAAGGTGATTACATTTTTGATAAATAATATTTGTATTTGATTCTCATTTGCTTTTATATCTTTCTGGTAAAAAAATTACTTTCTGAAATCCCAGATATTGCGATAAATTTAACTCACACTCATTTTTATATCCTTTTTGGTAAATTGTAATTACTTTCTGAATGCCTTAATCTACAATAGAAAATACATGCCTTAGGTTGTGCTTATAAATAAAATGAGGGTGTTGGGTATCATTATCAGCATGGAAAAGTCAAACAGAAACATGACTGAAGCTATCTGTCTATATTTCTGAGATGAAGTATTATGTACATTATTTATATTATTCAGACTATTGTCCTCATCTTTGTTGCCATGTTTATTACAACGTTTCGGCCTTTGTACACTCTGGCCTTCTTCAGGTGGTTGGAATGTTGAACTGACCCATTTATTTCGCTCACTGGGGTAGATACATGGCACAGTGGATAAAGGAATTAGTTAGATCCAGTAACAGGACCCAAAGAGTGTGAGTTCAATACCCGGTTAAGGCAGTGGAGAACTTTCAGAGGGAAATTAACAAGGAGATAACTGATAACCGACATCCATTAAACATAGCATATGGAACTAGAACTGTCTACCCCAGTGAGTGAAATAAAGGGTTCAGGTTGACATTCCAACCACCTGAAGAAGGCTGAAGTGTACAATGGCCGAAACGTAATAAATATGGTGACAAAGATGAGGACAATAGTCTGAATAATGTAAATAATGACTGAATCTATTTGTGTTGTCTTTGTCCTAATATCCTTTGGAAAGGCATGAATTCATTGACCCTTGCACTCTATCCTGTTGTCAGATATGTTGACAAAACAATGTAGAAAAATGTGACAAAGCACTCTTCCATGACAACTTCACTAGCCAGGGAAGTAGAGCAAAATGTTGCCAGCCTTTGACAGAGACTGATCCTTTTACTTTCTAGCTTAAAAGCATATAATAATAAAGGATAATAAGATGACATACACAGGTTTTTTTGTTTTGTTTTTTTGTGTGATATTTGTGTTCTGGCTATATATATATATATAGTACAGGTAAATGATCCATTGGTATATAATCTGAGTAGATCCTATCAATTATTTAAACTGAACCACAGAGAGCTCCATGTTTTTATTTTAACAGAGCATATGTATTTTTTACAGCCAAAAAACAAAAATTACTGCAGCATAGACATATCTATTTCAAGCCATTCTGTGCATGGCTATCATCAGTCTCACAAACCCATTCTCATTAACAAGGCCTCTACCTCTGACATTGAAAAAAAATTTAAAACAATGCTCTGAAACACAGACATTCAGAGACTGATGATAGCCATGCACAGAATGGCTTGATGTAGATGTTGAGGTAATTTTTGTTTTTTTGCTGTGTGTGTGTATATATATATATATATATATATATATATATATAATTTGGTATATTTATTGGGGAAGAATGGTCAATATCAAAGATAAAGCATATACAGCTATAGACAGTGGTGTGACAATTGCATTGAGATGTGAAAGAAGACATGCAGTGTTTATCTCTATATCCACACTCATGTGTGTGTGTTTGTGTATATATATATATATATATATATTATATATATATATAATCTGTTTCATACTTAAAAACAATTGGACCATAAAAATTGTTTTTGAGCATGAATGTTGCCGCTGACCTCAATTTCTATTTTTATATTTATATATGCTCCATCTCTGATATTGAGCACTTTAACCCATAAATATAGCATACCTTAAATGTATATTTTTATCATTTATATATGCATATATATATATACATATGTGAGTGTGTGTGTGCATGTGAACACATACACTTTTTTATATATGCGAGACATGGCTGCCATAAAAGCAGTATAAGATTTTTCTTAGAGTATTTTCACTGCCATACTTTGAGACACATTCTGAACATATAATGGTTGGAACATATCATTGACATTGAATTCCTGCAGCTTACAATTGTGCCAAATGTTGAATGCCTACCAAATACACATTGACTTAGGTTGGAAATCTTGTATGCTTAACTGACTCACATATTCCAAAGTAGCTCTTTTATAGAGAATTACATGAAAGAAACTAACCATGTAGTTCTTGGCTGAAACGAAAGCATCTTGTCTGTACTAGAATTTTTTTGCAACATACTAATGCATGTTGAAATCCTCACAGTATTTAGTATTGTTGAAATTATCACTAACATTTTTTTTTCAAGATTTAAAAACGAAGTTTTGTTCAATTTTGCAAACCAATCAATGAAATTTGAATGAGCTGATTTATTTGGAAAAATACTTTGACGAAAACTCTACTTCGTGGTTTAATAATTTATTTAATTTAATCTCATAGGACTTCATAGTAAATAAAATATAAAAACAAAAATTGTTTTTTTCTTTTTTAACAGTGAAGAATAAATTCTTAGGATTTCTTACTCTTGAGCATGCAACATAAAATTGACCATGCATAAATATTTTGAAGCATTTGACCATGTGATTAGTTTATAGTTCTCACAAACGCAGGGTGAATGGGAAACTGGATTCTTGAACATATAAAAACTCAAAGAAAAGATATACAAAAAAAACAATATTGCATTTTTATTAAATAAATATTTGTTATTTTAATCATTAAATTGTTTTTAAAACTGGCAGTATTTTGTATGTTAAATAATAAAACTTTTAATTTTTCAAAAAAATGAATGAAAATTTATTGTACTAAGCTACACACCCTAGTAAAACCAACTTTACTTTGTACCCCCCACCCCAACCTGTTTCGCTTCTCTCCAAAATTTGGTTTTGATCAATCAGTGTATGGCTATTTTAGAAGGTGGAAAAGACGTACTGTATAGATATTTATATAGATGCCACTGACCAAATGTAATATTAGTCTTTCAGATTGGGGATCATTGAATGTGATCAAGTAGAAAAATCAAGTCTTGTCTGGCATCAAATTTGCTGAAGTGTCTTTAATCATACATACTCAAGTAAAGAGAGCTGTCTAAAACCATGAAAATATCAAACTGGAAGATCCTTGTTTTGTATATGAGATTTATTCCAGGCTATGTCTCTCTAAAGCAGGGCACATACATGACTCTAAAATTGAATTATCATATAGATATTGTCACAACCCCATGTCAGACTTGCAAGTGGTCTTAAACAGCATATGAGAGTGAATGATAACAACAGTTACATCCCAAACAAGTTCATTAGAAACTCTTAGAACACATGTAGGGTGTGTCATAAATTGTACAAGTTGTTAGCAGGTTTTTAAAGCCAGATACAATCTCAGGCTCAACCCGAAATAATAATAAAATAAAGGCATTAATTAGTCACACAGAATATAGAGTTACATAAATGTAAATGATGGTCATTCTTGTTCATTGAGTGAACAACCGTCATCATTTTATACAGCTATATTATAAATGCTAATGTCAGTGTGTCACTGTGTCACACTTTTCAACTTTACTCCTAGAGGCCGTAGCTCAACATATCATCCCATTTTGGAATCAGGCCAACTCCAAGAGCAAATTAAAAACATTTAGGGATCTGGACTTGCAATCCTGAAATTCTGAATTCTCAAGTTTTCATTACTGTGATTGTTTACAGTGATTTTTTTTTTTTTTTTTTTTATGTGATTTTTGTGACAAATTTTTTTTTATTAGTTTGGTGCAAAAATAATGTCGTTTTCTCACATAGTAACATATGTGAGAAAACGACATTATTTTTGCACCAACCTAATACAATAACAATTTTTATAAGTTGGAAATAAATTTGGGAGTAATCAAAATTAATTGTGAAATAAAAATAATTGTTTGTATGGAAAGTAGGGACTTACATACATCAAATTGTCTTTATATTAAGTGGCGGCAGAAGAATTATCATTGAACTTTTAAAAGGTAAGGTTAAATATTAATGCATTACTTAAATTAAGTGATCAATTTTGAGTTCTTCTGCAGTTTATTGTTGCCTATTACATCTGCTCCTCCCTAACTATTGTGATGAAGACCTAATCAAGAACCCTCTGCAGGAGACAGCTTAAATGCCATCTGATAGGGTGGCTTTTAAGCTAGTACATATATAGGTTAAAATTTGCAGTATTCATTTTCAGATATAGATATTTCTACCAGCTTATTTATTTACTGTATTCCATATCAGAGACAGAATATTTAAAAATGCTAGTTTTAACCCATGAAAATTTCATGATTTTCTTATTTTAATATTCTGATGAATCTTAATTATTATTAGGTTGGTGCAAAAATAATGACATAATAATGTCGTTTTTTGACGTATTTTTTAACGTCAAAAACAACATTATTACATCATTATTTTTGCACCAACCTAATAAATTAATGATTGAGTAAGGTCATGGCGAGTTCTCTGACAGTAAGATATCTATAGAAGTTCCCCTATCAAATCATTAAATATTTGAGCTTAACAACTTTAACAAAATATTGCATAAATAAATATTTTATTTTAAGGTATTTTATTTTAAGAAGCAGGTACAAATAAAAAGATATAAAATTGATAACTTTTTCCATTTCTCTTCTTTCTTTCATTTTCTCATTGAAACAAAGTAGTGTCTTTTACCCTCTTTCTACAGGATCAAAACAAAATAGTCTATTATTTATGAGGTGTAACGGTTGTGAAAACTAAGGAAGGGTAGGACAAGCATAATTATAATAGAGTGTACAAAGAAATCAACACTGTATGGTGACTGTAGGTTTCACACCACAACTTGATTTTCTGAGCAAGTATCATTACTTTAGCAGGAAAAACAAAATATATAAAGAAATGATAAATAAATAATGTGGAGGTTGTGGACATAAATAATCCTAAAAAAAGAACAGGGTAAAGATCAATTTTCTCCTCCTCTCATTCCCCTTAATCCCAACTGACCTATATATATAGAGCCTGCTGAAGAAGTAATGGCAGTTAGTCTGATGATCTCATTAACAATTGAAACTGGTTTGCTTGGGTTTGTTTTATGGTATATCAACTTCAATGGGTTATTTAATGCCGACAAAAATGTATTGCAGGTAATTTTTTTTTTCTTCAAAAATGTATTGCTGGTAATACTTTTTTTAAAAATCTATTTCTAGTAATATTTTTTCTTCAAAAGTGTATAGCTGTTAATAATGTATTGCTGGTAATAATTTTTTCTTCAAATGTTTATTGCTGGTAATAATTTTTTTTACAAAGTATTTCTGGTATTAAAACCTATTTTTATACTTTTATAGCGTTTTGACCCCAGTTTGTGGGTTAACTATTTGCCCATAGCTGGGACCCTAACAAGTGCTACCACCCCAGGTCAGGGTGGACTTGGGAACACCAGCAATTAAGAGTTGGTTCCATGCTCCTCAAAACCTCCTGATCTTGCTGTTGGACATAGTTTATCATCTTACCCAGGACACGGATGTAGTTTATTGTCATACCCAGAATGAGATATGAAACTTACAGTCACCGTGCAGTGTTGATTTCTATGTCCACACTGTCTCTCTCTCAATATATATATGTAGATATTTATGTATGAAAAGTTAGGTTTTTTCTTTTATTGTATTTTTCTTGCATGCAAGATTTCTTTGACATAAACAAATTCATTTTCCCAACTGAAACAAATTCATAAATAATTATGTAAGACATACTAGCAGCTCATCAAAATGGCTGTTCCTACATCTCTTAGACCATAGCTACATAAGGGCCCATTTAAATCAGCATGAAAATGTGCCAACTTCAATATGCCACATACTTATCAAAAACACCTCCAGCTGCAAAAAGAATCTAAAAACAATTAAAACTCTTATAAAAACAAAAAAAAACAACACATAACAATGTGAGTAGTTTAATGTTGTGCACCTGCCAGGATGAGATCATTGAAGAATTCTTGTGTGCATTCTAGTTAGGTGTGGTTTTCTTAACTGGAAACTTTCTTGAAAGACAAAAAGATTACAGGTAGCACAAATAAATGTCAAGGTAAAATCTGCCTATAATTTAATACCAAAGTCTGTCAAAGGTTACAATCACTCTTGGTTGGTTTTCTACTAAGGTGTTGAGCTGTTAAGAAAGTTGACAACAGGGTTAGGTGGTATGTTTGTGGATTGAAGATTCTTTCAGCTTAAGGATAGTGGAAGCGAAAGACTGTTCTCTCTGATATGCAATGAACAATTTTCAGGCATGAATGAACTAAGGGGGTGGGTAAGTGACATTGATGGATGTTATCTTCTCACAAAGACCTTCCTCTTAGGAAATTTGATGCCTATGTTGAAAAGTACCTTTCACCAGACATGACCCCTCCAAAAGCACCTTTCACCAGACATGACCCCTCCAAAGGTACCTTTCACCAGGTTCTGGGCCTAGACATTTTGGTAAGAATCAATGTAAATTTGGTTGAATAGCCCATTAAATAAACACCTCACAGACTTGGCTGGGTTTTGCAAATCTTATCACCACAACTTCCTTGGAGATGAAAAGTGGTGTATGGAAAATACACTTGTACTGAAATTGCTAAATCTTACTAGGTTTGTTTTGGGTTCAAATTCTACCAACGTTATCCTAAGCATTTTTTAGGTTCAGATTAATATTTTTAAACCGAACCTGATGGAAGAAGCTTCCAGTTCAGTCAACCAATCTTCCACACCTTTTTCCACTTAATATTTTTTATTCTTTCACTTAGAATTTTTTTATTACTACTACTATTATTATTGTTATTGTTATTATTATTATTATCTAATAATCTTCAGTTTATATTCTAGCATATACATTCATATTAACACACTAATAAGACAAAGGAAAAACCTTTTTCAGCTACACACCTCCCCACTTAGTAGGCGTACTCTGACTGTGCAACAAATAAAACGGGTAATTAAGTTCAGATGTAACAACTAGAGAATTGGTGTTTCTCACACTGAGACCATTAATTTCTGTTGAATTTGAAATTTATTTCAGTTCAAAAAATACTATTTAGTATCAAACACTGACAAAATTTGCACAAGCAATCTAAAATTTTGTCATCTTAATTTTTAAAAAATATATATATATATATATATATATATATATATATATATATACCATACATTTCCACATATAAAACGACCTTTAAATCCAAAAAATCACCCTTAAAAATTGGCTGTCGTTAAGGTTTCTTTTTTAAAAAAGAAACCTTAAATTCTGAGTGATGCTTGTCGGTAGGCTAACCTTGGTGTGATAACCAATAACGTACAAGAAAAGATTCACATTATCAAATAAACTAATAATAAAAGTAATAAAACCATTTCTACCTTATATATTACTGGCATAACTTCATAATAAATTGCCTATTTAAAGAATAATTCCATATCAATGAAATCAATTTGTATTCATACAAAGCTCAGCTGAGAAAATGTAAACATCATGTTTTACTAAATTTTCAATAATGAATAAAAAACTGAATAAAAAGAAGTGGAATGTACTATCATTGTATATTATCATATTGTTATTAGCAGTATTTTGTGATTGTTGATAAAGTATATGTAAATGGCCATTAGTAAACCAGGCTGTTTGTAACTGT
>OZ010596.1:4376163-4413663 GCA_963932145.1 Acanthosepion lycidas
AAAAGAAATTAATAACAATTAACAAAAAGTTATAATTATTTATATGCAGACTATTGTCCTCATCTTTGTTGTTATTATCACAATGTTTCAGCAGTTGTACTCTCCAGCCTTTATCAGATGTCTGCAGGAAATTTTGAACTGAATCTTTTATTTAATCTGTGTGCATACATTGTTCTTATGGAATTGTCCATGTTTAGGAATAGCTCACTTTGTTCTTTACTTTATCTTTTTAGTATTGCTCAGTTACTGTTTTCCCTGGGGAGGGCAGTGTGCACTTGGACTCAGTGGAAAATGGTGTGACTAATAAGTGATTAGTACAAAATAAAAAAATAGATAAGATATTCCTAGATATAGTCAATGGAAGGAGAACTATCTACCCCTGTAGATTAAATAAAGGGTTCAGTTTGAAATTCTATGTAGGTTACCTGGATCGGCAAAAACCTGATGAAGGTAGGAGGGCACAACAAATGAAACACTGTGATAATAACAATAATGATGAGGATAATTGATTGATTTATTTTTTATGGCTTATTAACGTTTTGCAGGTTATTTAAAGCCAGAAAATATTTTTAGATTGTAAGAATTTTTTTGGAGATAATAATGATTTTACTGATACAAGTTTTACTAATTAATCCATAGTAGGGGAAGAAGGGGTGAATTCATACCTTTCTCAAGGGTATTTGTATGTAATAGTTTTCATTTAAATAGTGCAAATAACCTTGAATAACAAAATAAAATCTTGATCTACCAAAAAAATTTGTTATATTTTGCATATCTCTCTGTATAGTAGCAGTCCTAGTACATTCCTCCATGTTGTTTAGCAAACAGGTTTGTTATCATAGCCCCTATGTTCACCAATTATTCTCTATTTATACTTATCTATCTAATTTGCATACAATACTACAAAGTTATTTTAGATATTTTTAATTAAAACAGATTTTATAAACTGAAATTCACATGATATGCTTATAAATGTAAGACTGCCCTGAACATTTTCCCAACTTTGTTAGTTTCAGTTTTATTACGAAAAATGTTGATATGCATCAGAAAATCTGTATGAGTATAAATGACAGAGAAATTGTGATTGTTTCAGAGTTTTAATTGTTTCATTCAGAAATAAATGAAGCTTACTGCAAGTCTGACATTTGAAAGGTTGGTGACTGAATTATTTTGTGGCATTTTTTTATTATTCATTTGTTTTGCTTTTGACCCACATTCCAAGTGAAATGATTAATGACTTGGTACAAATTACTATTGCTTACTCTGTGGCTCTGTATGTACATGCAGTAAGTTCTTGTTACAATAACCAGTGTTTAATTCATACAGAACACAAAACTAAAATAAACACTTTTAACTCACACACACACACACATATATATATATATATATATATATATATATATATATATATATATATGCTGAGTAACAGCAAAATTGACCAAATTGTCTAACAGCAAAAATGTCCAACTTTTAGATTAAGCTTTAAACCTTTAAACCATTGTATCTTAGAAATGATTAAAAATATCTTACTGGAATTCTCAATTGGACTCTACTTTGAATAATAAGAATGCATTTAGCTCTAAGTTGAAATGATGATCCCTCTTCCTCTTATGACCTCCTGATCCAGTTTTCCTCTCTACTGTTTCCTCTCTTTTAAAGCTTCTTCAACATTCTCTTGATGGTTCTTGAATGGACTTTGAAGATGGAAGTCAGAGTATGAATATTGGTATCATTTCTGAAGGCCTGAATGATCTTTTTCCTCTCACCATTGCTTATTTGGGAAGACAGTGGGGCTGACACAAACTGATTTTAACCTGTTCTCTTTCTCGCTAAATAACTCAAAGTGTTTTTCAGTGATTCTTATCACAAATGGTGTCAAGACAACTAAACTTCTTATCTGAAAACTTGGAAAAAAGAAACTCAATACATTTAATGATTTTTAGATATTAAACATTTTGTGGAATGGACAATTACACAATTTAGACAATTTTGCTGTTACACTGTTAAGGTATGCTATATTTCTGACTCTATATATATATAGGGGGGCATGGTGGAGTAATTGATCGAGGCTTGGTTTGAAGAATTGAAGAGCCATGTTCAAATTCCAGTCAACTTCATAACATTCACTTACATACTAATACTCTTGTGAAAGGTATGAATCCATCTCTTCCCCTTAGCTATAGGTAAATAGCAGGACAGATTGGGTCCTATAGCCTTGGTTGGCAACCAGTCTAGAAGAAGGAAAATTCAGAATTCAAACCAACATGGAGAGGGTTGGGGTCTGTCAGGTTGTCTTGACTAAGACACACCACTACTGTTATGACAGCAGGAGATGAACTTTTGAAATTCTGAACTCTTGTCTCAACTTTTGATCTTATGCTGAAATATCTCCCGTGAACAACAAAAACAAAGGAATTGGCCTTGCCATTCGAATACGTTTGGAGGGGGACTGTATATATAATTGTTTAAAATTTTATGGGGAGGAGGAATACCCAATATTCTTGAAGAGAGAGTGTTTTTAGATATAAACTGTGGTCTGATAATCTCTTTAGGCATGAAACATGTAGTTTTGATTTATATGTCTACACTGTTTATATCTATCTAAATATATATATATATATATATTTGTGTGTGTGTAAATGTACCTACATAAATAGATATATTATATGTACATGACCATCATGCAAGATACCGTTGAAGGTGGGTGTAGGAGAGGACGTCAACACAAAAACTGGTTGGACAATGTCAAACAATGAACAGGTATGGCTATACCAGAATTGCTGATGGCTGCCATTGATAGACTGTTGTGGAGGAGATTTAGTGTGGCTTATGCATTCGGATCCCCCTACAATTACAAAAGTCAAGGGGATGATGATGCCAATATATATATATATATATATATATATATATATATATATATTAATGTATATCTAGGCAGCAACCTTTCTTTTAAGCATCTTTCATTAAATATAGCAAGGAAGATTTATTTAATTTTTTATTTAATTTATCCATCATCTTTACATTTTCCCCTTTTGTAGAAATAAGGGAGTACAAAAATTTTACATAATTTTCTTTGTCCCAAATGCTTTTAGCCCCACCTTTAACTATTTTCAAGGGGGTTTTGTTTTACATATTTACACACACACACACATATGTATAGAGAGAGAGATGAAATACCAAATTCACAAGTGGTATGAATCATCCAAAGGAGGCCTTTTTAATATAAAAATATTAAAAAGTCAGATCCAAGAAAAGAGCTCAATGTATAAAGTATACAGAGCAATATAATTCATAGTAAAAAAAAACACTTAAAATCACATTAAATATTGTAATCAATTTATTTTGACAGATAATTTTTACCTGCCTCTTTAGACGAATACATTTTTATAAATAAATTCAGCCAGGCAATTCAAAAATAAACCAGACAAAACTGGATAAAAAAGAAAGAAAAAAAAAGGAAAAAGAAAAAAGGGGAAAAGGAAATAAGAAAAAAATGAAAGAAAAAAGAGAAGAAAAAATATATATGTATATATCTATCTATCTATGTATGTAAGTATAAGAGAGAAAGAAATTCATTCAATTTTATTAAGTTGTGAATTGATAATTGGGATTTAAAATCTTAATCCAGTAGATTTAAATTAATCCTTTTTTTTTTCTACTTAAGGATGTACTCATTGACCTTTCTGCTATAAAGATAATAACCTGTCAATGGATGCAGCAGCAGCTTGCTGTTTTAACCAAATTAAACTGTTAGAAAGATTGTATAGCAATCATTTTCTTCTTTTTTCTGTCAAGTATTTGATTCTGTCAGTTTCCAGACAAATTACATCTCATTTAATTGGTGAGACAAGATAGTGGGAGCATAAAGCTTTTCACTTTTGTTAGGTGACATCAACCACCCCAATGTTTTTACTACTAGTCATGACTGTTTCACAATCAAAATACAACCTTCGTTATCTGTCTATATTTCTGAGATGAGGTATTATGTACATTATTTACATTATTCAGACTATTGTCCTCATCTTTGTCGCCATATTTATTACGTTTTGGCCGTTGTACGCTCTAGCCTTCTTCAGGTGGTTGGAATGTCAAACTGAACCCTTTATTTCGCTCACTGGGATAGACTGTTCTAGTTCCATGTGCCATGTTTAAGGTAAGGGTTTAAGAACACCAGAAAGCTGTAACATGAGGGGAAGTGGAAAAATCAGGCATGGCTGACCACATATGGAGAGAGAAGGGAGATTACCACCCTCTGTGGGATCAGGTTGAGATCATAGACAAAGAATGCCATTGGAAAATTCGTAAACTTAAGGCATCAGCACATATGCTTGGCCACAAAAACCTCCTGAGCCGACCAAGCATAGAAATGAATACAATATGGGAACCAGTAATAAGGAGTGCCAGAGAAAAACGATAATAACAACAAAAATTGCAATATGAGTTCTGGTAAAAACATAAATTGATAACAGCAAAAATTGCAATATGAGCACTAGTAAAAAATGATTGTTGAAGACATTAGGTTTATAATACACAGAAATTCATACACAGATGTCCTCAAGGACACATGACACAGTGGATAAAGGCATTGGTTAGATCCAGTGACAGGACCCAAAGAGTGTGACTTCAATACCTGGCTAAGGCAGTGGAGATCTTTCAAAGGAAAATTAACAGGAGATAACTGATAACTGACATCCATTAAACATGGCATGTGAAACTAGAACAGTCTACCCTAGTGAGCAAAATAAAGGGCTCAGTTTGACATTCCAACCACCTGAAGAAGGCCAGAGCGTACAACGACCAAAACGTTGTAATAAATATGGCGACAAAGATGAGAACAATAGTCCGAATAATGTAAATAATGTACAACCTTCATGCTTGGTTTTAATTTCCTTTATCTTGCTCATTCTGGCAGTTGTGAAAGTAAATTTTAAATGTGAACAGGTCCTCTCCATTTGACAAGTGCAGTATAATCTTCCTACTTAATAATTTCCACTCTTAAACTTTCTGCTGGACAGGGTTAGTTTTTATGAATTTCTCTATTTTGTCATTTCTTCAGTGGAAAGAGAATTTACCAGTTTTTTTTTTTTTAATCAATTCACCCCAAGCAAGGCAATAATGCCACTAACACATGAAGCCACTGGGAGTGAAAGAGAATGAAAGGCTTTAGAAGGAACTGGAACCCCAATCCTGAACAAGGAATAAACCTCTACTCTTGTTCAAAAGAACAGGGAGGTGTGTAATCTGAACAATAGGCAAACATATCTGCTCTTAGTTTTAAAACTTTTTTCCAGTCCTTCCAATCACTGGCCAGAATTAACATTGCTTAACCTTGGCAATCAGGCTGGAAGTTTGTTTTATTTCTTTATATTTTATGACAAGTCAAGAGAAACCAAAGCCTACAAAAGAAGTAAACAGTTGTTTCTCTTATTTTCTTTATATAAAAATAAAAAGACTATTTCTTTTTGCTTCCTTTTCTTTTGGTTTTTCTTTTGGTTTTTCTTTTTGTTTTATTGTTTTTTTATCTTTTTTTCTTTTTGTTTCCTTTTGTTTTTGTTTTTTGGGTTTTTTGTTTTTTTTTTTTTTTTTTGTTTTTGTTATTTTGTTTTTGTTTTTTGGGTTTTTTCTTTTTTTTCTTTTTGTTTCCTTTTGTTTTTGTTTCTTTTTGTTTTTTTCTCTTTTTGTATTTTTTTTAATAGTTATATTTTTGTTATTGTCTTGGAAACTTTTTCTGTTTTTATGATTTCGTAATTGCTTTTTGCTATACATCCTCTTTTCCTAGGCTTAGAATTATTGCTTTTGTTATAAACTAGCCAAGGTTCTGCTTACAATGTATATTTGGAATTCTCAAATGATTCCTTATTTGGACAATAGTTAACTTCAGTATATCTTGGTATTTATGATATATCCTTAAAGATAAAGAACTTTTTCTTTTAATTGTTTTTAGCAATTTATATTCAACAGGGTAAAAAAACCTACAAAATATAAGAGTTAAGTAAATGATTGTGTGGTGATTGTGAAAGATTTCCTCATTTCTAGATGTTATGCTATTCACTAGCATAAAATCTAGAAATGAAGAAATCTGGCTCAAAATGGCTCAGAACAAGAAATTGGTGAGCTGAGTTCAATCTCCAGTCAAGTTTGTTGTATTCATTTTTGCACAAATACCCTTGGGAATTCATCTCTGCCCCACCCTAGTTATGCATTTAAATAGTAGGACAGACTGGTTGGCAAACAATGTAGGAGAAGGACAACTCAGAATTGAAATCCAAAATGTAGCCCTGGTGAAGCATATACTGTAGAGTCATGGAAATTAACAGTCTGTGGAGTCAATGATGTTTGATCTTGACTGCAGTTGATGCGGAAGGTAAGGTTCTTGTTATTCCTTCATGTTTATAACATTGTTAACCTCCAAGTTAGCTCGAAGACTGGTTATTGCCATGTGTGATTCATGTCAAGCCAACTTAATGTCTAGTTGGTTAGTTTTTGCCAGCCTTGGTCCAACTTGGGTCTTATCGGGGAAAAATTCAAGTTCATTTCAGAAGGGAGTAAGGAAGATTTGTTGATAAGAGGAGTGACTCACAAATTGGTTTCAAGCTTTATTGTACAAGCATAATACCCATAAAAAATAACAAGATTATTTACATCTGGTTTGGCATTTCTACTTAGGAACAAAATATGTGCTCACTTTTATCAAGGGTCAAAATGTTGCTTTTCCACATCCCACAAATCCTGCCTCAGCTCAGTGCAACATCTGTGCAGTCTGTGAAATGATTGACTGTATTACTGTTTACTAGACATACAGTTCTGGGCATAAACAATGATTTCAATGAAGCAGTTGACTAAAGAAAGAGAATAAGCCTAATTGACTAAAATAGTGATATAATCTCATCCCATTATTTTGACAAGTACACCTCAGGCTTTGTTAAACTACTGGATCACCATAATTGTACTATTGTTACTATTTTATCTCCTGTTAATTGTAATTAGGTATATAATTATACTTGCTTATTGAACGTAGATCTAGCAAAATAATGGACAAAGTTATCTTATTTAAATTATTAGTTGTTATTCTTTGGTTTCCACTGAATTTATTCTTTAATTCTGTAATTATCAGTGATATACATGTGTTTATCAGTTCCATTTAATAAATTGTTTTATTCAAGTCATTCTCTTCCTATTGAACCATCAACCTAGTAAATGGTAGTCAAGACAAGCCAAATGTTTCACACACACACACACACACACACACATATGTATACTTATATCCAAATGAGAGAAAGAACAAATAGAGTAAAAATGCACAGTTCCTAGCATTTACTTTTAAGAAAGTGCTCAATACAAAGTAGAGCAACATATTATTATTATTATATTTTTATTATAAGAGATTATAATAAAAACATTTTGAAATCACTACACAAAAGCTTTCATGTTTCAATGCTGTAATTGTATTTCTTCAGGCAATGTGAGTATCTGTAATAGGGATTGGCTAGCCACCCTAATAGTTGGATATCCTTGAATACAAGTGGCCAGCTATTATATATATATATATATATATATATATATAGCGAGAGAGAGAGAGATAGAAAGATGCCATCAAAATCCTGCTTTAACAAATTTCATCTGTCAGTGTAGCTTTGTCGCCCACAGCAAGCCTGGGCTAGTATTGAGCTAGTTAAGAAAGCACAAATGAAATATGTCTTTCCCTTACCTGATTTTCTCTGCAATAGCCCCTGCTAGCATGCATAAGTGTAAAACAAAAGGTACCATCCAATGCTGACATTTACAGTAGGAGAGTCCACCATATATATATATATATATATATATATATATACATATATGAGATAATGTATATTTTTGTATGTCAAGAAGAATATTGGGGGAAAATGTATGAGAAAGTCGAAAAAAATTTTTTTAAAAAATTAAAAAATTTGAAATTCCCAGCATCCTTCACTGGCTCACATGTGTAGTCACACCAACATAACAAAGGACGAAATGCCTCACAAGAAAATATTTTCCACTTTGTCATAGAGACAACCAGATGTTTAGCCACACTGATCAGCTGTGATACAGCAAAACAGTGGATGATAATATATATATATATATATATATATATATATATATATATATATACTTGACTCTCCTGTCGAATTTGACGTATGAGGGTCAAGTAGATCAGTTCCTAGGAACTGAAAGCTGAACACCAATACATGAGATTTGATTATAGTGGCGAATGTTTTGTGCAGAACCATCCACACTTTTTGAAAGACTGAATACCGAGTCCTAGTGCACTACATGCCACAAGGTCTGCAAACGACCCTCAGCAGGTTTTAAATTCAGAGTTGTCCTTCTCCTAGACCAGTTGCCATCCAAGGCTATAGAATCCAGTCTGTCCTGCTATTTACCCATAGCTGGAGGGAGAAGAGAAGGATTCATACCTTTCCCAAGGGTATTAGCACATAAGTGAATGTAAGGGATTCAATGGGAATGAAACTCAGCTCTCCGATTCCTCAATCTAAGCTTCTATCCATAACTCCACCATGCCTCCTCTTATATATACATATATTTATGTATATATAACAAAGATATATATATATATATATATATATATATATATATATATATTATTTATTTAAAGATATGATTCCAATAGCGAGTTGGAATCATATTTTTAAATAAATAATTATATTTATGCTCTACTTTCGTATCGAGCACTATTTTTTAAAAATAATTACAAAAATACTAAGGAACTTTGGATTATTTACCAAACCAGTTTCTTTCCTATTTTCTACAATATTTTCACATATATATATATATATATATATATAACAAAGATTGTGTGGTTGATCTTGACCTAAATATTTCAGGAAGCTAATGCTTTTAAGCCAAATAGTATTTATGATAGTGCTCAGTATCAAGTGATAGAGCAGTTATAGAAATAAAGGAAATGAAATATTCATATATAATATTTAGACTTTCTTTGAATTTCATTTCAATTTTGCAAACAACCCCATTGATTAACAAAAGTAATCTCTGTGAAATTCACAATAGAAACAGATAAATGAACATTTAATTTAATTTATTACAATCTATCTCTCTCTCTCTATATATATATATCTATATCTATCTATCTATCTATCTATATATATATATATATATATATATATATATATATATATACATACATACATACATTGTAGTGGGATTGACAAATAGGATTTTACCTATTTGCATAGATTGATTATAGGATGAATAAAGCGTGGAGTCAGTCGACAGAAAGATGACTACAGATCACGTCATAGACAACACTGTACAGTTCAAAAGTTTGAAGCCACTCCTAGAATTAACATGGAATGAACTTGGCAGAAGAGTGAAAAAAAATGAAAAAGATCTCCTGGAATCATTGAAAAAGGAATTGAATTAATTATCAAACTTATACTTTGAGAAAGTTTTACAATGAATGCCAAAAATTTGTGCTGCAGTAATCAAGGGTAAAGGAGGATATTTTGACAAATTTTTGTATTATTTACTTACTATTTTCCTCAATATTATATCATATAAGTTTCATCTTTATAATAGTAAATATGGCCAAAAAACACAAGAAATGAATTTAGATAGAATCATAAAAGATATATATAAAAAAGTGAGAACAATTTTGAGGCAGATACATACATGTAAATAAATAAAGCAATAGAAAAATTTTTGAGAACACATACTGAATAATTATTTTCCCCCACTGTCTATATCCAGCAATTTTGCATTTTTTTTAATCAAAAAGAGGTTTAACAAAAAATACATACACACACATACACATATATTTGTGAAATATAAAAATGGACACTGAGGTTAACACCAAGTTCCTCTAGAAATAATCAAATCCCGCCATATTTGATTTAGAAGAAAACTAATTTTTTATACAAGCATAATACATGTCTATTCATAAAATTAATACAGTAAAATCATCTTTTTACCATAAATTAAATATTGCAGATCTATTTAAACATTATAAACAAAAAAAATCTTTTCATCAATGACATGGGAAATTATTTTTCAAAATTATTTTTAAACACCCATCATCATCCTCAGCTTTACTCAAATTAATTTAACACTCTTCCATTTTCCTCCACTCATGAGAATGAGGGGATTTGGAGTAGCTTCACAAGAGGAATAGCCTCAAGCCTCTCTTCATCTAAATCTTTCCCTGATTATGGAAGCCTTCCATAAGACTTATCCTTCGCATTTTCCCAACATATTAGGTAGACTGTTTTCCAAAGAATACACCTTCAAAAATCATCCTGCATCTTAAACCCTCATGATAAGGTTACCACTACTTGGATAAGGTTACCAATACTTGGAGTAACACTTAAGATTCTTGTTTTGACACAATAACCTCCTGATGACATTCGAATGAGATATATATGATTATAAATGAGTAAATTATGATTTCAAATGTAAAATAATTTTAAAATATACAATTCTGGTTGACATGAGAAAATGCAGTGAATCAAAATATTTCTTTTGTATTCAGTTCTAAGTTTATAAATTGTCCTTTTCTTAAAAATATTCTCTAACAAAATTATTTTGACCATCCTGAGCCGAGTGAGTTGATTGAAACACTTGTGAATGGCAAATGTTAATACATAATTAAAAGAAAGTAATAATCTTAGAATGTACAAACATTTGCAAGTCTAGTGTGGGAAGAGGAGTGATGGTGGACAAGTTTTTAGGACAGCATTTAGGTGAATTAGTAATATGAAAAATTAGTTATGCCATTTTAGAGAGGCGACAAATTCTGTGTTTGCCCCGGGCAGCACAATTGTATACAACTCATAGTTACTAATTTTACTGTTTTTTCCATCCTGTCCATCATTTTGCACATGTAAATGTCCACACCTACACTCATCATGACACAAAAATAAACATACATACATATGAGCATGTATGCACATGTAAATGTACACACATATCAACATCAAAAAAATGAAAACAATAGATAGAGCTGCATACAAAGAAATATGAAAAAACAATTATACAAGTTATCACCGAAAATATATTAATTTACATGAAAAAAGAACCGACACACAACTAACACCAATAATGTGCATGAGAGTGTGTACACACATGTATATAAACACATACTCAGAAACAAACACACAGTCAAATACATATACACATGTGCATAAGTGAAGGCACACACAGACAATGTATACAGACACATAAACATTCAACCACTATTATTGAAACCACTAAGTGACCAATACACCATAAAATAATAAAACATTCCAATCACTGAAAATGCCACACCATCCGTAAAATTCAACAAAAACACCAATGATAATGGAACAAAATAAAGAAAAAATCAAAGAAAAGAAAGAAGAGAAAAAAAATGAAAACTAAAAGACAAACATGCCATTCATCAAACAAAAAACTACAGACTTACATGTATCCTCACTGAGATTTTTAATTTTTCCAGTCATATTTTTTCATACAAAAATGCATTTAAACTTTAAATTTGCAAGGGTTGAATATTTTTTCTGAAAATGTATAATGTCTTTGTCATTTATGTGATATTGTAGTAGATCATTCATATATATATATATATATATATATATATATATATATATATGTATATATATATGTACAGGTAAAAGAATCCATAGGTAAGTAATTGTTATGGTCCAGGTTAGGACCAAGGAAGAACAACATGAACACAAGAGTAGAATTAACGAAGGTATATTACACGAAATAATAATACAAGTTGTGGAAGGTGTTAGTATGACTCTCAGTCTGGTTTGGAGGGAACTACTATCAGCTCGACTTGATTCGACCTTCTCTCTTGAGAGGCGTAGTATACATAGTGTTAGGAAGAGTTCATTCTGTAGTTATAGGTAAGGACCCATGACAGTAATCCAAGTAGATCCTATTAATATATTAAAACTTATCCACAAAAGAGAGCTCAATATAATTTTTATTATAGATCATATAAAATGAAACCCAAAAATGTGGGTTTCTTTGATTGTAATTCATATATATATATATATATATATATATATATATATATATATATATATATATATATATATGGGGGGTATACAGCCATGACAGTCTAATAACCATAAGAGAATAACACAAGAACCACAGAAAAAATAAGAAAACAAATTGTAGAAATCTTCAACACACTAGGATTCACAATAGACACAAAATCTAACCTAAAAATAGTAAGCTTCCAAGTTATAACATTCAACCTAAATAACAACACATACAAACTTTTACAGAAAAGCAAACAACAACCCCACATACATAAACAAAAATTCCAACCCCCATATTCAAAAATATACCCATATCTTTAAACAAAAGAATATCAAAGAATTCTAGCAACATAAAAATATTCAATGGAAACAAAAAAATATACAAATCAGCACTAAGAGATAGCAGATATTCAAACAGACTAGAATGCATAAACGAAAACAAAGCAAGCAAAAACAACAGAAAAAGAAACATAATCTGTTTCAATACACTCTACAATAACACAATAAAAACAAAAATAGGAAAAATATTCTTCAAAATAGTTGAAAAACACTTCCCCAAACACAGCAAACTAGCAAAAATCATCAACAAAAACACAGTCAAAATCAGTTACAGCTGCATGGATAACATGGAGAAAATAATAACTAGACAAAACAAAAAATACTCAACAAAACCAACAACAATCACAACAACATAAATCAGCAAAACAACAACAATAAATGCAATTGTTGAAACAAAGACAACTGTTCACTTAGTAACAAATGTCTAAACAAAAATATATATATACAAAGTTACCATAACAAATAATATTAACACAGAAGAAAAAAATTTACATAGTTATTAACTATTGTTTATTGTAAGTAGTATAACTAATTATTTTCCCCTCCCCAACTTAATGGACAACAGGAGCATAGACTTGCATTCCCTTCTGCCCAAGTTGACTTGGCTTATTAGATACTATTTAAACTATTGAGATTTCTCTCTTGGCACTTTAGCTTTACTTGTCTAGAGGAACTACTGACATTTGATACTAAACCTGGACTCTTATTAGGAACCACTGAAACCACCTTTAAAGAAAGATTCATCATTCAAAACAGAAACATACTCAAACAACGCAACCCAGTCAAAATATATATGGAACCAAAAAGAAAGGAACATCCCTACCAAAATTAAATGGGAAATCACAAAAAGAGCAGCCCCACACAATATCAATAGCAGAAATTACAAACTATGCTTAGAGGAAAAATTATCAATAATCAGTTTTAAAAATCAAAGCAAACTACTAAACAAGAAAAATGAGATAATGGGTAAATGCAGACACTTAAATAAATACTTACTTTGCCATCTAAATACTAATACAAATGAAGCAAACAGACACAATATAAAATGCAATTCTATTACAATCACAACTCCCCACACCTAGAACCTTGTCCTCACCAAAGCCAAATGAAAAAACAATCAGAAAAAAAGAGTAATCACAATATCAATAACAAAGAAATAGACAATTCACCACCAAATGCACAAAAAAAAAAAACACAAGCACAATCAACACAAGCAAACATAAAAACCAACACATGTACACATGAGTACACACATATGTACATATGCACATATAAATATTCACACCTACACTCATCATGACACAAAAATAAACATACATACATATGAGCATGTATGCACATGTAAATGTACACACATATCAACATCAAAAAAATGAAAACAATAGATAGAGCTGCATACAAAGAAATATGAAAAAACAATTATACAAGTTATCACCTAAAATATATTAATTTACATGAAAAAAGAACCGACACAACTAACACCAATAATGTGCATGAGAGTGTGTACACACATGTACATAAACACATACTCAGAAACAAACGCACTTTTAATAAATATACACATGTGCATAAGTGCAGGCACATACAGACAATGCATACAGACACATAAACATTCAACCACTATTATTGAAACCACTAAGTGACCAATACACCATAAAATAATAAAACATTCCAATCACTGAAAATGCCACACCATCCGTAAAAGTCAACAAAAACACCAATGATAACGGAACAAAATAAAGAAAAAAAATCAAAGAAAAAAAAGAAAAGAAAAGAAAAAAAAAGAAAAAGATAACCAAAAGACAAACATGACATTCATCAAACAAAAAACTACAGACTTACAGACTCACATAGATGTGTAATAATAATAAAAAAACACATGTTCACAACAGCATATAAACATGCAAACATTGGAAATATCAACAGAAAACTGAACAAGCCTTTGATGAGTAAACATATTCTATACATATACAAAACTTCAAAGTCAGCATGACAGAGATGACACTGATCAGTTAAGTGACAATTTCTCTATATTAATTCTATTAACACATTATCTCTAATATTGAGCCATTTACCACAAAGTCTGCTTGCCTTAAATGCCTTTCTACCAGTAAACCACTGAAAGTCAGCAATTTTGGCTCCAAACAGTCTTACAACTCATCATTATATATATCTAAAAGGTCAGCCAATCTAACAGTGATCTCATTCCACAATCCACACTCTTGCTCCATATGTGGCCTCCTTTGTAAATTGCTAGCAGGTCTTAAGTGCCACTTAAGATTATCGTGCAAAATTTCATAATTGAATCAAGTTGTCAGATCCTCATACACTAAAACTGATGGGGGTGTCCATTATTATATAAATAAGCAAATAGTCTGCATTCTGTTGAGGTTTCTAGTTCTATACATGATGGATTATTATGAAAAATTATTAAAATCCTCAAAATTTCTATTCAGTTATATAATCCTATGTTAGATCCAGCTTTTAATGCTCTGGATGGAGCGGCTTGGTGAAGGAAGTTGTTGTTTTTACCCCCCCCCAGTCCTGTGGATTATGTATACTTGGATAAATATCACCACCAGAATTAGGATTAGCTAAGCTAATATTGTGTCTAATTACTAAGTTTCCTCTTCATCACCAAGGACCACTGACCCAATGGTATGATGCTTGTGTTGTATTGTAACAATCCGGGTTTGGTTCTCCGTAGTAGATGCACACTGCTAATGAATCCCAAAAATAGGATGAAGCGGTCATCCAGTGCTTTTTTTACATTCTGCATTCTATTATGGTTTTAGTTCTAGACATGATGAATTATTATGAAAAATTATTTAAATCTCCAAAATGACTATTCATATATATATATATATATATATATATATATATATATATATATATTGTGTATTTGAGTAGCAATCCCTCTTTTATGCAAATTTCATTAAAAACAACTGATAAAGTGCTGTTGTTGAGTTTTTTTATATAATATTTTTTCTATAATTTTTCAATTATTTATATTAATTTATATTAATTAATTTATCCGTAATTATAAAAAAGCATGAAAAATTATATAAAAAACACAGATATATACAAATATATAACCACAGCACCTTGTCAGTCATTTTTAATGAAACTTGCATCTATCTATATATATATATATATATATATATATAGAGAGAGAGATAGAGATTAATAATATATGTTTAAATAAACACCTATTTATTTATTAAAATATATATATATATATATATATATATATATATATATATATATATATATATATATATCAAATATGTGGTACGGTTTAATTTATATTACAATGAATCATTCATGCAAAAAGTAGATTAATAAAGTTAATGATATAAAAGAGGGAATTGATTTCGCATTATATTTTTTCATCTTGAATGCTACCTAATTTTACCAAAAAGAAAATAGTTTCCATGCCTGATGATTAGTGGAGAACCCATCAAAAGTACTTGCATATTTAAGGAAGACCTAATACAGTTTATAATTTTGAAAACAAGGGTCATAACATTCATCGAGTGGTTAGTGGGTTAATGCATCTTTAAAATTTAGTTAACGAATGGATTTCACCATTTTATATCATTAACTTTACTAATTTACTTTTCGTATGAATGATTCATTGTAATATATATATATGTTTGGTGGGATTTAGATAGCATATCTTCATTAAAACATGTTTCATTGAATAATATAGACATACTGTGTCTCTTTTTATACTGATCCTTTCCAGTTATCGAATCAGTTTCTTGATGTTCTTTGAACTCCACTGATCCAACCTATGGTTTATAGTTCAACTATGCTGAGTAAACCCCACTGGTCTCTTTCTCTCAGAAAGTTACAGCTTCTGAAAGAGAGAACAAATAATCTGATATGATCAGTAGTTGAAAAATGTCAGTATTTCTGAAACCCTTGCTCACGATGATTTGTGATAATGTTATAGGATCTTACCCATAATAATAATAATGGATTATTCCATACTTAATAAATACTGCACCTCAGGAGTAGGCAAGGAGTCAGTCGCTCAAGTTTTGACCGACTGTTCGATTATACTCTCATCCTACGGACGGGAGGAACCCGAAGGAGGCTATGCCGAAGGGCGGAGTCTCCTTCGGGGAGGTAAACCGGCCCTGAACCCGTTTATACGGGTTCAATGAGCATGTTTTTGGCTGAGCCCACGGGCTCGAAAAGCCCACGTTAAAAAGGCCTTGTGCCACATGACACCCTCGTGGGGGTGATGACTGAATATCGTCAGTCGTTCAAGTCGATCTTGGTCGACCGGCTGATCGGTTGAACTCTCTGCCTTCAGGCGGGGAGGAACCCGAAAGAGGCTACACCGAAGGGCGGATTCTCTTTTGGGGAGGTAAACCGACTCTGAACCCGTTTATACGGGTTCAATGGGCATATTTTTGGCCGAGCCCATGGGTTCGGAGTGCTCACGTTAAAAAAGCCTTGTGCCACATGATGCCCACCTGACTAAATATAGTCAGTAGTTCAAGTCGAGTCACTAGTTCAAGTTGAGTAAAGAGTCGAGTCAGAGGCAGTCCGAAACAGAGTCGAGTTCAGACAATTACTGCAAGACATTGGAATAGTGATACTGGTCGAGACTACATTGTTCTCTCTACTAAACCTGATTGTTCATACTAACACTTCTACTTCTCTGTATATATTCCTGTTTGTAATATATCTGTGTTATTCCATACCTGTGTTCGAGTTCTTCTTTATTGGTTCTACCTTGGACTATCACCGTGGTACAAGGAACCGGACCATAACAGATAGATTTCAAACAGCTTTGTCTACCCAATTGCACTCACAAGGCTTAGATCAATCTATGATATGATTTGCAAGTTCTTCTTAACCCTGCCACATGATAAGATCACCCCAGGCCAATAACATCAAAAAATCAGCCCCTTAAAAAATCATGGCTGGAACTGGGGGGGGGGGAATCATGTCTGTGTGGTGTGTTTATATGCAATGTTTTACCATTTTCTTTTACAGCAAAACAAAACAATTAGACAGCATATGAAATTAATCAAAATTAATTAAATCCCAGTGAAGTGAAATCAAATAAGAAAAATGCAGACAAATTGACTGAATCTTATTAACAGTCTCCCTGTCAGTCTTGCATTTGATTCGAATATTTATTATGCAATGCAAATAGTTTTATTCATGGTACAGAAAATATAAAGATTCAATGTTTTAATTATTTATATTATGTATGAATTTTACATATTGTAATGTGACTCTTTTTTTCTTTCAAAAATTCAAAAATTATTTCACAATATGAAACCAGTGGAAAACATATATATGTTGTTCTTTTCAAAACCACAAAGTAAAATTGATTCAAAGAATTCATTCCCATCAACCATTTTTTTATATCCAAGTTTGTTTTTTTGTTTCTTATTTTTCATTTTAAAAAACAAAACCAATTTTATTTCTATTATTTTGCTATTTTATTAATTATTTTTAAATAAAACATTATTTTTTATGAATTTGAATTCAATAAACCTGTAGCATACCTTTCTAATTTTTTTTTGTGCTGAATTCTTTCCGTTTTTTTTAATTTTTTTTTGGTTAAAAATATTTGTGAAATTTGCATTTTTATTTGACATGTTTTTGGACAAGATTAATTTATACTTTTATATTTCGCTTTTGACTTAAATATTGCTTAATTTCTTTAGTTAATATTTAACTACCTGCTTTCTATGTAGTATGATATCATAGGTTTTTTTAAATATTAGGTTGGTGTAAAAATAATGACGTAATAATGTCGTTTTTTGATGTATTTTTAACGTCAAAAAACGACATTATTACGTCATTATTTTTGCACCAACCTAATACATCATAACATTCATTCACTCTTAATGGTTATATCTGACAAAAAAATGTTCTTCATAGGGAACAAAACAATAGTATTGAGACTAGTAGGACACATGGTACAGTGGATAAAGGCATTGGTTAGATCCAGTTACAGGACCCAAACACTTGTCAGTTCAATACCTGGTTAAGGCAGTGGAGAACTTGGAGAGGGGAATTAACAGGAGATAACTGATAACTGACATCCATTAAACATGGTACATGGAACTAGAACAGTCTACCCCAGTGAGCAAAATAAAGGTTTCAGTTTGACATTCCAACCACCTGAAGAAGGCCAGAGTGTACAATGGCCAAAACGTTGCAATAAACATGGCGACAAAGATGAGGACAATAGTCTGAATAATGTAAATAATGTACATAATACCTCATCTCAGAAATATAGACAGATTTTGTGCTGGTAAGACAGAAAATTACTAGAAAAAGGAATGTTTTATTTTCCAAACATGGTCAAACATGTTACATCTCTCTGACCATAGCTCAATTAGGTTTCATTTAAATACACATGGAGACCTACCAAATTCTATCTGTAACATAATCATTAATAATATAAATATAATAAAAAGGCTAAAAATAAAGGAAGCATTATTAATAAAAAAGAAAAACGAACACTCAATAATATCAAGTATGAACACGACCACTATGTGCTGACCATGTTTGGAAAATAAAGCATTCCTATAACTCTTGATACATATATAAAACAATGCATATGTTCAGTTAAAAGTAAAATAAAATTCATCCTTCATAATGGCTAAAAGTATAACCAAATGCACTTTGAAAACATTCAGACAATTTTTATATAATTTAAATTTGAAAAGAAAAAAATTATACAAATGCATGACAAATTATATAAAAAAATTAACCACAGCACCTTGTCAGTTGTTTTTAACAAAACTTGTATAAAAGAGGGATTGCTGTCCAAATACACAATATATATATATATATATATATATATATATATATATATATATATATATATATATATACACACACACAATATATATATATATATAGTGTGTGTATATATATATATATATTGTGTATTTGGATGTATATATATATAACTGGACCTTGAGGTAAACAACAAGTGGTGACAATCTGTTTCATGCTTGAACACAATCTTCAGGCCATCAACGTTAAAGCTTGGCCTGAAGATTCCGTTCAAGGCTGAAACAGACTGTTACTGCTTGGTGCTTACCTCAGTGTCCAATTTTACATTTACATTTGTTCTATCTCTGATATTGAACATATTTGCCTATAAATATATCATATCCCTTGACATTAGTGGGTATTTGATATGTAGATTACAAGTGGGTACTGACACTGGTTATTTGATGCATATATCTTACTAGTCTTTATTGACACAAGTAGATATTTGAGATATATATATATATATATATATGTATGATAGTAAGTATTTGATATATACAATCCATCTGAAGTTATGTAAATCACATAAACTTCAATTTGCTTTGAAAATCTTTTGTCAAATTTTAAACAATTAATTTAGACGCCAAAGAAAACTTTTAGGTTGTTTCAACAAGTTTTATTAAAGTTATCAAAATCAACATTTCACTTAAAGGGAGAATGTTATTAGGAACACTGCTTTTGCACCACATCTTTTAATATTTGCTTCTTAGAACTGAAAGTTTATTTTATCTTGAAAGTCAGTTTCTTCAGGTCAATCTAATTCTTTCTTCTTAAAGCTTTTGTGTTTGTTATGGCATTCCGCTTTACAAAATACCAGGTTTTTTAATTCTTGGTTAATCCCTGCACAATTGGACACCAATGTACCTTGCTGTTCATTCAGTCCTTCCAGCAGTACTACCCCTAAACCCCCTGACAGATGGGGGAGCCTAATTGGGGTTCCTGGGCAGTGCTTTGTGTCTCATGGTATCTTATCAATATTTGCTTTTTTCTACCTACATTTATATACATTACAAATTAAACAAATCACAACTATTAAAAGGACTTTGACATCATTCTGGGGTCTTCTTTTTCATCCAAAGCTGTGAATTTATTTTGCCCAAAAACAACTATATAAAATTCACTATTTTTTATCCATAATGTTGTATCTGTTAAAATTATTGAACTTTTTAAGAAGAAAAATCTCAAGTTGATGTTAAAAATTACTATAAAACATTGTTAATTTATTTAAAATGGAATGATCTATTATGACATGTCTCTAATTTGTGTTTAGATAAATTGCATTTATTTTCAATTTTTCTACTTGAATTATTCACCTATATTGCATACGATCCATTATTATACATAATTAGATTACAATAAAATTTGTATTTTAAATGAATATTACCTTATGAAAATTGAGATGTTGTAGAGTGGGGACTCCATATCATAGATTTGTGAGTGGGGTATCATAGATTCAGAGATGGGTATTTTAGATTGGGGGGCACAAGACTCTTTCAATGGCCCTGCCTTTCAGGTCTGTATTACTTATCCACTATCTTCAAGGTCTCAGTGCCAACTCACGATATGTTTGAAGTCGACTGTCAACTGTCTTCTAATCATGTAAAACTATTCATTTTCTAATCATGTTGTGGTGGCTTTTGCTTTCTGTCTAATATAACTTTTGATTTTTCTTGTCAGTTTTGTTTTTCCTCATAGAAAGAGGAGAGACAGTCTCTGAGAGTTACATGAGAATGTAGTGTTAACTTTCAAAGAAGCACCCAAAGTCACACATTCACTTATCTTCATCAGGCTTACAGCCATATCATGTTGAAACACTGGTTCTCATACAATCACTGAAGTTAAGCAACACCAATCCTGGTCAGTATCTAGATGGGTGACAGCTTAGGAATACCAGGTGCTATAAACTTGGCTGTGCAGGTGGTATAATAAATAATAGCTCTGAATTGGAAATCAAAGAGCTGAGTTCCACTTCCAGTTATAATCGTTATATATTCACTTACATGCAAATACCCTTGAGAAAGGTATGAATTCATCCCTTCTTCCCCTACTATGGATTAATTAGTAAAACTTGTATCAGTAAAATCATTATTATCTCCAAAAAAATTCTTACAATCTAAAAATATTTTCTGGCTTTAAATAACCTGCAAAACGTTAATAAGCCATAAAAAATAAATCAATCAATTATCCTCATCATTATTGTTATTATCACAGTGTTTCATTTGTTGTGCCCTCCTGCCTTCATCAGGTTTTTGCCGATCCAGGTAACCTACATAGAATTTCAAACTGAACCCTTTATTTAATCTACAGTGGTAGATAGTTCTCCTTCCATTGACTATATCTAGGAATATCTTATCTATTTTTTTATTTTGTACTAATCACTTATTAGTCACACCATTTTCCACTGAGTCCAAGTGCACACTGCCCTCCCCAGGGAAAACAGTAACTGAGCAATACTAAAAAGATAAAGTAAAGAACAAAGTGAGCTATTCCTAAACATGGACAATTCCATAAGAACAATGTATGCACACAGATTAAATAAAAGATTCAGTTCAAAATTTCCTGCAGACATCTGAAAAAGGCTGGAGAGTACAACTGCTGAAACATTGTGATAATAACAACAAAGATGAGGACAATAGTCGGCATATAAATAATGATAACACCACATCCCAGAAATTCAACCAGAAATGCAAGAAACATTTGCATGTCTTCATTAATCCGTATGAGACAATATTACACTAGTTTGGAGATCAGGCTTAGATTATACATATGTGTTGGATTTGGTTTGATCAAACCAAATTCAACAAGCCTGTGTCATTTAGGAATCAACATTTTTACTGATAAAGCAAAAAGTGTTGATGAGAAATTCTTTGATTATGAAATCTCAGAATTGTTGCCTTTTTGGGAAGAAACTTGAGTCCTTCAAGGCTAGCTAATCAAACCTCAAGGTTTACAACATTTGCTCTAGCATTGAGCTACACACTCTCTGTAATATTTATTTGTTTTTATCAATAGCACATCATGAAAGATAGTGAGGGTGCTGCTGGGCAAGTCTCCTATGCAGACAGAAAAATTATAGGGCAATGCTGGGCAAGTTACGTACATAACACATACAGAAATATAAACCTTCTGAAAAAATATATTATTGATGGGGATGCTGAGCAAGTTTCTTTTAATAGAAGTGTAATTCCTAATACTTAAAAAATAAGGATTGATGTTTGTACTACAAAGCTTTATCTGTGAGTGATTTTTTTGTATTGTGTCATTTTTTGTTTCAGCTGAATTTTGAGAAAGTTTATTATTATTGTAATTAATATTATTACTACTACTACTACTATTATTATTATTAATTTTTTTTTTCCTGACATCAATCTTCATATATTCATGATGTGTGTTATTTTTATGAATATTTGTAATAATTCTAAAAATATTTTGTTTATTTAATATCTGATGGATGCGATGTTTTAAGGATTCAGAAAAATCCTTTTGAAAAAACATTTAATATGAATCTGCCTATGTTTGAATAAAAACATAAAAAATGGCAATTGGAAATCCAACACATATGTATAATCTAAGCCTGTTTAATCTATTTCTTCACATATATGCACACACACACACACACACATACATATTAATCTGAAAGAAAATTAATAGGATCTTATTTTTTATATCATTTTTAGAGCAGAACAGAATTATATTAATAGGCATAAAGGAATCTCAAGCTCCAATCTTACATCAACTATAAAAAGTGATTTTATTGACTTCGTCTACAAGGAATAAAGAACATAATAGGCTAAATGGAAGATACCAGCTTTTAAAGATAAACATTTTGTTTAATTTGTATATTTTATGCTGGTTAGTTAGTGATATATAAACACCTGATTCCATATATTTGGGGAGGTGAACTTATTATTACCTTCATCTTTTTCTCTCTCTAACCCAGTGTTTCTCAACCTTTTTGAGCAACAGCACACCTAGAAGCAAATGAAAATATCATGGCACATTTAGCAACATTTTTAAAGGGCATACATTTAAATGTTATGAAATAAAACCATAGATTTTTTAAAATACATGCACAAATATGAACTTATTTTATTTCAATATTTCTATTCAACTATTTGTGCAGCTTATTTACTGTGAAACCTGTGCCTGATGTGTTTTTTTTTTTGTTGTTTTTGATTTCTTCAATGTTTGTTCAAATGTATGATAAATATACCCTCATTTCTTCTTCAGTTGGGCATAGTCTTCCTTTCTTCTTATTTTTGATGTTATTTAGGGTTGAAAGCCTAATTCACATAAATAACGAGTAGAAAATTGCAATAAAACTGATAAAGCCATTTTAGCTAATATGGGAGATTCCTTTTGTATTGAAATCCAAAATGTATCAATGTGTGATAAACAGACCCTCATTTCTTCTTCAGTTGAGTATGTATTCTATATGGAACCTTGCTAACCGAACGCTCCTCTGTGGCGAAATCAGTAAAAGCACGTCAGGCTATATGATGGTTCCGTATAGGATGCAGGTTCATTTCCTATTGGAGGACATTCAGGCCGGTAAATGTTGTTAATACTGTTTATTATAAACAGAGCATTTACTTAAATATTTGTATCTATAAAAAAGAATATATAAACATAAAAATGTCTTAATACAAATATATATATATATATATTCCCTTCATATATATATTCAAACATATATTGTTAAATATAACACAAGAAATGTCTGTTATGTTTGATCATGAGTCATTCTAAGCTTCATAATGGCTTGCATCCGAAATCTGTAGATGAGTGTTTTGCCTATGTGTGTGTGTATATATATATATATATATATATATATATATATATATATATATATATATATAATTGTAGAGTGAATAAATGTAATAGCCAAATATAAGCAGGCATGTACACATGTGCTGGTGTGCATATGCAGGCAAGCAAATAAATAATTGTTAAATTTATGCATGGGGTGTAAACATAATAGTGCTCAATGTCATTATACAGACCAAAGATATGAAACTACAGTTGCATGCCAAAAACATAGATACACATATACGTACTAATTGATACACAGACACACACACACACACACACACACACACACATATATATATATATATATATATATATATATATATATATATATATATATATATATATATGTATATGTATGTATGTATGTATGCAGGTTAGTTAGTAAGTCTGCAGCTTAATGATGACAGATGCATTTATTTTATTTGTCAATGCACTTAATCCACTCAAATCAAAGAATACATACTGAAAATTTCAGATCAGGCATTCAGCTATATGTCAGGCAATTGACTTACTGATCCAAGTTTACACATAATCAATTCTCATCAATTCAAACTGAATTCTTCAGAAGAAAAAATATCAATTTATAATTTGATTTCTTTCATTTCTTTTGATGAAATGGCAAATACATTTATCAGAAGAGTGTATCATTTTATGAATAGAATGACACTTAATAGACTTTGATATTGGTGGGATGGAGACAACAAGTCTTTGTTTGAGCTGATCAGGATGTTAGTTCCTGATAGCAGACAGATGGAGAAAGACGATATCTGGTTAGCAGCAGGCTTTTTTTTAATGATTATTTTTTTTACTTATTCCACATTAAGTAAGATAATAAAGCCACTAAGACACAAGAATGTGAAAGTATATGACAAAGAGAAAATCATTATTAAGGAGAGAGAACAATAAAATAACAGGAATTTCAATTGTAAAATGATGAGGCTTAACTTCCGATCTCACACTGCACATAAATTTAAGTCTAGGTACCAAAGAGGAAAGCTCATCAGAACAAAAAAATATTTATATAAAAGGCACAGGGAAGCATTTTTACAATGGTGGGAATGTGACTGAAGTTGAAATGCCAGGTCAGGACTGACAACATTGCAAATTATTCTTTGGATTTTATCAGGAATCTCTAAAGAATCTCTAGCAGAAGCACCAGATCAGATCTGACAGCAATATTCAATGCTAGAATGAATGGTAGACTTATAAATGTATAAATTGTCTAGAACAATATAGTGAACCAACTTTACTAGCAGCAGACCGAGCAATTAATTCAATATAATCTTTCCACTTCAATATTAGCTCAAATTTCTGGTAAACCCAGCAGTGATTGCTTCAGAATTCAGTTTGTCAGCACCCAATGGTTCCAGTTCTGAAGTCTGCAAATATTATATGAAATATGGCAAGTTAGAATGGAGCCAAATGTTGCAGTACCTCCCTAGTAGTATCAGAAACAAAAGTGAAGAGGCTGAAACAAAATAGAAAATTTCTTAACAGCAAAAGCATTTGCTCTTTTTGGTTTCCTCAGGTTAGAATGGAAGAAAGAAAAAATGTATATGAGGAAAAATACCTTGGGATCTCTGAGGATAAGTTGGAAGCATAAATCAAATTAAATTGCATTACCTTATCTCCTCCAATGTCCTGAAATTTATTAACAACTCATTTTGCCGAGAGTGAAATTCATCGTTAATAAATTTTCCACTTTGTCTCATCATCTTCACGGTACCTCACTCTGTTTTTCTTTTTTTTGTATTTACTCCCCCCCTACCGCCATGAGGTCAGGTTGTGACACAAGGTCAGTTTAACATGGGGAGCCTGAAAGCATAGACCCAGGCTGATCCCTCTCTGGTGCAGTCAGAGGGTGCGGTCTCAGGCAGCTGTTCCCCAGTGCTAGGCACCTCTCAGTATAATTTTCCTGTTGAGACTCTGTCCTTCAACAGAGCCACCCCTGAGCACACTGTCCAAAAACAGAGACACAACTGAGAGATGATATATAGGGTGTTACAAACTACCTGAGAGCAATTTACTCACCTGTGTTATGGTCCAAGTTCCTTGCACCACGGTGATGGTCCAAGGTTAGAACCAATGAAAGAATAACACGAATACAGGTATGGAATACAAAGATATATTACAACAGAAATATAATACAAAGAAGTAGAAGTATTAGTAATGACTATCAGATTTGGTTAGAGTGAACTATGTTGTCTCGATAAGTATCGCTATTCCAATGTCCTTACAATATGCTCTCAATTATCTCTCCTCGTCTTACAATCTCTTCATACCTCTTGAGAGGTGCAGTATTTATAATGTCAGGAATAGTCCATTATTATTATGGGTAAGTTCCCATAACACTATGTTTATGTTGGTCCAGGACTGGAGTATATCTCATAAAACTACCTGCAAAACTGCAATGATTAGAATGCATGATTGGTTAAAATCACCTCAACCTACTTTGGGCAAATGTCATTACAAAGTGACATTAAATATTTTGCTTTAATTTCATAAACAGATTCATAAATGATTTAAATGAAGAATAATTCTTGTGTCAATAAATTTCTAAAAAGCCTTTTAGAAAAATAAATATCTAAGTTAAAGCTAAATAGATTTTTTTCTAATGTATTTTTTAATCAACTTGTTGTTCTTGATGTTTTCTGTAGAATAATATTCTAAAAGTGAAATTAAATTTGTTTTTATTATCTTGGCAAATTTAGACAAACAATTTAGAGATAGGATTTTATTGTGTAACCACGTTATTAAAACCTAAATGAAAAGTTTCATTCATCATTTAATTAGCTTAAAAGTCCTCCTATCATGTGGCATTTAAGATAGCTCCTCTGGAGGGTTCTTGATTGGGCCTTCATCACAATGGGTAGGGAGTAGTAGATGTGATAGGCAACAATGAACTACAGAAGAACCCAAAATTGATCACAGCATTTAAGTATTGCATTGATATTTAAGCTTACCTTTTAAAAGTTCAATGATAATTATTCTGCCGCCACTTAATTTAAAGACGATTTGATGCACGTGGATCCTTAATTTGCATACAAAAAATTATTTTTATTTCATGGGTTATTTCTGCTGGATTTTACAATTAATTTTGATTATTCCCAAATTTATTTCCAAGTTATAAATATAGTTATTGTACAAAAAATTAATTGCAAAAAATCACGTTACAAAAAATAAAAATAAATAATAATAAATATCACCAAAACAATCACAATAATGAAAACTTGGGAATCCAGAATTTCAGGATTATGGGTCTGGATCCACCCCAAAATATTTTAAATTTGCTCACAGAGTAGTCCTGATTCCACAATGGTATGGTATGTTGAGCTACGGCCTCTAGGAGTAAATTTGAAAAAGTATGACACAGTGACACACTGACATTTACATTTATTATATAGATGATTACATCTTTAGGAACACAAAAAATGCTGAAAATATACAGGAATTAAGTAGAAGCCATAATTTCCATGTCAACAGATATGGGTGATTAGAATATAAATGTTACCTATCATATGGTTGATTTTAATACTGCTTTTGTTATGATATAAGGGTTTGTCACCTTTGGTTATCCATACTTCAGTTATCCCATGAGGTGCTCATAAATTTAAACATACTTTTATCACATTATGAGTAAGAAAAGCTAAACACATAGTGATATATTTTGTGATTTTTGTCATCCATATTTCAGCTGACCTTTGAAATGCTCACAAATTTATAAAAACATGTGAGTAAGGAAAGTTAAAAACATAACATGATGTATTTTGTAATTTTTGGTCAGCCATACTGGAGCTGTTTCATGAAATGCTTGTAAATTTGTAAAGGGTAAGAAAAGATAAAAACAGAGTGTGACATATTTTATCATTTTAGTCATCCATATTTCAGTTGTTCCAGGAGATGCCCATAAATTTATGCAGACATATAAGTAAGGAAAACTAAAAATATAGTCACATCTGTGCCTTAAAAAGCAACAGCTTTAATAAAAAAAAAAATGATATATATTTAAGTTAACTGGAAAAAAGTAAGTAAGAATAAAATGGATCTTTTTGTATTTAGATGGAATTTTTAAGATTTAGTTTTTGTTTCAAAACCATTTTTCTTTTTTTATTACTTCAAGGTCATTGCATTCAATGTCTGGTATTTTATCGCTTTCTTCACCTTACTTTGTGAGTGTGTTCTTAGCTCTGAGGATAGACAGTTGCTAGGCTGCATTATATCAGGTGAGAAAGAAATCAATCATAAATAGACTGATGGAATTCACATTGGGAACAGAGCAAAAAAAAAAAAAAAAATACAAAAACTCATTTATTTTGGTATCTCTCACAGCGAACTCAGTATATATTGGGACCACCACAGATCAACTTGTCTTAGATCAAGGTTCCTGATGGACATTAAATACAATTCAGACTTGTGGTATTTTCTAATAATATTTATTATTATCAACATTATTTTAGTGTTTACATGGATCATTGAAAGTTTTATTAAATGAAATGCTACTGTCTGTAGAAAGCAAAGCTTTATTCCTTTTATTCTGGAAAGCCCCACCTTAGCAAAAAGAGAATACAAGTTTGATTTCTACAAAGAGATACATTTTCTTTAATAAAACTTTAAATTATATAAGCTGACAAACATAGATATACCTGTCTTGAAAATCACTAATTAAAAGCCTAACTTTTACTGGGATTAAAACACTAAATCACATATATCAGTTAGAAATACCCAACTACCTCAGTTATAAGACAGGCTTTTTTTACACACACACACACACATACATATATATATATATATATATATAAAAACAATAAAATCCAAAATCACCTCATATGGGGAATAGTATATTTTGGCAGACAAAGATATCGGTCATCTGTTTTATCAACCCCAGTGTGGACTGAGCTTGTGTTTGGCAAGAAGTAGAAGTTTTATAAAATTAAGCCTGAATATTAACCTTATGATATTGATTTGGGGTTATGTGAAGGATGAAATATTTGTTTTTATGTCGACATTTTAAAACTAATTCATAAAATTTGAATTTGTTTTTATGAATTAGTGTTAAAATGTCGACATAAAAACAAATTAAAATTTCCATAATATAGGTTTAACTTAATTAGCTACTATATTTGCATAATATTCACTCCCCTCTAACTCTTCAAATGTTGACAGTATAACTAATTCTAATTTCTATATTTTATTTTTCATCCCATAACCTCTTTACACTCTATTTATAAGCTTTCCCCTACTTTAGTATCTTCCCAACTCTCTTTTCATTAATCCCTTACATCCTTTTATCTATATATTTTAAATTTTATTTCTAGACACCTTTTTATTCCTATTTTAAATTAATATTTCATTCTTCATATAACCCCAAATTAAGGTCACAAGGTTAATATTCAGGTTTAATTTTATAAAACTTCTTCCCTTTAAGACAAATACTTGTACCTTTCGTCTGACTGAAACATTGAATTGGATAAATTCTGTATTAGTTTTTTGACAGGTTGATTTTTTTTAGCTTTCACAGTTAAATTCTACTTCTTGCCCCAGACCTCACTGTGTAGACATGAACTCAGTCCACACTGGGGTTGATAAGACAGACGACCGACATCATTGTCTGCCAAAATACGCTATTCCCCATATGAGGTGATTTGGGATTTTATTGTTTATTAATTATATTGCTTTGTATTAATAAGTACATTGAGGTCTCTTTTTGTAGATCAGTTTTAAATTTTTATATTACTAGGATCCATTTGGATCCAACAGATTTGTTGCTTTTACTCTCCCTCTCCCTATGTATGTATATATATATATATATATATATAAATATATATATATATATATATATATATATATATTTTAATAGGTGCCTATTTTAGGAGAAATTAAGTGATGCTAAGTACACATGTAAAACATCAGTAATTTGCTTTGTTTTCTCTCAAAGTCTCAGCTTTTAAATAGAAAATCTGAAAGAGAAAAAAAAGAAACTGAGATTATAATTTATATGGTAATGGTTCTTTGATTAATTTGTTTTTTTATGGCTCTTTTTGTTTTTTTAAGCATTTCACCCCAAGCAAGGCGAGAAGCCACTAGCACGCAAGGGATTACAGAGAGTTGGAACGAGAGCAAAGAGGAGTGATAGAGGAAAGGATGAAGATAAGGATAGGGGATAGATCAAGGTAACTGGAGATGTCGATTGACATTACATTTGAATAGTTGGAGATTATAGCTATCAGGGAAACAAGAAATGGGGAGGGAGTTCCACAGGCAAGAAGAGCGAGACATGAAGCTATTGGAGTAGAAGAGATGGCTACATTTAAGTTTTGACAGTAAAAGTCTGAGAGTGAGATGCCAGCCTAGTTGAACACTTAAATTCATGAAGTCTTGGAACCAGCAAAAGCAGCTTATCAGAGCAGTTACCATGAAAGTAATTGTATAAAAGACAGAGGGAGGTGACGGCATGTCTGTGAGAGAGCGACCGCAGACGAGATGCCAGATCAGGGCCAATTACGTTGCATATCTGTCTCTGGATTTATCAACCTGTTATGAGTTATTTAAAGTCAAGACATATTTTGGATTGTAAGAATAATTCTTTGTTAGTGAATATTGCATTAACAATTTTTCAAGATAACAATCATTTTACCAGATAAAAATTCTACTATTCAACCCATACCTAGAGAAGTGGGGGGGGGGGGGCGGAATGGATTCATAACTTTCCCAAGGGTATTTGCCTATAACTGAATATAACACAAACCCAAATGGAATTTGAACTCTACTCTCCAATTTCTCATTTCAAGCCGTTATACATTATAATATGGCAGTGGTAATGGCCATATTGGCCGTTTCCTTATAAGGAAACAATTGGCATTCATTGACTGAACAGTTACTGTTGTTTGAAATTTATAAAATCTTTCTCTTAAGATATTTAGCTTTCTCAAGTTCACCAATTGTTATTACTGTTTCTAGTACTGATGAAAGTTTCCTTCCTAACTTTTTGTTTAAAGTAGTGTGGAAAGTCAACACTTTGACTGTCATTATTTTCTCTTCTACTTCCATGTGCTCTTCATTTCAGTTGTTACTGCTGTTGAAAGTATTCAAGTGATGTGTTTTCTGTTATTTGGTAATGATCCTTGTTTGTGATTCTGTAAGTTAAGGGGTCCACCCCTTTTTCATACAAGTGGACTCGACCAGTGTGTACTTGTACTGCTGCCGGTGAATACCCAGAAGTTAGAGAGTAACAGAGATACACTGATACAGTGATACAATGAGAGAGTGAGGTAACCGCTTTGTAGGAGCATGTAGACTCAGAATGAAGTCCTACTTCGATACTGAATTTCTCAGACTATATATATATTATTATTGCTACTAACCACATTTCTGGATCTATTAACTGTATTACCAATTGTATTATTACGTCAATACATTTATTTGCTATATTTCATTCGATGTTTGTCATTCATTTGAGATCGGATTTCATCTCGGGATCCACAACACTGTAGCAACAGTTTTACATGATCCAATGAAAGGCAGTCCCTATCAAGACTCACAGGATTCATCCAGTTGAAGCTTTTTTTTTAAATCATTAATCTGAGAATGGTTGTATATGGCAGATTGTTTAGACATTTGAACACCATGCATGGTATTCCATATAAGAATCGAGATTTGACAAGAGGATATTTAAGAATATAAGTCAAGTTCTTAGGTTAATGTTTTGGCTTTGTAGCAATTTGAAGTGTTGGCTAGAACTACCCCTAGCACAGCCTATTCTATGTTCAGTTTCCTTGCCCCCTATATTAATTTTGTTATAACTGATCCATATACAAAGTTATTTGAAGTGTTTAGTATTTACTAATTCCATATCTTGAATTTTTATGATGGATCCAGGGTAAGCACCATCACTAGTTTCATTCCAATTCCAGATCATAGTTTCTGCTTTGGAAATGTTTATCGTAAGTCCTACACTTGATAAAGAATGCATTTTCTGCTTTGTAAAGGTTTATTGTATTATAGACAAGCGTATGGTTGCAAGAAAGAAATATGACAACAGCAGAAATAGATTTACGTGATTTATTTCAATAGGAACGTGTGGTTTTGGGACAGCTACCTTGTAGTATAGTTCATAAGCCGGCTCTGGGTTGATCTCTCATAGTAGTTCCCACTGGTTGGCATGGCACTCCTCCTGTTGACTGCTGCCGACCGCTCAGCCTCACCATGACAGGTCTCTTCCCTGGCCTCCTGTTGACTGCTCTTGTACTTCCCAGTGTGACCCCTTTTATGGCATTTTTTATAGCTTAACAGGCTCATAAAACGACGTGAGTATAATTAGTATGTTAGTTTATTTACCTGCAAATCAGCTGAGATATGTCTTATTTTATTTTATAACAATTGTAAGCCCTACACTTGATAAAGAAAGTATTTTCTGCTTTGTAAAGGTTTATCGTAAGTCCTACAACTGATAAAGAATGGAGATACTTATAGAACTACTCAGTACAGTCCAGATTTACAGGACAATTAAAAGACATTTTTCAATTTTCAATTCCTCTTCAGATATTCCCTTATATAGTAAGAAAAAATAATTTATACAAAATTATAATTCTTGCATTACTGTTTTTATATAATTTCTTATGTATACAACATTTTTGTTCATATAATTTTCACATAATTTGTACAATTTCTTTCACTATTTGCATAATTATATACCTACATAATTCTGGCATATATTTTTATAAAATTTATTTATTCAAATTTACATAAATATTATATAATTTAAATATATAGTTTTGACATATATGTAACCCCAGTTAGTAGGAAAAAAATATAGTTTATATGATATCTTGTTTGTCATAGTCACTCTATTCTAGCAACTATACCGGCTGGCCTTCTTCAGGTATTTGTCATAGTTGCTAACCAATTTCAAAGTGAACCCATTTTCAATTCATAGTAGTAGAGTGTTCAAGTGCTAATGTCCATGCTAGGGGAGATAACTCGTATTAATTGAGTTTTATTTAATTTGTCCTTGTCTACCTTTTCCAATGAACACATGACCGTCAGAAAGGCAGTAACAGTTTAACCAACAATGATAGGCACTTAGCCATTGTCCCCTGGGTCAGTCAGATGATAGAATTTGGGAGATTTTGAATAGTAGGAATTTCCATTATTGTAATTCTGTGAATGATAGAACTGTCTGCTTCACTTACAGGATTAATAGGTCAATTCTTTGCATGTTCAAAGTTTCCAATATGGTATTCAATTCTCTGCTATCATATAGCTGCAACATTGTTACTATGACACCTAGGATGATGACACTAGTTTGAATAAATTAGTGGGAAAAATATGACATCTTGTCATTTATTTATTTCCTATAAATCTTTTATATGCTATGTCCCTTCAGGATGTTGGCAATCATGGCTCTCCACAATTTCCTGTCTTTTGTAGCTCTTAATAACTTTTATCCTTTTGCCAACTCTCCCAAACCCTCCTCTGTCATCCATTCACTCAAGCTTAACAGGCAGGTTATGCATTGCTTTCCTTTGTTTTACTTTCAATCTGTCTTGTGGGTATCAAATTTTCCAAGCCCTCTTTCCTCATTATGTGCCCCAGAAATTTCATCTGTCTCTTCCGGATGTTAAATATAAGTATCCTTTTTGCTGTCTAAAACAATTTAATTGCTCACATGTTTGGTTTATGGTATTCTCAGCATCTTTCTGTAGATCCAAATTTCTGTTGCTTCAAGTCTCTTTTTCATAATGATAATTCTTCATCTAAGAAAGTTAGACAGAAAAACAATAATATCTGTTTGGTGAATTTATCCCATTCTGATACAAAGTGGGGATACTTTATTATATTTTTATAACAAGAAGAGAAACATTAAAAACAAATACAAGTGTATTTACGTGGTAGAATTATATCAATATCAGACTTTCTGTTTTTTACGTACAAGAGAACACACATCTGGATCCAATAAGAGTAAATATTTTTCAAACCTTTGTGATCAAATGTTTCATACTTCTGGCCATTATCATCATTTTTGTCAAAGAAAAAGAAAAAAAAAGTTTTTAAATGCTTACCATTGTACCTTTCCAGATTCCCATGTGGAACTCTTTTTCTTTGATTCTGAATTTTCATATTTAAAAAAGATGGACTACAATTGACTGATTGCATAAGCAATAAAAAACTAAAGAAACTTTAAAGATACTTCTAAGATTTCCCTAATATTGTGCAGAAAATATAGCATTGTAACTTTTTAATCAACTTAAACTTAACTTTTTATATTTAGCCAAAAAGTTAAAATTAATATTGTCATAATTCATAAATACCAAAATTTGACAAAATAAGTTATAGAGGAAAATCCATAATTGCATATTAATTGGAACAGGCAATGAATATATCAAAATCCTTAACCCTTTGCTGAGCACCTCTAGAAATTAAAGGGAACTTTATAATACATTTGAGTTTTTCAGTAGAAAACAATCCACGGATTTTATTTCAGTAGAAGACGATCCATTGATTTTGTTTCAGTAGAAAATGATCCACAGATTTTGGTGGGTCTTGTTAGTTCATCGTGAAATAATTCTTTGTAAAACATTTTTAACAAGCTACTTTATTTTGCATATGATAATGAAATACCCACCTCTGTTTGTCTGTCTCTCACTCTCTCTCTCCCTCTATCACTCTCATCCCTCACCCACTCTCTGTCACTTTCACTCTCTCTCTCACTCATTCTCGGCCTCACTTTCTCCCTCCCTCTCTCTTTCCCTCTCACACTCTCAGTCTCTCTCTCTCTCTAAGGAGGTGTGTAAGGTTTTATGTATATATGTTTATGTGCACGTATGTGCATGTCCGTATGTATATGTGTGTAACACAGGAGTGTATGTATGTATATATATATATATATATATATGTATATATATATATATAAAAATGATAGAAATTAAGGAGTATTTGAGATAATTAAGTAATTCATTGAGCCTAGAAGAAACCTCAACAGAATGGACGCCCATTTTGTCCTATTTGGGACTCATCACCACTACCGAGAATTGAAACCCGGACAGTTACAATGACAGTTACAATGACAGGCAAACGTCATACCAACTGTACTAACGGGCCTCGGTGACGAAGAGGTAGCAAACTATTCTCGATATTGCACCGCTCGTTCATATATTCCGTGGTGGAACTCATCCAAGTTCCTTCACCCATAGGACTGTGCCTCCGAGAGCCACAACTACCATCACCAAGCCGCTCCATCCAGAGCATTAGAATATATATATATTTATATGTGTACACGCGTATATGTATCTATGTGTGTGTAAATATAAATATGTTGTTGTGTATGTGTGTATATACATATGTTTTTTGGGGGCATAGAAATAGTAGGTCCTTGCTAGATTAAATATTCATTAATTTTTATGTTTATATTAAATTTGTAACCTGTAGGTGATATTACTTTTATCAAATTTTCTTGATTGCACAACGGCTCTTTTATAAATGCCCTTTGGTTTTAGCTGCCTCCCTCCATTTTCCCCCTTTTTTCTTTTCTTTTCTCTCTCTCTCTGATCTTCTGAATTTTAAGTTTAGATTATATTGTCTTTTATTGTGCGTAGTGTTACCACAAATGTTTACACCCGTTTCTGGTGTTGGTTTTTAATTTAATTTAATTCAGCGATTCAGTAATGAGTTATGCATTGGAAAATAATTCATACTTATCTGTATCTCACTCATTTAAACCGTCATTTATCTCCTCTCTTTAAATCTTCTCTCTGTTAAATTTTAATCTCCACATTCGCTTTTAGGCCTTCCTGTTCTTTCCTCTCTTACCCCTCTCTAAAGCTTTCATTTACTTCTCACATTCGTCCCCCACTCTCATACATAGACACTCACTAAATTTTATTTTTTATTCCCAGAGTTATTTTTTCTGATTTCTTTTTGAATTTGTAGGTCTGATGAATTGGATCGTAATTACGATTCCAGTGTAATGAATTATAACCATGGAATATTAGTGTTTAAGCCATTTTATTATATTCTTACTCTGTCCTGGACATTGAGTTCTACCTAGATTCCTGGAAATTTTTATATATATATGTATATGTATGTATATATATATATATATATATATATATATATATATATGTGTGTGTGTGTGTGTGTGTGTGTATTAACCACTAATATTACCTATATATATATATGATAGGGTGCTGAAAAAATTAAAAAGAGATTCCAAAATAAAGTCTGATACTGGTTGTTTTTGTAAAATTTTCAACAGTAACTCATACATATAGATATTTCTCTCTGTCTCCCCTCCTTTCATTCTTTTCTCTCTCTCTCTCAATCTCTCTCTCTCTCTCTCTTTCCTTCTTTATATATATATATATATATATATATATATATGTGTGTGTGTGTGTGTGTGTGAATATAAACTAAATAACGAGATATTAGCAACTGTATATGCAGGCGATAGCATGCATATGCAGATAAGCAAATAAATGGACAGACAGTCAGACACACAGAAAGAGTAGACAATTCATGTATCACTTATCTGATCAAAGTGCTATAAAAAATCACTTAAACTCCCAACATTTACAAGAACCATGAAGAAGAAATCTGTTTGAAAACATTAACATTTTATATAATTCATATTACTGAAAATATCTCACTGTGAGAGAGGCCCTGTATATAAAACATATCACTTCTGGTATAAATCTCACCTTATTCAACAAAGAAAATGATGGGTTGAAAGATTTAAAAAAAAAAAAAGGTTGCATTCAAATCTTTAACAGACTGTTGCCATTCGGTGTTGTTCTCCGTGTCCACCTTTGTACACATACACATAACCCCCATATATATATATATATATATATATATAATTAAATGTTCATTTATCTTGTCTCTTCACTGAGTTTCAGAGAAATTACATTCACTCTTCAGGAGACAATGAAGTGTCTAGAAGAATGGATGTAATCTCAACAAAACACACAGTAGAGACAAGATAAATGAACTTTATTTATATATAATTTTATTTGTTATTATTCCTGCTCTATATTTTGATATCAACATTCATTCATTTATTCACTCCCTGCCACACACACACACACACACACTAGCTATGACAACCTTTGGAAGTTTTTATATCAATTGCAAAGACTTCTTGCTTTGAAAACCATTATCTTCCAGAAATATCCTGGTTGCCTTTTTTTTAAACTAAAATAATTTCAGAAGCATATCAAGAAGCCATACAAAAAGTGGTTAAGAGAATTTACATCTCAAAATGGCAGACTTCAGGAAAAAAGATGTCAAAAATAAATAAGCTTAAAAATTTGCAAATATATTAGAAAACAGATTTCAAGGTCTAAAAAGAGAATTTTCAACCAGTTGCAATTGGGCTGAGTAAATTAAAAAATCTTTGAGTTTTTAACCACCTAAAAACAGATAGATATGAAGCTCTGCAACAGGTCATAATCAGTCAACTATAAATATAGGCTTGTCTGAACAAATTTACATCAAGCAACTCCCAAAGAGG
>OZ010596.1:4416163-4551163 GCA_963932145.1 Acanthosepion lycidas
CCTCTGTCTTAACAAAAACTTGAAAGAGGCCATTTAGCCATCGTAAGGAGTGACCAAAATTAATGATAAAAAACAAATGTAAACTACAGATAAAGTTCACTTTCTTCAGAGACAGTCATTCACTCCCTTAGATCACCACTACTAACAAGCAGGGTTTATTTTTTCTCTTGATGATGGTCATGCTGCCTGAAACTAGTTGAGGAACCTAATTGAAATAATAAAACAAAAAATATTAATATACAATCCAGTGGGCCTGAAAATTTAGATATTTTAATTGTTCAAACACACACACACACACACACACACACACACACACACACACACGTGTGTGTGTGTGTATTACACACACAATGAACTTTGAAAGAACAATATATTTTGAGTATATGAAAGGGTATGATAACTTGTTATTCTATTTAATAAATGTAAACAATGAATGAATTTAAAAATGAATAATATGAAAGATTTCAATAAAAAAAGATTCAAATAAGAAAATTTTAAATAAAAAGACATGAAAGATATCAACAAAAAAATTTTAATAAAAAAAAAAATGAAATTTGATTTAAAAAAAATATGCATGAGCTTCAAAAATATTTAATCTCCAAATATAAACATTTCAAAAAGTCATCCATTTTTTATTTTCAGAATTGTTCAGGACAACTTGATGATTTTTTTTTACTTTATTTTATTTTTTGACCAAACAAGAAAAACATTTTTTTTCTTCCATTCTTTTGAAAATTCATAAATGATGATGTATCGATCAATCCATCCAAAAGATACAAACATTTCTTCTCTGCATTTCTTGTCTGCATTTCTTTGTAGATGAAAAAGAAAATACATGGTTGTGGTTTTTTATGAAATGAACCTTACTTTTTGAAGTGGGTTTAGAAAATACAGATCAGTGTTTGGATATAAAACATATTTTTTTAAAAATTTCAAGATTACTGATTCAGGTTGTATCTTTCAGTTTTGAAAAATAATTCCTTTTAATCACTTTTCATTTTATTCACTACAATTTATTTAGTTGTAAACTTTACTTGCCATCAACTATATCCATAAAATACTATCTTATCCTCAGTTGTAAACATTGATTTAGCTATTAATAAACTAATATTAAATTTACTTATATTTAATCTTAGAATTATATTTTTCTTTTTTTAATGCCAATCATATTGGGTTATTTCATTCAAGTGAACTCAAGGTAATTTTCCTCGGTTCAATGGCGTCATTGAAGTAAAAAAGTAAATCATAGGAAGATTTCTTTTTTGCTAAGTAAAGTTAAAATGGCAAGCGATGAATGTAAGATTCCTTTATGAAATTACCAGTTTTAAAAACATGAAAATATCTTTTAAATTGTTTATTGTTCACATTCAAAAAGAATTAAAAATTCTGAAACAAGAATTTTCACTTTTTTGTGCTTCCTTGAATTTTAATTTCTTTGTACTTTGTATATATATATATATATATATGTATATATATGTATATATATATAAACCAAATGTTTGAGGCTCCCCTCTGGATTTTGCCAAATTGCCTAAAAATTAAATGCTGTGTTTCTTTTTCAAAACTAATTTAGCAGCTCACTTTGGGCCAGAAAGACTTTCTCTTCCTGGAGGGTTTTATCATATATTAAATAAAAATAATGAAATTAACTCATTACTGTATAAAGGTTCCTTAAAATTTGAACCCACCTCACCCTAGGGTTGGCAGATTTTAAATTTGAGGTAACATTCTCTGTAAGAAAATGAAATTTATAAATATTTTCAGTATTCTAGATTAGCAGGAGTTAATTCAAGCAAATAAAATATGAAATTTACTAATTATTAAATCCAGAGGTTGGACCCAAATATTTGGCCTAGTGTGAGTGTTGTGTGTGTGTGTGTGTGTGGTGTATATATATATATATATATATATATATATATATATATTATAGTAAAAAAAGAAAGAACAGTAAGATATATAATCCGGTGTTCTTATTGATATTTTTATTTTTACAAAACAGTGCTTAATGTAAATTTACAGAGCATAAATATTATAAATTAATTGATTTAAAAATATGGTTCCTTCGCTACACAGGAATTACTATGTTTCAAATAATGAAGCTAAAAACTTCATATATAATTATATAATTAAATTAAAAGCATTAGTTCTGTTTCATCTTCAAGCAAATTTTGGAATAACTTATTTTTAAATTTACTGGGTTTTAAAAGCACATACATTCATAATTCTTTGTTTCTAAGGATACAGAGAAATCCAATCATTTAGACAGGCGCGGTAGTGTGCTCATTTTTATTAACTATTATTGTATCAGTTATCAGTTACATTCAAAAAAGAGGTTAAGTCTAGGTAGGGTAGGGGTGCATTTTTCAATGAATTATGACATCCGTTTAACACATGTTCTCTGTTTTTTTTTATCAACAATGAAAAGGTTTTTGGCATTTTTTTCCGTTAAATTCATACTTGTCTACATAAAGATTCTTTCTAAATGGGGATTAGAATATGTTATATTGAACTAAAATTTTAAAATATTATTTTTACTTTTAATTACTAAAAGACTATATTTCTTTTTAAAACAAATGAATACTTAAATTATTTAAAAATTATTATTACATATCAAATATAAGTATATATATTACCAGCTTCATTTTTTTTTTTAATTATTTTATTTTATTTTGAAATATTATTTAAAGCTGGTAATATACATGCTGGTAATATACTTTTGGTCTAGTGCTGCATCTAACCTATGGTTGGAAAATATATTGGATAACAATATATAAATTTTTACATATTAAGAACAATTTTTGTGGAAAGATTCATGACAAAGTGGAAAAAGTTTTTGTGTGATGCATTTTGTCCCTTAGGACTTCATCAGAATATATATACATACAAACATACATATATATATATATAAATATATATATATATATATATAATTATTTATTTGAAAATGTGTTTCCATCGCTACATAAGAGATCTCGTATTTCAAAACAAGAGCCGAAAACTTCAATATAATTATTTGAATTAAATTGAATTAAAGTGCCAAGCTCTGTTCCATCTTTAAGCGAAATTTTTTGGGAATAACTAATTCTTGAAATTTACGCGTTTTATAAGCATATTCATTATTAAAATAAAAATTACTATGGTAACGGCTAGAGTTATTATTTAAAGAAAAAGGGTGTAAGGGTTAATAATTTGCATCAATATCTCAGTTACATTCAAAGATGTCAAATCAGGGTAAGGTTGGTGTGTCAAAATTTAAAGTGGAAGATGACATCGTCTAATCTGGTTAAGTGTCTATGGAGATTTATTTATTTTTTATTTTATTTTTTATTTTTTTCTGAAAAGGTTTTGTGTATATAAAAAAAACTGTAATAATTTGCTAACATTTGTTTTTTTTGACGATTTCATAAAGGGTTATCTTTTTTTATTTTTTTTATTGGGTAGGGCGTTTAAACTATTTAGACTATATATATATATATATATATATATATATATATATATATGGGATATATATTACATATTAAGAAGAGTTTTAGAGAAAAGATTTATGACAAAGTCAAAAAAGCTTATATATGTTATTATCCCAACATTGTCTTGTGAAATTCATCATTTATTCAGAAGCAATAAACTTGAAATTCTGTGGGTGTGGCTGGAAAGATAGGGGCATGCGAAAAGCTCAGTGTGAAACCACAAGGTTAGTATAGAGGTTGAAAGGTTGGAAGACAGTACCAAGAACCTAAATATGCAAAAACCAAATATGACAATTATGAGGGAGGAGATGCAAAATGAAATGTGAAAAAGGGTGGAGAATACATAGATAAAATTTGGAAGCTCCCTAACGATTACCTGGATTGACAAGCATTTGAAATAGGCTAGAGGACAAAAACAACAAAGATGAGGATATTAATCCAACTGTAAATAATATTAACTCCTTATTTGTCTCATCCTAAACAGTGTACGATGTTTTTTTATTCTTCTCAGTTAATTTTGCAAAAGAAATTAACTGTGATATATTCCAATTCATTAAGAACCCCTAACAAATCATTGTCATATATATTACAAGCAGGACAATGTGCATGTTTTGGAAAAACTTCTACAAATTTTTCCATATAAGATTCAAAATAAAACTGGGCACTACTTAAATAAACTGGTCCAACTGAAAAAAATAGGAGAAATTTTTTGGGGAAACAACTTTTATAGATTAGAATTCACAAGATCTTCCTAAAGGTATGATGATTGTCAGAATCCAAAAATATCAATATTTTTATTGATTTAGGAGGGTCCAGTTCATAATATAGATACAGTGTCAAAATGATCCCTGACTTTTTAGGGTTATCTGGACTTAGTTTTTCAGCATATGAAAACAGCTTTTCTTTAAGTAAAGAACAAATGGATATATACATTTTTAATTAAAGAATGAAAATGAAAATTTACCTGAATTAATAAAATATATATATATATATTTGGTTGGATTGATGTGCAAACTCACATCAATCCAACCAAACATGTTAGCTCTATCTCTGATATGTGAGCGCTTTCTAATAAGTACCACGCATATAATATATAAATAATAATATATATAATATATTACATATAGATAATATTAGTGGTAAATATACATATATATGCAAAATCCACAGGTGCATATATACACATGTATATTTTTAGAATAAAAATTCCGAGAGGATAGAATCCAGGTAGAACTCAATGTCCAGGACAGAGTAAGGATATAATAAAAAGGCTTAAACACTAATATTCCATGGTCATAATTTATTCCATTGGAATCATAAATACGATCCAATTCATCAGACCTACAAATTCAAAAAGAAAACAGAAAAAAACCTACTCCGGAAATAAAAATAGAATTTAGAGAGAGTGTAATTATGAGAGTGTGGGACGAATTCTTTCTTCCCCACCACTTCTTTCCTTACCTCTCTCTCCTTCTTTAAGATTTGATCGGCCATGGTGTGTGTATGTCACCTCGAAATGTATCCTTATTGTTTTAGACATCCGACAACAATCATTTTTCCCCCTTCCATTCACACCTAGTTTTTAAATAAAACTCTCTCTGTTAAACCCCTCTCTTATGAACTAACATTCGTCCCACACTCTCATAATTACACTCTCTCTAAATTCTATTTTTATTTCCGGAGTAGGTTTTTTTCTGTTTTCTTTTTGAATTTGTAGGTCTGATGAATTGGATCGTATTTATGATTCCAATGGAATAAATTATGACCATGGAATATTAGTGTTTAAGCCTTTTTATTATTATAATATATTACATATATATATATATATTTATATTTATATACACATACTTTTCACACACACACACATACATACATACATATATATATATATACATACATACATACATATATATATATATATATATATATATATATATATATATATATATATATTTTATTAATACAGGTAAATTTTCATTTTCAGGCACGGTGGGGTAATGGATATCGGCTTGGATTGAGGAATCGGAGAGCCAAGTTCGAATTCCAATCGAATCCATTACATTCACTTACGTGCTAATACCCTTGGGAAAGGTATGAATCCCCTTCTTCTTCCTCCAGCTATGGGTAAAATAGCAGAACAGACTGGGTTCTATAGCCTTGGATGGCAACTGGTCTAGGAGAAGGACAACTCTGAATTCAAAACCTGCGGAGGGTCGTTTGGGAACCTTGTGGTATTCAGTGCACCAGGTCTCTGTATTCGTCCCTCCAAAAAGTGTGGATGGTCCTGCACAAGGCCTTCACCACTATAATCAAATCTCATGTGCTGGTGTTGGGCTTTCGGTTTCCTGGAAACTGATCTGCTTGACCCTCATACGTCGAATCTCGATGGGAGAGTCGATCATCATCATATATATATATATATATATACACTTATGAAGCCATAAGAGACAAAATGCATCACACAAAAACTTTTTCCACTTTGTCATACATCTTTCCTCCAAAACTGTTCATGATGTGTAAACATATATATTGTTATCTCATATACATATATATATATATATATATATATAGATATATATATAGGGTTATTCAAAAAGAAAGAGCAAATTTTGACAATTTAATAAATAAAACAAATGCTAAGAGACAGAAATACATTCAGCACATTACCAACAAAAAGTTGCATTTAAACAAGACTCACAAAATTTCCATTTATTTTCATACCTTTGAACTTTTTCTCATCCAGTAATGTGTCTCTTAACATTTAATTTTATTAAATTGTCAAAAGACAACAAAATGATAAAAATATTGTCAACAAGATTGATGATATCTATTACATATTAGTAGACCTTTTGACTAAATTGAAGACTGAAGAGAAAATAATCCCTAGTACTTTACCAAAAGGATGTAGAAAGCTAATGAGCCAATAGTTCAAAGGATCAGATGGTTAGCCTGAGTTCTTAAAGCCTGGAACTACAGAAGAGGATTTCCAATAAACAGCAAAGTAAGAAGCAGCAATGCATTTATTGTAGAGTTTACAGAGAACAGGAGCCAGTTCAGGAGTATATTTCTTAAGGACTCTTGCAGGGATACCATGAAGCCATCATGCTTTGAGAGGATCCATTTTAGAGATGATAGCAGAATCCATTGACAGAGTTATATGCTTATCACTCAACAGAAACTCAGTCCTAAGTGGAAGGTCAGGCAAAGATATTCCAGATGATTGAAGAGTAGAATTTGAAGAGAATTTTTGAGCAAAATATTCTGCTTTATCAACAAACAATGTTAACACCTCAAATTGAGTGAAGAGAGGAGGAATAGCAGACTTATTTAACACACTATTACAGAGCCACCAGTAGTCACAAGAAATATAATTTGGTATTTACTTAAATTCACCAAGCAGTTCAATACTGGTGTAGCGGATATGTCACTTGCCTTGTTACCTATGGGTCAAGTGTTTAAATCATGGAAGGATTCCCAGCTACCATTTATTTTTATGTATCTGTTTGCCTTTAATTTTACTGACAGAGAAGTGTTTTTTTTTTTGTTTTTTTAAATGAACCAATATCACAAGGGTTCTCAATGTTTGGGAACCTTTGAATCCATTTATTTTTGGGAGACATCCTGTATATTTGATGTTCTTGTTTACAGTGGCAGACTGGCTATGATGTTAGCTTGCCCAATAGCAAGTAGAACTCTGATGAAGTAGGCCCACTACTGTTTTAGAAATAAAAAGGTATAAGAACTTTATAAAGTCATCTGCACAATATCAGTTACTCATGTCCAATGTGTGAAGACATTTTCAAAACTAAAAATCATAAAGACAAGGTTAAGAAATTCACTGTCTTAGAGATAATTTGGAATTATACATGTTGCTATCCATTGAAAAGGAATTGTTAGATGAATTGGATGCAGAAGCAATTATTGGCAGATTTGCACAATCTTCAAGTGAACACAAAACTATTGCTCTTAATATGGTGGACTGTATGCAATGCTTTACTGAATTCTCAAATTATCTGTTAATGTGAAAATTGATTAAAATTTAAAAAATAAAAAAATTTAATTAAAACATTCAGAATTTATATTTGGTATCTACTGTCAGGTAATATGGAGACTAATTACTAAGAAATACACTTTTATTAGTATTATTACTACCAGTAATATGTACAGTACATATATGTCGTAATTACTAAGAAATGCACAATTTTTTCCACAAAAGTTTTAATTGTATTCTTTTTCCCACTTTCATTTTTTTAATGAATGAATTATGAATAAATGAATAATTATGAATGAATAATAATGAATGAATAATTATGAATAAATAAAGAAAATTAAACTTTATTAATGAATGAATTATGAAAATTAAATTAGCATTGTAGCTACTGTTGAGCTCATTTTGTCTCCTGGCAACTAATATTTTTAGACCCAGTCTGCCAATATTTTTTCTTTTTAGTAATTTTTTTGGCTTTGTCTAAAATACTTTGTGAAGCTTCTCTTATCAGAGAAAAAAAGTAGGGGATTCATCAAAGGAAGTAAGAATATTTATGTTCGGATTAAACTATTGATCCTGACTCTTATGTAGTCAGCCATGATCCATGTTAGGTTTGTTTAAATGGCAGATTAGATTTACTGAACTGGCAAGGAATATATTAATCTGATTAACCTTGAAAGATTCTGACCTGTTACCTTTTATTTAAATTTTTTATCTGTTCTGCCAAGTGAAATTTTATTGTCAGCAGGATTGCAATCTTCCCATTTTATGAAATATTAAAAGATAGTCATTAAAATGTTCATTCTTTGTTCATTCCTGTCTTTTGTAAATCACTTTTCCAATTGGAGACATCAAAATCTGGGAAGTGTTTTAACAGATGACAGAAAATTCAGATTTATTAGATATTAAACATTTTCTGCAGAAATTAATATATTTAATATGAAATGTTTAAGTTGATATTATAAACTGATATTTATACTACAAATGATTATAGCTGTTCTCCATGATGGCAAGCAGAGCATCTTCATCAATACTAGTGGTTGATCATTTAGGCTAAAATCACCCTGATGAAATCTGAAAACCCACTTTTTGACCATCCGAAGAGCTGGAGCACAATGCAAATAAACCTTCTGAATTCTTTTGTCAAAATTCATAGAGCATAATATGACAAAGGTGCAACATTTCATCCACCATTTTTAAGGCATTCATTTGTAGACAAAACATTGACATTCAAGAAAATCTGACTCAAAACAGAACAATGAAATGTTTCAATCTAGAACATACCAGAAATCAGCACCAAGACAAATGCCAGTGTCAAAATTAAGTCATTTTATATTAGCAATGAAAATCAAACACAAACTTTGGCAATAATCTGATCTTTAAATTCAATTGATTCTGTGATGACACATTTTTTTACCTTAAACTCCTGTCCTCCAGTCTATGTCTATGTCACAATGTTTCAGCCGACCCTCATACTTGGAAATGGAGGATGAAATGTTGCACCTTCGCCATATTATGCTCTATGAATTGTGACAAAAACTTTCAGAAGGTTTATTTGGATTGTGCTCCAGCTCTTCGGATGGACAAAAAGTGGGTTTGCAGATTTCATTAGGGTGATTTTAGCCTAAATGTTCAACCATGCTCTGAATGAACTTCCAATGCTGATGAAAATTTTGATGGAAGAGATGGCTAAGAGTCGATATCTCAATTGCCTTTCACCATTTAAAGAGACTTAGGTTCAAGAAAAACGTCCAATTTAGGCAAACAAAAGGTGTCATTTTCGACAACGCAAGATTGCAGATTACAAAACGGGCCTTAAAGCAGAAGCTAAAAAAAGAGTTGAAATGGAGACTCCATCCAGCACCCACCATATTCTCCTGATGTGCCTCCTTCAGATTTTCATTTGTTCCAGAACAATTTAAATAACAAAACATTTGACTCTTTAGAGTCAACTGAAATCTACCTTACAACTTTCTTCCAACCAAAACACAAAGTTTCTATGCAAATGTCATTAACAAGCTTTGTAGAATGATGCACATGACTAATAAATGTTTTTGTGAGTATTTAAAATTTTGTGTCTGTCTATATTTCTGAGATGAGGTATTATGTACATTATTTATATTATTCGGACTATTGTCCTCATCTTTGTCGCCATATTTATCACAACCTTTCGGCCGTTGTATGCTCCGGCCTTCTTCAGGTGGTTGGAATGTTGAACTGAGCCCTTTATTTCACTTACTGGGGTAGACTGTTCTAGTTCCACGGGCCATGTTTTGATGGATATCAGTTATCAGTTATCTCCTGTTAATTTCCCTCTGAAAGTTCTCCACTGCCTTAACCAGGTATTGAACTCACACTATTTGGGTCCTGTCACTGGATCTAACCAACGCCTTTATCCACTGTGCCTTGAGGACATCTGAATATGAATTTCTGGGTATTATAAACCTAATGTCTTCAGCAACCATTTTTACCAGAGCTCATATTGCAACTTTGTTGTTATCATTGCTTTTCTCTGGCACTCCTTATTACTGGTTCCCATATTGTATTTATTTCTATGCTTGGTTGGCTCAGGAGATTTTTGTGGCCTAGCATATGTGCTGATTCCTTAAGTTTACAAATTTTCCAATGGTGTTCCTTGTCTATGATCTCAACATGATCCCACAGAGGGCAGTGATCTCCCTTCTCTCTCCATATGTGGTCAGCCACGCCTGATTTTTCTACTTCCCCTCGCGTTACAGCTTTCTGGTGTTCTTGAAGCCTTACCTTGAGGGGGCAGCCTGTCTCTCCTTTATATTCCTTTCTGCAGCTGCATGGGATAGTATACACACAGTCTTTAGTCATGTTCTCCTCTATGGGGGGTCTCACTCGAGAGAGATCTGCGAAGTGTCGTCAAGCTTTTGAAGGTAGTCCTGATGTTATATGGACTGCAGATCCTTTGTATTTTCTCTGATAATCCCTTCACATAAGACCTATAACTCATCCCTTCAGGCTTGGCACCAAGACTTCCCGTCAATTCAAGGAGAGCTTGTCGGGTTGCAGAGAAAGTGGGACACACCCTTGTCCGAGAGAGAATCCAGTACAATCGTTGGATAAAACATTGACTACAATCTCATATCTCCCAGACGCTCGAGGATTTCTTCAACAGAATTACTAATGAAGACCAGAGTAGGATCCAAAATGACCTTGATAAATCCTTCAGACATGAATTTGATGTAGTCAAAGGTCACCAAGTGCAAAAATTAAATAGATTGAAAGATCAGAAGGTGACGCATAAGGTCCATCATCCACCAGTGAAAGCAGTAGTCAACATCAGCCAATATCAGCTGAGTGCCTCTGAGGAGTCAGTATTGAATAAGGGTCTCAACTTTGCCACAACCATCAGGAGTCGAGGAGGTGGCCTTGAACATCCCTCAGGCTCAGGTGGATGAACTGAGATGGAAAGTGAGACAGACCTTGGAGAGAGCCAAGCTGCCCAGGTCTAACATAACAAAACTGGAGAGACTGGCGATTGGATCCCTACAGAGGAACGGAAACATCATCATACTACTGGCTGACAAAGGTAATGCGACTGTAGTGATGGACAAATCAGATTATACAAGAAAACTGGAAGACCTCATTAGCAGTGGTAGCTACAGCAAAGTGAAAAAGGATCCTACAATGTAAACGCAACCCAAACTGTCACAGATCCTAATTAAGAACAAGGATCACTTCGCACCTAAGACGTATAGGCAGTTATCGCAGCATTACACCAAGCTACCTGACATATATGGTCTCCCTAAGATTCACAAAGACAGTATTAATTCTTAGGTTTTGAATGTTCTCAAATCGGACCATTCAAAACCTTAGAAAAAAATTCAGTGAAGATTTTAAAATTATTGAATATTTATAAAAACCTATATACAAAAATTTCATAAACTGAGTTTAAAATATTCTGTGTGGTTTTGAATTCAGAGTTTTCTTTACTTGCTGCCCTAGCAAAGCTAGAGTTCAATCTGCCCTATTATTTAAGTGGGTATGAATTTATGGTTTTCTTTCTCTTAGACTAGCTATCATCCAAGTCAAGAGGAGCCATTCTGCCCTTATATTTAACCCATAATATTTTCCAAGAGCATTAACGCGAATCGAACAAAACTGATAACGGACAGATAACGATCACTCGGCTCGCACATCCACATAATCGCAGATTAGAAACAGGGAAGGCAACTCTTAAGTTACTACACATTTCGGGTTATATAATTACCTCCCTTGGATCATTTTGCGTAACGCCTTGGTTGTGGTTTTAGGAGTGAATAAGTTTTATATTGGTGAGTGGAGTTAAAAGTTGGTAATTCATCCAATTAATTGATAATTTTTTTTACATATGATTGCTCTAAGAAATTTCATTTTTTATTAATTTAAAATGACCTTACAAATATTTTCTTTGAACTTTTATTAATGTCACACATAAAAAAACGATAATAAATCTTTCTTATTGAAGCTGTTAGTTTATTTATCCAAAAAAAAAAAAATGTAATTTATTTTTGTAAAGACTTCTTTATTTTTCTAATGTGATGAAATTTAATTGGTAATAAAAAAAAATCTTAAGTTCTTTTAGATAAGCAAATTTAAGTTTATTTATAATAAAAAAAATATCTAAAATTAAAAACTGTTATGATCTTTGTTGTGTGAGAAATTAATAATCACCCAGTTTTTAAAATTTGCTTAGAAAATTCATTTTTTTTAAATGTAAGCAAAAGAGAATTTAATTTGTTTATGTATTCGAATTTGAATAACGAAGCAAAAAATAAATATATTCCCAGGTAGAAATGAATTTCGAATAAGTAAGAAATTAAAAAAAGAACTTATTTCATAAAGTAACTTGTCTTTCCTATTTCCATTTTTAAAAATTATGTTCATTTCTTTTCGTTATCTGTGTTAAAAGTGGATCTGATGGAATTTGTGTTTTTTTATATTTTTTAATCTTTAGCCTTTGTCAAATTTTTATTTTATTTGTAATGTTGGAAAAAATTCACAGCGAGTGACTTTTTTTAGTTAAAAAAAAATCCCATTTTTTTTGTGTTTTTAAATTTATGATCACCATTTATGATACAAATTGTTATACATATCGTTCTGTCTTATTGTTTCTTCCTGTTTTTACATTTAAAAAGATTCTTTACGATCTTCCTTCGTCATCAATTCTTAAAGTGTGAAACTTTTTCAATCACATCAGAAACTCCTTTCAGTTAGAAACGTGACGATAAAAAAATATTTAACGTGAATGAAAAATGACGTTAACTTAACAGTTACCTCCCTTTGCTTACAAAAATTATCATATTTTGGAGTTGAAAACATTGTAACAATATGTATTTATTTACATATTCACGAAAATGAGATGTGGTACAAGGCCAAATTTATGTAAACTCCTTCTGTTTCTTTTTGGTAGAGAAAAAATTGTTCATTTTCTCTGAACTTTGCTTGGGGATTCGTCAAGTAATAAGATTCAACTTCTTTTAAATGCAATGTGATGGTTAAAGTTATAACAATGAAGTGTCACATCATTAAATATTTGAGTTTGATTCTTTTTGCTTCTTTCTATCTAATTTCTAATTTATATAAGGAATTCTATCTTTATAAAAGTACAGGTGATAAAAACAAAACCTTATTCTTTTTAAATTGTCAATGGATTCTGTCATATTGAGGCTAAAGAAACAACTTTCTTTCTTTACTGATCTCAGTTACTCACTTTTAGTTTTAAAAAAATCAACATTTATTCTTATTTATTCATTTATAAAACATAAATTTATTTAACAAATCTCATTCACATCTGTAATTGAAGTGACAGTGACTTACCAGGAGCAAAGCGAATTCGCTGCCTCGCGTGTCGAATCATTCTCTGAGAGTCGGTCACGCGTGCGTACGCCTATTGCCATTCTTATGCAGCAGACTTATTTGCATAAGAGAACAACACTACCATAAAAACCAGGCGAGTGGACGTGGGAGAGCACGGCTCTTCTAGGCTTCGGCGAGACGAGACGTATTGCTGACAGAAAGCGACAGCAATTTCTGGGCATCTGACAAGCTATTTCGGCGAATATGGACGGCCGGTTTGATTTAAAAATTATTCCCGAGTTTGACGGGACTGGATCTGTGGTTGAATGACTCGAGAAGTTGGAATTGGATTGGTGTGTGACCTATCGGGAGTGAAGCGGCTTGATCATGTCATCCCTCTTCACTTAACCAGGGGAGCATTCACGGTTTACCAGCAACTATCTACAGAAGAGAAATCGGACGTCGCTCGAATCAAGGCAGCATTGATGACAGCATTTGCCCCTGATAAATTGACAGCGTACAAACAATTCGATGCACGTGTATTGCGTCCGGGTGAGACCGTAGATGTATATTTGGCCGATCTACGGAAGCTGTCCGTCCTTTTAGGAGGAGTGCCAAACAGTGCGATGACATGTGTGTTCGTGCAAGGGCTTGTCACATGCTATGAATGTAAAGGGCCCAATCACTTCGCGAGGGACTGTGTGAAGAGGCGAAGGGCAACTAACACGCGTTGCTATCGATGCAACAAGATCGGTCATCTGGCCAAAAATTGTCTGGGAAATGGAGGCGGGGACGAGACTTCAGCGCCGGTCCACTCCCCAAACAGCAAGTAAACTCGGTACTACCCATCATTACTGTGTGTGTTGACGGCACACCATGTTTGGCCCTCCTTGACTCTGGGTGCTCAAGGTCAATCTTGAGCGCGAGTTTATGTCGGTTTTGGTCGAAGCAGGGTATGGCGGTATCTACATTAACCGGAGCTACGCAGGCTTGCTGTGGAAGGGGCACCATCAGAATTTGCACAGCAACCGGTAATACTGCTACAATCGATGTGCTGGTTATGCAAGGGAAGCCCCTGGATTTCGATGCCATTAAGGCACTCGGTGGAGTTCGCATCAAGCAGCATGGAAGCGTGGAGTTTGAAAAACCACGGTCCGTCTGTGCAGCGATTCGTATCAGCGAAGCCAATTTCAGTGCGAAATTCAATGAACGACAGGGAGTTTGGGTCACAGCCTGGAAGTGGTTGGCAGGACATGCACCAGGGAAACTTCAGAATCGGATTTCTGAATATCCAGTATCCAGCGAGATGAGAGAGGAGTACGAGCATGAATTACAAACATGGATGGACAATGGTTGGTTGGTGCCGTACAGTAACAAGGAGTTTGGCCCACCCAAGGGACTGATACCACTGATGGCCGTGCTGCAGACCAACAAGCATAAGGTGTGTCCTGTGATGGACTATCGGGAACTGAATACCTACGTTGAAACATTCACAGGTGCCGCGGATCTTTGCGCAGAAAAACTGCAAGACTGGAGACAGCAGGGTGCGAACGTGTCTATTCTGGACCTCAGGAAAGCATATCTACAGATCCGTGTTGAAAAATCCCTGTGGTCATATCAAACAGTTATGTTTAAAGGGAAGCGATATTGTTTGACCAGGCTGGGGTTCAGCCTGAATGTGGCGCCCCCGATAATGCAAGCTGTGCTCAAGGCTGTGTTAGCACAGAATGAAACTATAAATAGAGCAACGTCAGCATATATTGACGATATATATATCAATGAGGATGTGGCATCGGCGGAATCTGTGAGGAAACATCTCGAGCTCTACGCACTGATGAGCAAGGATCCAGAGAAGTTACAGGACGGAGCCAGAGTGCTGGGGCTAGAAGTGTGGAAGGAACAGGGTCGACTGCGATGGTGATGAGGAAGTAGAATGGTAAACGGCCCTATGACTATGACACGGAGAGGTATTTTCTCCAGTTGTGGCCGGCTGGTGGGACACTTCCCTGTGTGTGGATGGTTGCGAGTGGCGACAGGCATCATCAAACGTCGAGCCACTGCCATAACGCAAAACTGGGACGACAAAATTTGTGATGCTCTCCTGGAACGTATGATAACGGAAACCCTCGCCTGGGCTCAGCAACTGGATCCGGCACAGGGAGAATGGTGCGTGAATATGAAGGAGCTAGACGTGTGGGTGGACGCGAGTTCGCTGGCTGTAGGAGTAGCGCTCGAGGCTAAGGGAGCCATCATCGAGGACGCATGCTGGCTACGGCCGATAAAAAACACCCAGCATATCAATGTGGCTGAACTGGATGCTGTGCTGAAGGGAATCAACCTCGCGCTAAAATGGCAGGCTACGGTATTACATGTGAACACAGACTCCCTCTGCGTGTACCATTGGGTGACTAATGCCCTTACAGGAAAGTCTCGGCTGAACACCAAGGCCGCTAGCGAGATGCTCATAAGACAACGACTTGAAACTCTAACTTCTCTTGTGAAAGAGTATAACCTTTCGGTTGACATAGTGCTAGTTAGATCCGACCAGAACCGAGTTGACTTGCTGACTAGAGTTCCCCAGAGGTGGTTCAACAATGTGAAGGAACTCGAGCCTGTTCAACCAGTATGTGCTTTTGCCGTAGGAAACCCGAGCCCTGCTCAGTTAACTGAGATTCATCGACACAGCAGGCACCCTGGAGTTAAACGGACACTATATTTCGCACGTAGGATCAACCCATCCGTGTCGAAAGCAGCAGTGAGATCGGTCGTTCGGAGTTGTGAACAGTGTCAGTCAATAGATCCAGCTTCTGTGCAATGGCAGAAGGGAGAGCTCAGTGTGCGTGAAACTTGGAGCTGTCTGGGAATGGACATCACACACTATAACGGTCGCCATTTTTTGACTCTGATCGATTGCGGCCCCACACGGTTTTCGATCTGGCGGGCACTAGTTCGGCAAGACGCTGCACACGTAATCTGGCAATTGGAGTCGGTGTTTTTCAAACGTGGTGCCCCAGTGGAGATCCTGGTTGATAATGACACTGCATTCCGCAGTCAGCAATTCAAACAATTCACAGAAGAATGGGGCGTCCGATTCCGACCGCGCTGCGCATACAAACCATCTGGAAATGGTATTGTAGAGAGGTGTCATCGGACAATCAAACGGATTGGTGCGCGAAAGAGCTGCTCTATTATGGAGGCCGTGTATTGGTATAACATCACACCTAGGGATGATGTGTCTGCCTCTTCTGCACCCGCCAATCTGCTGCATTCGTACAAAATTCGAATAAAGGGAATTGACGTTGTGCCCTCACCTAACCAGGGCACTTCGACTCGGTATAAAGAAGGAGACGCAGTTTGGCTAAAAAATCCGCACGGACGCTGCACGTCAAAGTTTATGAAAGGTCGTGTCACAGGGATAAACAGTCCACAGTCAGTAGTCATCGATGGGCTACCGCGGCACGTGGGAGATGTACGTCCACGGCTCACTTCATTGTTACCAGCAGATGATGGCGGTGACACAACATCAGGGAGTCATGAATGGCAAGAACCAAGCTCCAGTGCAAGCAGCAGCAACACCTCATCTGAAAGCGAGAAAGAGGTAGACTTGACCCTTATTGATCCCCCGGAATATGATTCAGACCAGGACACATCTGACGATTCAGCCGGGGAGGAAGACATGGTTATACCACCGCGAAGGAGTGCAAGGGTGAAACGACCAGCCCCTCACTGTCACTTATGTGATCATATGATCAGGGGGGAGTGTAATAGAAGTGACAGTGACTTACCAGGAGCAAAGCGAATTCGCTGCCTCGCGTGTCGAACCATTCTCTGAGAGTCGGTCGCACGTGCGTACGCCTACTGCCATTTTTATGCAGCAGACTTATTTGCATAAGAGAACAATGCTACCATTAAAAACCAGGCGAGTGGACGTGGGAGGGCACGGCTCTTCTAGGCTTCGGTGAGACGAGACGTATTGCTGACAGAAAGCGACAGCAATATTTCTGGGCATCTGACAATATCTTAAGCATTAAATCTATTGGAGTATAATTAATTCTGAACAGTAACAGGCCAACAATTTAATAAACAGCTTTTTCACCATTGATTTTTTTACTTTCAGTTTTTCAAGTAGATTACTTTTACTGTTGAAGCAGTTAAATGTAACTGCCTCTTCTACTTCAACAGCTTCTTCTCTTGTGCTTCCCAACAGTGAAACTCCCTTCATCTTACTTGCTTCCCTGATAACTATAATCTTCAAAAATTTAAATGTAATGTCAATTGACATCTTATGATGCCTTGATCTTGATCACTGTCCTTCTCTTTATCCTTTCCTCAAACACCCCTCTTTACTCTTACTTATACTCTCTGTAATCCCTTGTATGCTAGTGGAACGCTTAAAAAAATAATTATTTTGTGTGTTAACAATAAACTTATTTATTTTTAATGTGCCTTTGAAGGGAACCTATTGTTAATATTTATATGGAAGTCCATTTAAATTAATCATGAGTCTCATGTCAAGATAAATAAATGAATTCAACACTTACATGGGTTTTATATGCAGAATGAAGTATAACATGGCTCAAAAAAAGTAGAGAGAAGAATACTTTCCTCAAGAAACTACTAATCTTCTGTGAGTGATAAAATGACTGACAATGTTTCTTTCAAAAAGACCATTAGGTTACTAGTTAGTTGTGACATTGTCTCATTTATTGAACTGGGATATTTTCTTGTATTGAAGAGAGAGATATATTTATATGATTGGTTGTACTGCAACTTTATTGTAGTCATGTCAGTCTTTTTTGAACAAGACATAGTGTAGAGACCATATTATGTTGTATATAATGCAGCACATGATTTGGGGAGTAAGAAGTTTCCCAAAATGGAAGCAAGATGTCTTTGTCACTACAGCATCCTGTAATTGAGGAGAAAAAGAAAAGATTGAGAGGAATTGTACTCTTCCCTTTTATACTGTTTCATACAATGTCACCTCATGGGCATTAAGAAAGTTCCCTGGCAGACAAGGTGCGGCAATCCTACATTTTTCCAAGGCAAACTTGGTATATTCCCTTTGAAGCATTGCAATCACTTACTCATGTTTTATTTCTTCATTGTACTATAAAATTTGTATATTACTAATCTCAGAAATATTATTCAGATTCCAAAGGCTAATCAATCAACAGACACTTTTATCCATTGGGGATATTGGTGAATGAATTTTGTGAACTTATAAAACTAATGTCTCACCATCATTTTTTTTTTTTTCATCAAAGCTCATATTATAACTTGTTTTTCTCTAGCTTTCTGTATTACTGGTTCCCATATTGTATTCATATCTATGCTTGGCCAACTTAAGAGATTTTTGTAGCCTAGCATATGTACTGATTTTTAAGTCTAGTGATATTCTCTATTATTTCAACTTTATCTCATATAGGGCAGTGATCTCCCTTTTCTTTCCATATATGGTCAGCTATGTCTGATTTTTCTGTTTCCCCTTATGTTACTGCCTTACAGTATTTCTGCAGTCTTATCTTAAGGGGGCGGCCTGTTTCTCCTTTATATTTCTTGCCACATCTGCACGGGATGGCACACACAGTACTTAATCGTGTTCTCCTCCATGGGTGGTCTTACTTGAAAGAGATGTCTGTGAAGTGTTGAACCACTCCTGAAGGTTGTCCTGATGTTATATGGATCACAGATCTTTTCCAATAAGCCCTTCACATAGGGTAGGCAGACCAAAGCTGTTTTCTGAGTGCTGTTATCATCTTGTACCCTTCTGTCACAGTTTGTGGGAGTTGTCATGTAAAAAAGGGTAGTTGTTACACTGTAGGGTACTGCTTATACTGACCATTTCTTGTTCATATATCTTTGGGTTGCCACTTACAGACAATGCCTCAACTTCAACTCCCACCACCCATACCGTGTAAAGAAAGTGATCATCTGCAGCCTACAACATTAAGCAAAAATCATAAATATAGCATTAACTATGCTGATGCCTACCTAGGATTGAACTAACCATCCTTGGCTAACAAATTAGACTCTTGCTCTTCAGCTTAATGGATGTATTTTAAGCAGTGACAGTAGCTTATTTCCCTTCCTGCCAAAGTAGATTCAAACATTAGGTAGTATTTAAGTTTTCTGAAATTTCTCCTCAGGGAACATTTACCTGTTGTTTGTTGATTGAACAAGATCCTGTTTTAACATATAGCCTACCTTTAAAAAAATTTTTTTCATAATTATATATATATATATATATATATATATATATATTTGGAAAACTTGAAGTCAGTCAGAAGATAAGTTTTTTAAACTTTTCTTCATCTATTATCTATGCTTGCTTATTTTTTAGTACTGAGCATCCTGTTTACAAAAAAAAAAAGATTTTGTTTGCCTTTAAACGCATTAAACTCCAGTAATTTACTAATCAACAGGTTCTCTTAGGAATTAACAGTCTGTGCTATTATTATATCAACACTGAAAATATAAAATACCAAAAGTTTATTAAGTTTTATGTGCTTGTCTTTTACACACTGTGATATGAAAACTGTTTGTCTTTATTTAGAAGTTCACCAGGTTCTGGTTCTTAGTCATGGGCAAATTTAGTTTCATGTCATTTGTTGCACTATTTTAGGGAAGTCTTTGAAGTGTCTCATATCTACTCAGTTCTTTATTGCTTGTGCAACAAATGAATAGCAAAGTTAAAAAATGGATGAACCTCCATTAAGCCAAACAAAGAAATCTGCCCACCAACATGCGTTAGTAACTCAATATTGTGCAAATCTGTATTATGGTTTTGATGAGTTTCTAGTGACTCATACCAGGAAATATGTCAGATGTCCAGAAATTGCTGTCGCTTTCTGTCAGCAATACGTCTCGTCTCGCCGAAGCCTAGAAGAGCCGTGCTCTCCCACGTCCACTCGCCTGGTTTTTAATGGTAGCGTTGTTCTCTTATGCAAATAAGTCTGCTGCATAAAAATGGCAGTAGGCGTACGCACACGCAACCGACTCTCAGAGAATGGTTCGACACGCAAGGCAGCAAATTCGCTTTGCTCCTGGTAAGTCACTGTCACTTCTATTACAAAATACTATATGTCTGAATTGAATTTTTAGGTCTATCAGGAACATTTGATCTAAGAAGAGTTGATCTGTGGTGACCCTAATATGTACTAGATTCACCCTAAGGGATACCAAAGTATGTTTTGTCCTTGGTGCCAGCTCAGAATTTTAAAAGACCTAGAAGCTGTGAGAGTTGACATAGAAGGTGACTTTAAAGTCACCAAATGCCAAATCAGGTCTCAAAGTATGTTGATGCACCCACCAACAAGGAAGTGAACCCAGATGAACTTAGGCTATACACACACAAGACAACCAGATGTCAGGAAGTTATATAAATGCCAAATCTATGAAGGGAAAAGGAGAATCCTTTATATCCTTACAAGAAAATCAAACATTTGAAGAATAGCTTGAAAATACATCCCTTGAACCCAAATAATGTTAATTTGATGAAATCCAGAAATTAATTATTTTACATATGAAAAATTTAGTTTCATATTCTTATCAAATGTTAGTAACATAACATTACAGTAATATAGCAAATCATATGTAAATTAGCTATAGTTCTGCATATGAAATCATCCAACCAAGTTTGCAGATGTGTCCGTAAGAAACTTACTGAGGGTCACAGTCATTTGAGAATCTGATAGCTCTTGACCATTATCATAGAGAAAGTGATGCTTTTTTTGGAAAGTATAATTAGTGGACATGAAACACTGGTTCACAACTTTGAACCAAAGAATGGAATGGAAGACATCTGCAATCAGAAAAAGGAAAGAAAATTCAGAACACTATCTCTCATGTCTATGACTTTTTGCGACTCACAATGGCCATTATTTGGAGAACATTATTTGGAGAGGAGTCACAATGAACAGATTACAAATTTTAATGTGATGCTGTGAAATAAGCTAAAGCCAACAATTTTGAAGCGAACCTCAAGGGTCTATTGTAAAAAGGTATTTTCTTTTGGTATGTAAAATATTTGTCCAATACTGTTTCCCAGCCTGTTCATAAATTTAAAGAATTGCTATTCAAAATATGAGAGCATCCATTTTTCAGTACTGAACACCCCCCCCTGAGATTAGCATCTTTTTTACCCTCTCAAAGATACATGAAGAGGTCATTGATTTGCAATTGACCTGGATGTGAAAGACATCCAACATACATGACAGATAATTACAGACTGACTCACCATTGTGTTTGTGAGGATATATATATATATATATATATATATATATATATCCTCACAAACACAATATATATATATATATATATATATATATATATATATATATATATATAATATATACATTTTTTATATATCAAGAACAATTTTAAGGGAAAGAAATATGGTAAAAGATTTTGTGTAACACATTTTGTCCTTTAGGACTTCATCGGACTAATTTTGTTTGTGTTGATATGACTACACATATGCACAAACAAGAGATCCTGGGAAATTTAAATTTAAAAATAATTGTTTAAATTAATTTATACTCCTTTTGTTTTTGTTTATGTTTTCATCACTTTTGTTATTAAATATTCTACACTGTGGTAATAGAAGATCTACTAAGAACAGTGAAACATTGTAAGAACTTGGACGCAAATTTACTGTTGATGATCCAGCTATTAAAGCATTTTCTTAACATTTCCATCTTAGTAAATTGTTTCCTCTTTTACAATAGCATTTTTTAAACTAAAATTGGGGTGAGTATGGTTACGTTGAGTAACTAATGCATTTAATGTATTTTGTAAAAGATCTTTTTGTGTTCATATAATCTTTTATTTAAATTCCTTGAAGTTTCTCCAATGTATTCTTTGTGGTCATTATTACAGGTAATAGCGTATTGTGGAGTAAATAAGACACCCTCAGTAACAAAAATGAACTAGGCAAGATGCCTTAAATAAAGAACTCAAAGGCAGTCAGGAGATGTCTGGTGGAGTCAGTAGAGAAGAATTTCTAACAGACATCACAGCAAGTGCCTAAGCAAGACATAATATTATAACTGATGGGAGTGAGTTATAACAATGATGACAAGGAATCAAAACTCATATGAAGTAGGGAAAAGGTACTTTGATGCACATAATAACAATGACAATGAGAAATTCCTCCTCCAAGTTTTAGCTTATTATTTTGTTTTCTATTAATTCTTTTATTGTTTTGGACAAAGTTGTGACAAATTTTATGTTGAATTTAGATAAATTCTTTTAAAATATAGTTATATATGTATATGTATGTATGCATGTATGTATAGTGTGTGCATGGTTTATGGGTTAAAATGCTAACATTCTGACCATGAGTCCAAATCTCACTATGATCAATTTGTCAAAGAGGTGAATACTTGGTAATATCAATCTGCAGAGGCAATCCCAGCATGCAGCACTATAGACGAAGGCCTGAAAACTCTGAATGGAAATAGGTGGATGAAACTATTCAGAAGCTGACAATAATTTGTGCTTGTACAAATTCACAATTTATCCTACTCAAGGGATCAAGCATATGGGGCCTTGTTCAACTAATAATATCAATTAATGGAGTTACTCTCCAAAACTCTAACTAATGATGTCCACTGAGAACAGTTGCTGTACAAATTACAGGTGCTTGAGCATATGTCTGCAACAGACCACCATAACAGGGGGGTAAACTTGAAAAGCCACTATATATATATATATATATATATATCTTACTTATTATAAAATGCAGATTGTGTCTGTGTGTGTCCGTTTATATATTGGATCGGATTTCCTATATTTTTCAACCGATTTCAACAAAACTTCACAGGACTACGTAAAATTACCAGGCGGTGGTTCTGACAGCACCAAAAATTGGAAAAACAATTGTTTTTGCATGAAATCAATTTGAAAGCATGGGTAAGGGTATTGCACCCAGCCGGAAGTTACTGCTGGCTACTCAAACGTCTGAATGCCGTTAACTTCCGGTGACTCAGCATATTTTTTCAGAGAATGATACATAAAAAGTAAAACAAATGAAACATAAACATACACAAGTCCTCCTAACTAAAAATAATAACCAGAAACTATTTTAAATACGCATGGTGTCTACCCGCAACCGACATAAATACAGCCGATTTCTTCTCAGGGTGGTTGACTGCCCCTGAACCCATTTATGTGGGTTCAAAGAGGGAATATTTTTGGCCAAGCCTACGGGCTCGGAGATCCCATGTTAAACCCGGCCTTGGGTCCGGGGTAAAGTGATGTGCTCCCCCTTTCACCTTCACCTGGCCGACCCTCGTGGAAAATAAACCTCCACATCTCAAGTGTTAATAAAAGCAAAGCAAGTCAGATTTATAAAGATTTCCTATTTGTCCCTTATCCTATCATTCTCTTGCATTCCTATCTATATTTGATCTTAAATGATATATATATATATATATATATATATATATAAATAAAAACAGATGCAAACTATGCCTGGAAGAAAAAATTAAAATAATTAAGTACAAAAATACAAGCCATTTATTGAAACAGAGAAATGAAATTATACTTAAATGTCATCATAAAAATAAGTTTATATAGTCTTAAAAATAGACATTTATTTTGCATCAAACACTGAAAAATATATATTAGGTTTGTAACTATGTAAGTTTATATATATGTATGTATATATGTATGTGTGTATTGTATATGTGTGTATCTGTCTATTACTTTTATTATTATTACTTTAAATATATTATATGTATATTTTTTTATTACTATTAAATGATGATGATGTTTAAATGAATAACAACATAGATTGCATTTCTGTGATTTTTTTTACTGGTTGCACAGTTAAAGTTTTATCCATAAAATTTTCCCCTACCTTCCCTTACTGCAATATTCTCAAAAAAATCTAAAGTAGGATTTGTAATGTAATCGGTACTGAATTAGCTTCTTGACTTCAGGCGCTTTCTTACAGACATGATGTGGCTTCCCTCTGTCTTTTCTACAAATATTTTCATGGCTACTGCCCTGATGAGCATTTTTTCCCTGGTGCCCTGACTACATGAATTTAAGTGTACTACTAGATTGGCATCTAGGTCCCAACTTTTTACTGTTGAAATAGTTAAATATAACTGCCCTTCTGACAGTTTCTTTCCTTGCACTTCTCCATATTGGAACTCCATTTCTCTCACTTGCTTCCCTGATAACTACAATCATCAAAAACCTAAATTCAACATCAGTCACCATGTTTTGTTGCGTTGATACCTGTTCTTTTTTCCTTTCTTCAATCCCACCCTACACCCACTCTTTTCTCTCATTTTCCCTCTCCATAACCCCCTGTGTGATAATGGCACTTCTGACTTGCTTGGGGTGAAATGCTTAAAAAAAACAAACCCCAAAACATTGAATATAAAATAATTAGGGTACTGACAAAAGCATCTAATAAAATAATTAGGGTACTGAAAATAGCATCTACCAAAGGTAAAGCTCTCTCTACCAAAAGGTAAAATAATAAAAAAGTGCTCAATTTATAAAAGACAGGATGTGTGTGTGTGTTTAACAAATGCACGCCCGCAATTTTCGATGGATTTGCACCAAAATTTACATGCACATGCTCCAAGTTAGCAGGAAGGCCAAGACTGACTTTGTATTTCCCAACTCCCATTGATAGTGGAAATAATCGATTTTTTCATGCTTCTATGGCAGTTTTCATGTAGTTTGTGGCCATTTTCTACTGGCCAGAGAGAGAGCCTATAGCTGGCTGCCACGAATAGGCAGGAAGATTCTATTGGCCAGCATGAGAGCTATCAGCTGACTGACACGAATGTTAACTAGCATGCAAAACAATTCGATAGCTGCATTCGTCACAAGTGGGAAAAATTTAAATCTGCATGGCACTTTACTCCAATTGGCTCATTCGCTTGCTTAAACTCAACATTGATTCTGATTCCGCAGAACTGGGTTGGGTGGGAAAAATGTTGTTAACATTCTTTTTTCATTTGGTTCTTCCAGTTACGAGTCCTTTTTAAAGCTGATCGTTTTGTGTTCATTTTGTTTAGTTCTTTTTTCGTAACAGATTTAATGTTTACTATAGAGCTTAGAAAAAATTCACAGTGTGAGATAGGCAAGAAGTAAGGCATGTAGCAACATCAGCACGGCAAAGGACACTCCTTTAAAGGCAAGGAAGGGCAAAAATATTTTAAGTCAAGTGATAGCGATTACTGTATGAATCGTATGATTTTTTAATCAAGCACGGGCAACGCCGGGTCATGCTGCTAGTATATATATATATATATATATATATATATATATATATATATATATATATATATATAGTGAAAGAGAAAGTGCACGATAGGTAAATTGGCTCTATTTTATATTTTTAATTCGGTGCATGTGCATCGTTTTTTTGATTTTGTTGCCTGCACAGTATAATAAGGTCAGTTGGGCATTGTCTGTGAGAAAAGGAACACCATGACACTATTCACTCTACCAGAAATTTGGAAATAGCATGCTGTTCTGCTTGACATTCACACCAGAAGCTCCAATACAAACATTTCAGAGTGTTTGGCTGTCAATCTGAGGACAGTGCAGAGGATTCGGAAAGAGTTGGGTGATATATCCAATGAACATCATGGTGTTTGGAGTGATCACTAGTGATGGCGACGTTATGCTTCCATTGATCTTCCTACAGTGCCTCAGACACAACACTGAACCTTACATCAAGTGCTTTGAGGAGGTATTGCTGCCCTGGGTGAAGAGGATGTCTTCTGGAAGATCCTATGTCTGGCAACAGGACCACACAAGCAGGAGTACCCAATCATGGCTGTCAGACAATTTCTGTAACCACATCACACCTTACATCTGGTCATCTAACTCTCTAGACTGCAACCTCCTTGATTATTATGCATGGGACACAGTTAAGCAAAAGACCAACAAAACTCCTTGTAACACCAAAGATGAACTGAAGGTAAGGATTATGGCAGCATTCACCAACTTAAACAAGGAGACTGTCCAGAAGAGTTGAGGAGATTCCAAAGTCGTCTGGTTAAAGCCGATGGCGATTTTATTGAATAAATTTACTCTTTCTAGTATTTCAATATATTTTTGTGCAGTTATGGCAAATATATCTGTTAAAATGGGATGTCAGTGTTATTTTCATTTTTGCGTAATTTAGATGACAATTTATTCATTGCACACTGTGTGTGTATATATATATATTTCAGATAGACTGTATATGTAAAAGGACAATATGCATATCTTTTTTATACATATTTGTATGCCTGATATATATGTGTGTGTGCATGTATATCTAACTATTCATTGTATGTCTGATATATGTGTGTGTCTATATCTAAGGTTTCATTTGTATTTCTGATTTGTGTGTGTGTGTGTATGCAAACACCTTTTCAGTGTAAACTTGGATTTGCATCTGACTTTATTCACACACACATGCACACATGCACCCACACTCATTTTCCATGTTAAGAGATTACTGCAGCTTACACATCAAGTACTTTCATGTTTGCTATGGATGTGAATTTTAGTCTCAGGCAGTGTCTGCCACTTATGAGAAAATGCTCTTACTTGTAAAATATTGACTTTGTTTTAGATAAAAATTTACCTCTCATCTGGTATCTCAAAAGGTATAAGAATTGGAATCATTCAGTTTAAAGTAATTTTGGGTTTTGGTTTGATGCAAGAATCTCTTACCAAATCATGCGTCCTGGGTAAGACATTAAACTACATCCGCATCCTGGGTAAGATGTTAAACTACATCCATGTCCTGGGCAAAACGTTAAACTATATCCAGCAGCAAGGCCTCTGATCAGGAGGTTTTGAGGAGCGTGGAAATAAACCATTGAGGTTGATATCCCGTAAATCAAAATAAACCAAAGCAATCTAAACCAAAGAATATATATATATACTCTATTCATACAAATCTATCCTAAAAATGTTTTCAGCATTAAATAACCCATTGAGGTTGATATGCCATTAAACAAAATAAACCAAACCAAGCCAAACCTTATCAAATCATAAAACTCTATCTGAAGGTAGTTATACATAAATGTCTTGAGCATGTTGTCATTTACTGCAAAACTCCAAACATTTGAGAATACTCCATTGCTTCCTTTAAGTGCCATGAGGAGGCACTGTCTGTATATGGATCTTCGGTGCTGAGGCAAAATTTGGATGTGCAGGTGAGATAATGGCTAGTAGTTTGGACAGAGAAATCGGCAAGCTGAGTTTGAATTCTAGCCATGTTTGCTACATTAATTTTTGCATAAATATGCTTGGGAAAGGCATGAGTCCATCTCTTCATTTCCACCACCCACAGCTATGGCTTAAATAAGAAGGCAAACTGCAGTTGGCAACCAGTCAAGGAGAAGGGTAACTCTAAATTCTAAAGAGGGATGGGCTTCGTCAGGTTACACCTTGCCCTAGATATACCACTGCTGTTATGGCTGCAATACATGTGATGCCCTGATGATTTTAATGCCTTATGGAACTCATGAAATGATGTCATGAAATCTGGAGGATGGATCAATTCAAAAATTAATTATTCTTCTTGCTTGGGGCAACTTGTTAGCTCAAAATATATTCCATAGTTAGATAAGAAAACTACTCAGCTATTAATGTAACCTACTTTTTATTCAGTTAGTCATTTAACTGCAAAATCTGGAATAAAACTTACGTTCTTCATAAAAATGAAAAATTTGAAAGCACTTCTGGGATTTTTGAATCTTTGGTAAATCAAGAAGTTTTTTTTTTATACACATAGAATTTTTCAAGTCTATATGCATTCTTGAAAATCCCCAGTGGGGAGGTTAGACACTGGTTTGTTTATTTTTGTGTATTTTCAGGTTGGAGTGTTGTTAGGGTAGCCAAGGATTTGAATTACATCCACATTTGGCAGCCTTTTAAACAGGCAGAAATAAACAAGATACAAATATTTCTCTAGGAATAATTCAATACCTTTAACAAATAAGTAAGTATATGGGACATTTTTATTGATAAAACAAATAAGGATTTATTTCTCTTCCTCCCTCTCATATATATATATATATATATATATATACCCAAGTATATGATTGGTGTATATGGAATGAATTCCAATAACCAACAATTACTATTCTTAAAAGAGTGCTCAATACAAAGTAGAGCAGATATAATTATTTATTTAAAAAAAATTTATAACATAAATATGTTATAAAATCACTACAAAAATAGCCATTTTGTTTCAACACCTTCGGTGTCTTATCAAGTGATGATGTTGAATGTAAAAAAAATTGTTTTAAAAGTTTCAAATTAATTAACAATTCTTCACAAGGGGAAAATGTTGATGGACCAATCAAAATACAAGTATAGGAATATACTTGTATTTTGATTGGTATTGGTCCATCTAGCTTTTGTAACAACGTTTTCCCCTTGTGGAGGATTGTTAATTAATTTGAAACTTTTAAAACCATTTATTTTACATTCAACATCATCACTTGATAAGACACCGAAGGTGTTGAAACAAAATGGCTATTTTTGTAGTGATTTTATAACATATTTATGTTATAAATTTTTTAAAAATAAATAATTATATATATATATATAAAAGGAAGAGGTTATAGTAGTTCCAATGAGAGAAAAGCGTGTATATTAAAAAGAGGAGAGATTTTTGGTTGTAATGTGGATTTTTTAAAAAATATTATGCTTTATTTTCCATAATTTTACTACACGGGTTTTGTAACCGTCATCAGGCAAAGGTTGGAGATTTCCACTTATTAAAAATAATTCATTTTTTTCTCCTTTATGTTCTTTGATGTTAAATATTCACAATATGAGACATTCTGTTTCTATGTGTTAGTAATCTGATTTTCTTTCTTGAACTATGTATGTGTGTGTGTGTGTGTGTGATTATAAAACAAAAGTGGTCTTAAAACAGTGCTCAAACAGCACATAATGGCAGAGCTTAGATATTACTTTCATAACAAGGTGTTCATATGACTGGACACTACTAAATACTTTTTCATATGGTACACACACTCATCAGGTGGCCTGTGATATTGACTTTGTTATCTGTTGCCATACAGGTAATTTTCTCCTCTGTGATTTTAGTTGGTGTGTGCACTAATGTGCATACACCAGCATCTTGGATTAACTAAAGAGGTATAAATACCCATATCACCAGAGACTGATGCAGACTCCCTAATGTGAGCATGTAGCATACAAAATCTTTTGTAGGATTTATTCAAAAATGAATTAAATTATTTTAGAAACATTTCTTTTTTAGAAAATCTTGGTAAAAATATTTTTTTGTATCTGTTACCACACACTTTTCATGAAATTCATTTTTGCATGGCTTAATGGTTATATTAGTTATAAGCACAAGATCTTGGAGAATTTAAATCAATTTTTTTGGTAAAACAGGATTCTCAGTTACCAAAGATCTGCTCTAAATCCTAAAATAAAAAAAAAACAATAAAACTAAGATATTATTTAATTAGAAAAGCTTTAAATTGCTTTTTTTATTAATAAGCTATATTATGGACACTGATGTCTTAAGAAAAATTTTTTTTTATATATATCTAAGTGCTTTTGGCAATTCTATTAGCCATTATCCACAACATACTTGTAGAAAATACAAATAAAATAGCCTCATCCACTTGTAAAAAAAGACTAAACATAACGGAAGCACTAATAATAAAAAAGAAAAAGCCAACACTCAGTAACATCAACTATGAACACGGCCACAACATGCTGAGCGTGTTTGAAAAACAATAAAACATTCCCATCACTCTAGAGACATAAAAAAAAATCTATATATTCAGTTAAAAAAAAAAAAAAAAATCCTTAATAATGGCTAACAGAATAGCCGAAAACACTTGGATATATAGAACATTTGGAGAATTTTAATTTTATGCCCAGAAAACAATTTTCAATTCAAATAAATGTTTTTCAAATAATTGTTTTCAAACTATTTTTGAACAATTTTCTCAATATAGTATCAACTGCATGTCAAGGTAAAATATTTCATAATTTTTTTTATATGTTTCCTATTATGTTGGATTTCAGGCAACTTTTCACTCTCTCTCTCACTCACTCAATCTCACATACACACTATGTGTGTGTAACACTTTTAGCAAGAAGAGGTACTACACGCTGTTTCTGTATTTACCTACCCCTAGGTGGTATGATGTTGGTTTTAAGTGGGATGACCATGTAGATATGTGTCAAGGACAAAAATTGCCCAGACCCTGAATGGAATCCCAGATACACAACTTCTCTGACTGACAGAGGAAATTGAACTCACTTGAGACAGAAGTGCTGAGGAAGTGACCTTGGATCTTTAACAGAGCAAACAGATATTCTGATTAAGGACAAAAGTGCTAACCAATATGTATCTGATTTGGCACATACAGGTTCAACTTTATATACATATATCTATGTATGTGTGCATGCATATATATATATATATATATATATATATATATATATATATATATATATGTGTGTGTGTGTGTGTGTGTGTGTGTGTAATTAAAATATATTGCTATATTGCCCATATAGTGCTGGTGTTAATATACAGTGCTCAATATAATATAACAGAGCTATTAAATATATAATAATAAATATGCATATTATCCATCACTACTGGCATGACTCAACTGAAGAGCTGTGAAACAGCAAAACAGTCTGTCTGTGGATCACATTATATAGGCTCCTGAAAAATTAATTTCGGTTGAGCTCTCTTGGGAGGAAGTGTGGGTTTGTAAACAGTGACTATTATGGCTGATATAGCAAGACTCTTCAGCAAAAGTGAATTGAGTCCTGTCACTGTATGTTTATCTAAAAAATAAATACGCTAGAATCCACCTTCATCCCTGCCGTGCGCCGACAGCTTAGTGGTAGAATCTCCGACTGACACCAATTCAGTCGGGTTTCGATCCTAGCCAGAGGCAAACAGATGTCTAGCCACACTGAAGTGCTGTGAAACAGCAAAACAGTCTGTCTGTGGACGACATTATATTTATTAATATATATATATATATATATACAGGGTGTGGCTGGTATTTGAGGGCATACAGATTTAAGATTAATACTGCTACCCACTAACTTCTAATGCTTTTATTTTTCAGAAATCAAGAATGGCAAACCCTATGGTAACAAATGAAATGAAAAGGCATGCTGTGATTATGCCATTATAGGTTAATCATAGTGATTTGGATATTGCACGTTTTCTCAGAGTTGCAAGAATGGATAGCTGAACATTTGTACGACCACATCACACCTAACATTTGGCCTCCTAACTCTCCAGATATCAGCCCATTAGACTATTATGCATGGAGCGTTGTTGAGAAGGAGGTTGGGAAAGGTACGAATCCTCTTCTTCTCCTCCCAGCTATGGGTAAATAGAGGACAGATTGGGTTCTATAACCTTCAATGGCAACTAGTCTAGGAGAAGGACAACTCTGAATTCAAAACCTGCTGAGGGTCATTTGGGGACTTTCTGGCACATAGTGCACCAGGTCTCTGTATTCAGACCTTCAAAAAGTGTGAATGGTTCTGCATAAAAACTTCACCACTATAATCAAATCTCATGTGCTGCAGTTGGGCTGTCAGTTTCCTCAGAACTGATCTGCTTGACCCTCATATTCAATGGGAGAGTTGAGTGTGTGTATATATATATATATATATATATATATATATACACACTTAGTGATGCATTATTGGTAGGTCTATTGTATTATTCTAACAGTTATTTTGGTGAGTGTTAACGGTTATGCATATGATACATCATCTACTGAATATGGATTTAATTTGAACCAGCATTAATTATCTGTTATTTCTGGTCACATGTTTCTGTTTATGATCATTAATTACCTGTGGTCAGCCACTGCACTGTCTATATTGTTTGCAAAATGCTTAAACAGTCAGTATTGATTAGGGCCTCAAATACTTTGCTGAAAAAGAGGTAAAATAAGGCTATAATTTGAAGGGTCTGAGGGTTTCCCAGAGTTATTAAAAACAGGAACTACAGAAGATAATGTCCAGGAAGCTGAAAAGCAGAAAGCTGCGAGAGATTTGTTGTAAAGTTTGGAGAGAACAGTAACTAGTTCAGGTGCCCATTTCTTTAGGATGATGGCAGGGATCCCATCACATCCACTAGCATTGTGGGTTGTCTACTTTTGTCATGATGCCAGAAACCAGTGGCAGGTTTGTGTGTATGTTACTCAGTAAAGCCTATCTTCTAGAGGAAAAATCTGTCAGAAGTACTGGGCAAAGCACTCTACCTTATCTGCAGTAGATGTCAATACTTCAAATTGATTGAAGAGAGAAAGAATTAAGGATTTGCTATTGTTCCACACACTCTCGCAGAGCCACAAATAATCCCTAGAACCAAACTTGTGAGAGACTATACAGTATCACATTCTATCAGCAAATAGTGACTTTGAAGACACGTTTGCACTCATTACGAGCAGTGACAAAGAGATATCTGTTACAATAATACCTGTTGCTCTTGTATAGCTGGAAGAAGTGATTCCTGTGGGCTATAGCAGCTGAGAACCAGAGAGATGATTGTGAATTCACTTACTATTTCAAAACTGGAATGAAAGCTTCAATGCCAGCTTTCACCCAGAAAGAGATCTCAGTGGTACATTTCTGAACAGGATGATTAAAATTGGTAATCATATTATAATTGCTCTCTCAACATACTCTCTCCTTAATGTTCTTTTTTAATTTGGGTGGCATTAATAAAATCAAAGTTAAGGCCAGTTTTGTTCTTGCGTATTACAAAAGAGTTTGAAACCTTGAATTCATAATGTCACAAATTATACTAACATTAGCTTAAATGCATGTGAAACATGACTGATCAATAAAAAAACAACCCAAAAGTAAAAATACCAAAATTTCTTTCTTCTTTTTCTCCATTTTTCAGTCTCTCATGAAGCTTTAATAAATTCATAGATTGATAAATGCTTCCTATTTGGTTTTTATCTTGCACACACACACACACACACACACATGGTAAGACAACATGATTACCTCCCCTGTCTTTTGATTTGTAAAAATATTACGCCATCTTAACCAAAACAGTAAGACTCTTCAGTTGCATTAATAAAGGCATATTAAACTGAACTACATTCTGAATTTTCTTTACATTTGTAAAAATAAAAATATCTAGAAGAACACTGGATTATATATCTTACTGTCCTTTCTTTATATATATATATATATATATATATGTGTGTGTGTGTGTGTGAAAATATATCGAAAATAGGAAAGAACTCATTAGGTAAATAATTCAAAGTTCTTTAGTATTTTTGTTATTATTTTTAAAAAACAGTAATAATAACATTCATCTGACTAGTGGTGTATCGTTGAAATTTGAAGTTGGAAGAGAAGTATTTTCTTTATCTATTGTTGCTCTATGTTTTAATATTGAGCACTTTACAGAAAGCTACTCACCTTTAAATGTGTTAAACTCCAGTAATTTACTGAACTACATGTTTTGTTAGGTGATGATGATCTGTGTTATTATTATGAAATTGGTGTCACCCATCAATGAAAACTCAGTTCTTGAGAAATGGTGTCAACAAGACTTCTCACAATTCATGATCTTTTCTGAGAATCCTCAAAGAATAAAGGATGCTAGTCTACTGTATGTCTACAATTTTGGTTTCCATTTCAATTTTTTCCCTGAGTGTACTTTTAAGTTTCTGGGTGATGTTCCAAGTGCAGGAATTATTTTAACAATCATATTCCACAGCTTATTCAACTTCTGAGCCAGGTCCTGGTATTTTCAATCTTTTCAGTTTCTTTGGAGTTCACTCTTGTATCATATGGAATAAAATCAATAATTTGTTAATTGTTATTTTCCTTATCTATTACAATAAGGTTGGGGCTTCATGTTTCAATGACATGATCTGTATGAAGCGATTATTATTATTATTCATGCTCATAGCTATAAACATTAGCTTATTTGTGTCATGTTAGAAGGAAAAAATATAATTGGATTTTCACAGATTTTACAAGTACAGACTCATGTTGACAATTAAGGAGGTCAAATGTCAAGAGCTAATTTTCAAAGAGGAAGGAGGAAGTTTTCAAAATCTGATTTTATTAACATTTAACATGAAACATTTTCAGCAGTAGCAGACTTGCTGCCTTTTCAGCCACTGATCAAGGCAAAAAAATTACATATATTAATAATTTCCTCATATAAGGTTAATTATTCCCGTGAGCCACAATAAAACAGTTTTGCTTTATCCATTTCTACAAAGTTTCATGGTGTAAAGTTGCTTGTTTAAATAAAAACGGTTTCTGTTCTTCAAAGGCACTGGAGATGAAATTTACTAATAGATTCAATTTCAAATTTAAGTTATAGGTTACTTGGGCTTTTTACGCTACTCATATAAACTGTCAAGAGGCAGTTTTGCAAGAATAATGTATATTGTGTCAGTTTTAAGCTACAATATGTCGAGGTTAAATGCCTCATCCACAAACAATAAATTCAACTGGTTCACATAATTTAGTTTGCATATGACAACCTACACACACACATATATATATGAAGAAATATAGTTTTAAGGTGTACTATATTTATGGGATAAAGTGTTCAATATCAGAGATAGAGCATATGTAAATATAAAAGTGAACATTGAAGTCAACACTCAGAGGTGACAGGCTGTTTCATGCTAGACGCAATCGTCAGGCCACCTATACACACACACACACATACGCAATATAAAATATTAATGATTCAATTGAGATAGAATTGAGCAGAAGACATTCTAATGTTTTTTTTTATCCCAGTGCTCAATGTCTTTCAGACAAAACCACATACATTGTAAATGTTTTAGGGGATCTTACTAAAAATGTGTCAAGCGAACATGTTAGTAAAATTTTCACAGTAATAATCCAATCATTAGATGCTTACTATCAATATTACATTATTTTTATCTTATGAAAAATGGTTTGAGATGCCTAAAAATGTAATTTTTACACTATATATATATATATATATATATATATATATATATATAAGAAGAAGAAGAAAAAGAATATTTAATGTTTACACCATATATATATATATATATATACATATAAATTTTGGAGATTTTAATAATTTCACATAATAATTCATTGAGTCTAGAACAAGAATCCTGAACAGAATGCAGAAAGCACTGGACAGCCTTTTTGTCCTTATTTCGGACTCATCAGCAGTGCACATCCACTACTGAGAATCGAACCCAGACTATTATGATAAACATAATCGTCATACCACAGGTCCAAGCAGGAACAGGAAACTAACTAGACTCTATATAGTGCAGATACTCCTAATTCCGGTGGTGATACTCATCCAAGTATACATAACCCACCGGAAACAGCCCCAAGAGCAAAGTCTTCTTTCACGAAGCCACTCTAGCATTAAACCTTGATCAAGCATAAGTTTATAAGTAATTTGAATAATTGCAAATAATAATTCATTGAGTCTAGAATAAGAATTCTCAACAGAATGCAGAAAGAACTGTACAGTCATTTTGTCCTTTTTTTTTGGGACCCATCAGCAGTGCGCATCCACTACTGGGAATTGAATTCTGAACATTACAATTCATACTACAGGGCCAGTGGGCATCAGTGATAAAAACAAAACTAACTAGACTGAATATTGTGCAGTTACACTCCTAATTCCAATGGTGATATTCATCCAAGTATATATAACCCACTGGAACCAACCCGAAGAGCAATAATTTCCTCTTCATCATTGATATGTCCCGCAAAGGGATAAATTTGTTCGAAGTAGCAAAGTCATTGTGGACTACTGTAACTGGGTAGGACACTCTAGCAGGTAATCGTAATGGACTGGTCCTCATCGTAGTGGTAGGCAATAGGCATAGGCAATAGGCGAAGACAATAGGCGTAGTCAATAGACGTTGTCCTGTACCTCTGCATCAGTCTGTATTTATGGCTGACACCAGTCAATCATATTACTGTGAGGGGGAACCCAGGTGTATGCATATTCATTACATCAGTCCCTGAGGCCCACTGGCTCTGTAGTATGAGCACAAATAGCTATATTGGAGAAAAAGAAATTTTTCAACAATATATGCATTTTCTACATATTTATGGTTATTTTTTAACTTTTATCAAAAACGACTTTCTTTTGCATGTAGTTATGGATAATATTATACATTAATTACTAATTTTTTTAATTAATAACTATTTCTGCAGAGTTGTTGACATTAATAGCTATCTGCTGATGTGTTAAAATTTTGGAATAATACAATAATAAAAATTAAAATTTCATCTCTTTGATAGATGTCATGATCTGTTAAACTACAAACTTGATTTTTCTCAAATTCACATATCTGCTCGGAGAGTATCTTAACATAAACAAATGACATCATGTATTATGAAATAGACTAAGTCCGACAATAATTTTAATATGTTTTCTGTTTATATATATATATATATTGTAAATATTACATTTATTTATATGTACATATACATATACATTAAGAAATGGACACAGTCCGACAACTTATTTATTAAAGACATTTTTATGTTTAACGTTCTTTTTAGAGATACAAGTATTTAAGTAAATGCTCTGTTTATAATAAACAGTATTAAATAACATTTACCGGCCTGAATGTCCGAGAAATTTTCATAGAAAATATTCGTCCTTTGACAGGATTTGAACCTGCATCCTATACGGAACCGTCATTTACGCTGACGTGCCTTAACCGACTCGGCCACAAAGGAGCGTTCGGTAGGCAAGGTCGAATTTACTGTTTATAAACTTCAATCTTCCATGAATCACATACATTCATAACTGCTCATGACGTATCAAATGTAAACAAATGACGTCATACATTAAGAAATGGACAAAGTCCGATAAAAAAAAAAAAAAAAAGAACGTTAAACATAAAAATGTCTTTAATAAATAAATTGTCGGACTTTGTCCATTTCTTAATGTATGACATCATTTGTTTACATTTGATAGTAATATATTAGAATTTAATTACACATTTATAAATTATTTAATTTATGATCAATAATAGATATAAATATTTGAATTATTTTTTATAATTAATTATTTTTTAAGCAGTATATAAGGCAATGTCTACAGAAAACTGCTATTTCATTTCTTTATTGCAATAAATTTTTATTTTTTAGAAACTTTGGATTTACTTTAAGTTGGTGGTTTTAAGAGAATTCCCATTTTTTTTATTAAGAGGGTGTTGGCTTTTATGCAAATGAAAAATATTATATTCTATGAATTGACTAAGAACCAAAACAAATTGCTTAACCTTGAACCTAATTGTCATATATACTGTAAGTATAATCGACTTTTTAAAAAATTCAAATTGAGATGCTATACCAAAACATTGTTAAACTCCAGGATGAACAACTAATAATTTATATATTTTTATTTTTTAGAAACTTTGGATTTATTTTAAGTTGGTGGTAAAATATATTATAAAATATATAATATACAGAATGAAGAATGAATATTATAATATATAACTTTTCATGTAGGCATAATGGACATGGGTCATCCAAAGATCTACAAGTTCTTATTTTTTTATTACTTTCCATTTTACTGTTGGTGTTTTATTTGTTTCTTTTAATTGCCAAAAATATTTGGATAGGGATGTTTGGTTACAATACTTAACATTATTGAAGGAAGTCAAATGTTCTCTCCATTGTAATTTAAATTCATTTTTTGTGCATCCTATATAGATTTTCATAATATTAGGATTCCCAATAGATGAGATAGTACATTGGTAAACTACAGATTCTGTGCAGCATTCATTATTCAAAGGACAATTTTCAATTTTTCTATTATCATTTTTTATATAATGGCTGTTAAGGTATTTATAGCCACTACTCTTTAAAGCTTTATTATAAAAATTACTTTTTCCTTAGCAGAATTTATACTTATTCTTTTTTCAGTAGATGAATGTATGTGCTTTATTATAGATGGAGGATGATTTGATTTGAGGTGTATATACAAAGGATTATTATTAGGTTTTTTATAAGGTAGGTATATATTATTCATTAAATCTAATGTTATATCAAGGAAGTTTACCTTTTTTAATTTTGTATTAACAGTAATTTTCAAATTAGGTTTTTAAATTTTCTATGTATTATTTTTCTAATTTTATCTATTTTAAAGTTAGTAGACTTCCTCACAACCATAAGGCCATCACTCCTATACAGTCCAGTCTCTTTAATATCAATTTCATGGTGTGAACTTAGATTATATAATATAAATAGACCAACAAGGTCAGAAGACTCTGCAGAGTCTAATGATCCCATTGTGATATCAAAATGGTCTTCCGAGTTTTTAATCCACTGGTCTCTGTTATGAATGAGGACAGATTTTTTTGATTTTATAATTGTTTTTTCTTCCTCTGTTAGGTCTGAGTATAGAGTAGCAGCACAGTTGTGAAAAGTTCCCTTGACATTGATAGGTAGAATTCTTCAATATCAAACTGTATTAGGGTACAATTTGAGTTATGTTTAATATTTGTAAACCAATTAGTGACTTCTTTGGTATTAACCTGGAGTGTTAATCACAGGTAATCCCGTATTTGTTTGTTAACCCTTTCCAGGATTTTTTTTAGTAATTTTACCAATTTCAGGCTGGGTTGGCTTTATAATTCTGGTAGTAGGATTAGCCTCAAAATCAGGTTTGTGGTCCTTAATGGTAATATAGCAATCTTTTTTGGTAAGTTTGCCTACTCTATCACTAATATTTAATTTATATATATATATATATATATATATATATATATATATATATATATATATACACATTTTCTTGATAAATCCAAATGTAATATATATAAATCCATTTTGTTCCACAAAGGAACAACCTGGATTAAAAAATTGAAAAAAGATGGATTTGACGTACCACAAGGTTACTTTGATTGTGCTGAAATTTCTGAACTAATAGGTCTGCATATTTTATATGAGATCAACAAGATCATCTATATAAACAAGCACAGTCTATATAGAGATGATGACCCAATGACAGCACCAAACAACAAAAGAACCAATGACACTATTAGAAAAGAGCTTTATACTGCCGCCATATATGGTCTGGTGTGCACTCTGTTCATCTTAAGGTCTTCAACAAAATCCAGAGACAGATATGCAGTGTGATTGGCCTTGATCTGGGATCTCATCTACAGTCATGCTCTCACAGACATGCCATCCCCTCCCTCTGTCTTTTCTACAAATACTTTCACAGTAACTGCTTCAATGAGCTACTGTCACTAGTTTCCAGACTGCATGAATTTAAGCGTGCAAGTAGGCTGGCATCTTGGTCCCACCCTTTCAAAACAGTTAAATGTAGCCATCTCTTCTACTCCAATAGCTTCATCTGTGGAATTCCCTTCCTGTTACTTGTTTCCCTGATAGCTATAATCTCCAACTATTTGAATGTAATGTCAATTGCCATCTCCAGATGCTTTGATCTGTCTTTCTCTTCTTCTTTTCCTCTATCACACATTTTTACTCTCACTCCCACTCTCTGTAACCCTTGCATGCTACTGGCATCCCACCTCATCATCATCATCATCATCTTGCGGCCTCAGCCGAGATTGAACTCACTACACCTCTCCAGTATTCCCTATATGTCATAGCACCTAAAAGATCTTCCTTAGGGATCAATGTGTCTCGTTTTATCCTATCTGGAAAGGTTAACTTGCGTGATCGATTGTCAGATGGATGGGTGCCTCCAGAGTACAAATGATGACACAAGTTCATCTGTGGCACGTGCACAATGCCCGGCGAACTGGACACGTCTCTTACAAACTAAAGTTGATACTCTCGGCAAGTCACCATATATCATTTCTAGAGTTGGGTGGTTTCGCCATGAGAGATTAAGCACTCTTCTTAAAAGACGTGTATAACATCCATCTAAACGGCACTGTTGTTTTGCTGAGAGAGTCCAAGTTTCAGAACCATAGAGTAAGATTGGCTCAATAAGTACGCGGAAAAGTTGGATTTTGAATTGACGAGCAAGATTGGATTTCCAGATCTTATCCATTTTGTTACAAGCAGTCCATGCTATGCCTTTTCTAATGTTGAAGTCTTTCTCAGAGTTCTTGATGTGTGATCCTAGATACTTGTAGTCTTCGACACATTTGAGGATGTTATCTGAGAGTGTTTTGATCTCGTGATTGTTGCAAATGTTAATTGGCATACACTCAGTTTTGGTTTCATTTAGGTGTAGACCTGCACAGTTAGCTGCTGATTCAAGAGAAGAAAGAAGTGCTTGGGCACTAATGAGGTTGTCAGACAACAGTGCAATGTCATCGGCAAAATCAGCATCGGTGATGTAAAGTGCAGGATGACGTGAGCTTCTTCTAGGCTGGTCCATTTTCCTTGATTGTATCTACTGATATACGCATGATGTAGTCTATCACAATGATGAAAAGGAAAGGTGCAAGTATGTCACCTTGGAGAATGCCAGCCAGAATATCGAAAGGTTCTGTTTCTCCATCTGGGGTCAGGACAGTGGCCTGTGTGTTGGTGTACAATACTGTGATTGCTTCAATGATTTCTACTGGTATGCCGTAGAGTTCAAGAATTTCAAACATAATCTTGCGATTGACTGAGTCGAAAGCTTTGCTGAAGTCAGTTCATAATCTTGTCAATAGCTGAATTCTTGATGCTTCGCGAGGCATTTAAATACCAGGTTGGAATCTGGCGTGGGATAGCCTTTCTTAGATGAGGGTAAATGGAGTCTCTCTGAGCCTTGGTTGGCAATCCATTCGGTGATGGTGTCATGATAAAAACACCATTGATAGCCCTAGCGAAGCATCCCACCTCACTTGGGGTGAAATGCTTAAAAAAAAATCTGGGTGTTGAATTAAACCTTCTTACTGGCAGTATCTCCCTGTACATAAAACCTAATGCAAAGTTAAGATACATAAATATTAACTCCCCACCCCAAATATAATTAAACATATCCCCAATGGAATAGAGTCAGGGATATCCAAAAACCCTTCTTGTAAGACAATTTTTGAGGAAAAAAAGAAAGAATATGGGATAAATTTAAAGGCAGAGGGCCACAAAGCAAAGCTAGAATTTAAACCTCAACACATTAAACGGCATATGAAAGCCATTTCAAGGAAAAGAATAAAATATTATTTGGTTTAACCCCCTTCCCTTTTGACTTAGAGGTGAAATGTAATATAGGTAAATTATTTTTAATTATTTGTTGCTTTCTAAACACTTCCCCAAAAATTCAGAACTACATGATATTCAATAGAAATACAGCCAAATTAAGCTACAGTTGCACAAATAATTTAAATAGAATAATAAAAAGACAAAATAACAGAAACCTCAAAACCAACATGCAGCAAAATAATTCTAGTAATTTATGCAACTGTAGAAATAAAATTAGATGCCCATTGCAAAACGGAATCTATTATTTATAAAGCAGAAGTAACAAATATAAACGGTCAAATTAAAACATATACAGGCTGCACAAAAGGCCCTTTTCAAGTGTAAATTGTACAGTCACACATCAACTTTTAAGCTATTAAACCCTAAATACTCCACCAAACTTGTCTGCTACATGTGAAATTTAAAAGAAAAAAATAACAGGGACACAGTCGTAAAGTGGACAATTTTAAAAAAGTAAAAACATATAACAATTATACCCACATTTGGAAACTATGCCAAAATGAGAAATTAGCAATTATGACATTCCCAAACCCCAAAAATATTTTAAACCAAAAATCAGAAATTTTAAGCCCTTGTCCTCGTATAAAACAATTTTTATTAAGTGAATATAATGCCAGTTAAAAAAATCTAAAACAAAAAAAAAACTCAGTTACTCTTTAGACACACTGCCCCCTCCCTGCCAATCCTCCATAACAATTAAATTACATATTTGATTTCCCTTTTACTGTATACAATATACAATATACAATATACACTTGCATTCCTGTCCTTTTCCATTCTTTCCTTTACCTCCTTTTCCATTTCCCTTCCTATTACAAACAATATCCTATCTTTCAATCATCATACATCTTTTATTTTTTTGAAAGATATTTGTTTTGAAAGATAATTATGTAGCATTCTGTGTGTTTTTTTTTAATAAAGCATTAAAGTAGTTATTTTAAAAGTATTGCCTGAAGAGACCACCAAGACGAAACCATGGTTGTGTATTTTAATTGACCTCCTGATTTTTATACTAGGAATATTACATTTATATATATTATGAAATAGAATAAGTCTGACAATTATCATAATATATTTTTTGCTTCTATGTTAATTTTATAGATACAAATATTTAAGTAAATGCTCTCTTTATAATAAACAGTACTAACAATAGTTATTGGACTGAATGTCTGAGAAATCTCAAATCTTAGTCCATTTCATAATATATCATTTATGTTAAGATATGCTTTGAGCAGATATGAGTGTTTGAGAGGAATTGTGGGAAGATTGTAGTTCAAAAACAGTAATTTAACCTTGCTAACCAGATGCTTCCTCTGTAGCTAAATAGTATAGCACGTCAGGCTATATGGCAGTTCTGGGTAGGATACATGTTTGATTCCTGTCGGAGGACACAAATTTTTCTTTGAGATTTATTGCACATTCAGGCCAGTAAATGTTGTTAATACTGTTTATTATAAACAGAGCATTTACTTAAATATTTGTATCTATAAAAATAACATAGAAGCAAAAAAATATATTGAAATATATATATATCGGGAATATATATATAGGGAATATTACATTTTTATTTATTTATATATATATATATATATATATAGAGAGAGAGAGAGAGGGAGAGAGAGAAATGTGTATGCATAAAATTTTCCTGCACGTACATATATCTATGTAAGTATACTTGTGTGTGTGTATATATATATATATATATATATATATATATATATATATATATTTGAGTTTGTTGTTTTTAAGAGGTGAGTTCATCAATAAACCAAATTTTTCTGTAAAAATCATTATTGAAAGCAGCATAGCATTTGTTTGTGATGTCAACAAATCTTTATATTGGCAGGGAGATGTTAGTTTTTGATAGTACTATTTTTTTTAAAAATATCCAAAAGATAAAGTGAACATATGACAACTCATTAGCAATCAATGGTATTTTAACAAGGTTTTATGTTTGTGTATGTGTGTGTGTTTCCCTGTGCCTTTTTCTCTTTGGTACTTGACTTCATAAATTTAAGCATAGTACTGGATTGGTACCTATAAAATATTTTATTATGCAATCAAGACCTGGGACCCCAAATAGAATTTCCTAATTTTAATAGATATCAGTCAGTTATGTGCCATGCGTGATACATGCTTAGGCGATCATGTATCTTTCAATACATGACTGACGAGGCAGATTTTTTCTGGCAGTAGGTTGCTATTTCTTTCTGCGATAGACCAGTTGCCACCCAAAGCTATAGAACCCAGTCTATCCTGCTATTCATCCATAGCTGGGAGGAAGAAGAGGATTCATGGCTTTCCTAAGATTATTAGCATGTAAGTGAATGTAATGGATTCAACTAGAATATGAACTCAACTCTCCAATTCCATAATCTGAACTATGATCCATTACTCCACCATGTCTCCCTAAGAGATATACTTAAGTTTTATTTCAACTTTTTAATATATGTGCATATTCTGTTGTTATCAAATAAATTTTCTTTCTGCCTGTTGAACATTATATTTATGTGTGTGTGAGTGTGTATATATATATATATATATATATATATATATATATATATATATATATATATATATATATACACACAGAGAGGGAGAGAGAGAGAGAGAGATAGAGAGAGATATGATGGTGGTGGAGATGAATGTTATAATAATAAGATTTTCAAAGAAATTTTGGTCCCTGTAATCTGTTGGTCTTAATCTATGAGTCAGTCACACCCTGTGATGTGCCATACTTAGATAGGAGGTCATCCATGAAATCTTTTCTCCAGATTTTCACCAAAGTCCAAGAATGAGGTTTTTATGCCAGTTCCCTCTTTTCCAGTTTTGCTTTTCAAAGACGCAGCAGTCAAGAAACAAAAGGAATGTTCTAATAATTCCTTTCTCAATTCCTTTCTATAATTTTGTTTAACTAATGAAAATTAAAGTGTTAATTTTTCATTATTCATCAGTGGTACAGTGTGACAGACATGCACATTTGATGAAATGAAAATCATTGCAACAACAACTTTTCCTCTTGTCATTTTTTAATAACACACACAAAGACACACACACACACACATATATATAATTGAATAAATTAAAAATATTATGTTTCCTTATTTGTATTATAATCCTTTCATATTCACAAATATTTTTATGTATATTATAATCAAATGACGCAAGAAATGCACTGTAACAAAAAAAGTGAATCTCACTGTTACAGTACATTTCTTTCCTTATTTGATTGTAATATACAGAGAAATATTCATGAATATAAAAATAAGCAGACATAATATTTGTAATTTATTCAATCAGACATGCCTAAAAGAGAATTTGCTGCCTAAATACACAAATATATATATATATATATATATATATATATATATATATATATATATATATATATATTTCTGTCTGTGGATGACTATATATATATGCTCTTATAAATCTGGTTGAGCTCTCTAAGGAAAGAGGGTTTTAAAAAACAGCGGCTCCTACTGCTATTAAGCATTACTCTTCAAGTAAATTGAATTGAGTTCTCTGAGTGGCTGGTGTATTTTGTATTGAGAAAAACGTTAAAATTCCCTTCCTTTCTGCTGTGTGAAGATGACATAGAGGTAAGATATCTGACTGATGTCAAATCAGTCAGGTTTCAATCCCGGCTTGAAGCAATCAGACATTTAGCCACACTGAGGAGCTGTGATACTGTCTGTGGATGAGTCTCTATCTATCTGTCTATCTATCTAATATATGTGTGTGTGTGTGTGTGTGTTATGAAAAATTTTTCATTTCAACAAATGTAAACATAGAAAATTTATTTAGAAAAATACAGATACACACAGACACACATAGTTTTTCTGATTAAATTTTCTATATTTCTCTTCAATGAAGTTCCCCAAGAAATGAAGTAACATTGTAAAAATAAGTTTTCCTCTTGTTAATTTTGAAAATACAGTCTTTGCAGATATATTCATTTATATCTCATTTTTTGTGCACACATGCATATGTGAATATATATTTATATATATATATATATATATATATATATATATATATATATATTAGTTTAGTTTTTCCTTCTGTTTGTGCTGTTAGGTGTTGTGGGGGAGACACAGTCATCTGTCAGCAGCAAGGCAAGTGGTCTGGAGGAGAGATATCTTGTGTGCTCTGAGAGTGTCTGCCACTGGGTCGCTCCAGTGTCTTCTTGGTCTGCCTCTCGCTCTCTAGCCAGAGTACCTGAGGCTGTATGCTTGTAGGGGGTGGTTCGTTGATAGGCATATGAGTGAGGTGTCTGAACCACTTAATCCTTTGCCATTCAATGTGTTGTATGATTGGTATTGCTCCTACCATATCTCTTATTGCCTCATTTCTGATCTTGTCTCGCCTGGTCTTGTTCACTGCTTTCCTCAAGCATTTCATCTTACAAGTGATCAGTTTCCTCTCAAGGGTTTTTGTTAGGGGCCATGTCTGGCACTAGTATGTCAGCGTTGGTAGTAAAATGGCATTGATGAGATTTGCCTTGGTACTCATAGAAATGTTAGGATGTTTTAGAAGAGAAGCAAGTTGGTAACTGACTGCGTTGACTTTCTGACATCTGGTCTCGATTTCTCTGTTTAATTTGCTGTTTTCAGTAAATATGCTGCCCAGATATTTGAATTCACTGGTTTGCTTTAGCTGGGTCCCATTGATGTCCAGTTTTTCTGGTCCCTTTCTGAAAATCATGATCTCAGTCTTACTGACACTGATCTTCATGTCGTATTTCTCACAGCTTGAGTTGTGTTGGTCAGTGTGTTACTGCAGCTTGAACCCTGTTGTTGTTCATTATGCCTGGTCATCAGTGAACATGAGTACATTGAGTGCCTCAGAATCTCGATTGGCCTCCTTTGTAATATTGATCCATGTAGATCACGAACAATAGAGAGATTACAGCCTTGCCTGACCCCAGATGTTACTAGAAATCTGTCAGATGTTCCACTTGCCGTGAGGACTGCACTCCTGATGTTGTCTAGCAGCTACCCCTTAACATCATACTGCTTGAGGACCTCTCATAGCTTATCTCTGTTGACTCAATTGAAAGTTTTTTCCTAATCCATGAATACCAGATGGAGATCTTGGTCATGTTTCATTGCCCTCTCACACAGTTGTCTGAGTGCAAAGATTGCATCGGTGCACCTCCTCCCTTTCCTGAAGCCAAACTGGGTGTCACTGAGATGTTCTGTTTTTACTCAAGTGCACTGCACAAGGATTTTTGCATACAATTTCCCTACATAGCTGAGTAGTAATATACCTCTGTAGGTATTGCAGTCTTTGTTGCTACCCTGCTTCTTTCATATTGGCAGCACTATTACATTTTGTCAATCTTCTGGTACTTTTCTCTCTTCCAAAGCTTTCTGAAAAATGGTGGTGAACCACTGTATTCCTGTTTCACTATAAGCAAGAATGGCTTCATTTGTAATACCATCATTTTCTGCTGCCTTGCCTTAGAGGCTGGTTTTCACTGCTTTTCTCACTTCACTCACCAGGATGGTAAATTCTGAGTGATCTGGATGGCTGGGGGTAAAGTGAGATTGTATTTCATGCCCTTGTACTCCTGATGGATTCAGTAGATCTTTGAAATATTCTTCCCATTTCTTAATTATCTTTCCTTCCTCATGTAAAGCTTCTCTGTTTTTATTGCTGATGATGGTGGTGGAGTCATAAGGCTCATCTTGCAATTTTATTGCTTTCATATATATATATATATATATAGCAAACATCTAGCACAAAACTATCAGATGTTAAACTTACAATAAAATAAATAAGGTAATCAACCTACAAGAAAAAAAAAATAGAAAATAAAAAATTTAAATAAATAAAATTAAGTAAATAATAAACAAATTAGCAAACAATGAATACACACTTAGACACAAGTAAATGTAATAATAATCAACACCAAATAATAAAGTAATCAGTAATATATTATGAATAAAACATTGACACTATAAAATAGAAATAAATAACCACATTCAGGCTCACAATTATTCCTAATTTGAAACATAACTGTTACCGCCTACCCAGTAACTGTTAGGATAATCCGATAGGCTTTATTACCAATAATGCACTGTGACACTATTTACGATGCTAGAAAGAAAGAAGAAAAAAGAAAGGCGAGAATTAAATTTAGGTGATAAGAAACCATCACGAAAAGGACACTAAGTGGTGTTATTTTTCTGACAAGGAAAAGTGGTAAGATTTTTATTTCCATTGTCGAGAAGGTAAAATACAGAATTTAATCTGATTTATGTTACGGGGCAGCGAGTAAGATATATCCAATCTGCCCATGGCAATGATAAAAAGATTTTTTCAAGTTGGACAAGAGACCTCTCGCAGAATTCTAAAGAGATAAAAATAAAAATTAATTAAGCACGCACTGTCCGAGAAAAACAAAAATGTCCGCTGACCACCATGAAGGAAAGATTAAGCCTTTGTCTATATGCAGAATATCATTGAGAGAAGCATCTGGTTATTATCAGGGCTGGCTATGATAGCGAAACTATTTTATCGGATCAGTAATTGGCACCAAGAATGCAAATACGTCCAATTGACCACCCACTTGTTTGGCGAAGGCCCCGGGTGATAAAGTCCAAGTGACATTTGGCTAAGATAAAAGTCCTAGGGTTTGTGGTCGGGCAGAAGGAAAGAAAGAGAAAGAAAAGAAAAAGAAAAAAAAAAAGAAAGAAAAAGGAAGATAATTTTTTTTTTTCTTTGAGCAAGATTTTTTAAACTGAGGCTAGTCTGGCCACATCCACGCTGCTGAGCGCCCATTGGCTGAATGGTGGCATGAGCGTTAGGCGGAGGTAATCATGTGAAGAAGAAGGGGAGGCCTGTTGCACCCCCTAATGCGACTGTGAGAGAGAGGGGAAACCTGTTGACACCCTCTGAGGGCATGGTAAGATACCAATATGAGAACAGAAGAAGGTGGGAAGACGAAAGACTTCCAAAAATGGAAAATAATAAAATTTTCCTGACCGAAAACAAAGAAGTGGATTGTGGGTTTAGAATTATCAAGGAACCTCAAACTCTGACAAGCCCACCCTGGTTTTGGTCGGCGTCCATATAAGCAGAGTCGAAGCGAGTGAAAACCAGTACGAGTTCGAGTTCAAGTTCGCAGTTGGAGTTGCACCCGCCCCACAGAAACCTGGCCGAAAGATTCCACGCAAATCACGACTCAATTTCTAGCCAAGAACAATTTATTTTTGAAGAACGACTTAGACTCATACCACCAAAACAAGTTTTATGAATATCGCCTGAAGATATACCAAGAACCAGTTTCTTAAAGAACAAACAACTTAAGATGTTAAGACTCGCCTAACAAACACAAAGTGTCACGAATCCATATAGCGGGTTGGGAAGAAGATGCAGTCCTGTATTCAGCAACCAGATATAAAATATTGTTATCCTTTTTTTAACACATTTGAACTTTTCGAGTTATTATTTTTTTTTCTTTTACATATAGTTGTGCGGTGTTGCTCTTGATCGAACTTGGCTTGCATTACGGCCCGGCGACTGATTGATTTCATCTGCCTAAGATCAATTCACAACGTGGGTAGGTTAGACTGGAAACCAAAACAGCTACTTCGGTAACCAGACGTTGGAGGCGAGCTGGGAATGACAAGGCTGATACCGAATCTAAACAGATTCCCATTCGAATCACCAAAAGGTTAGAACGTCACATTTGGTGCCGCGACCAATACCAAGCCAGTTGGTTGTAACAGGACACGGCTAGGCAGACGTCACATTTAGTGCAGCGACACGGGGGGTACGTCACAGCACCATTGACCAGTAAATATAAATAGTATAGCCAAAACACATGGCCTGAAGATTGTGTTCATGCATGAAAAAAACTGTTGCCGCTGGGTGTTGACTTCAATGTCCACTTACATACATACATACATACATACATACATATATATATATATATATATATATATATATATATATATATATATATATATATATGTGTGTGTGTGTGTGTGTGTATGTGTGTGTCAAAATATATAGAAAATAGGAAAGAACTGGTTAGGTAAATAATCCAAAGTTCTTTAGTATTTTTGTTATTATTTTTTAAAAATAGTGCTCGATACAAAAGTAGAGCATAAATATAATTATTTATTTAAAAATATGTAGTGTGTTGGAATCATATTTTTAAATAAATAATTATATATATATGAAGAAATATAGTTTTAAAGTGTGCCATATTTATGGAATAAAGTGCTCAATATCAGAGATTGAGCATATGTAAATATAAATATAAAAGTGAACATTGACATCAAGACTCAGAGGCAACAGGCTGTTTCATGAAAGATGCAATCGTCGTGTCACCTGATGATTGTGTCTAGCATGAAACAGCCTGTTGCCTCTGAGTGTTGACTTCAATGTTCACTTTTATATATATATATATATATATATATATATATATATATACACAAATATAAAAGAACAAAGAATAAAATTCAAATGTTCAAAACATTAATTTAAAACAGGGCTCAATACAAGAGTAGAGCAATAAATATTTATTATACACTGTTTCATTAGAACATGTAAGTTACTACTACAAAATTGTACATTTTGTTTCGATGTTTAATAAACAATATCTCATCAGGTTGTTTATATCTTTCTAGTATTGCTCAAGAAAAATTTTGTACTTTTGCCACCTTAAAAATAGAGTGCCACATTTTTATCTTATTGACCTCTCTGCAGATATCTTTGTGGTATTCATTAATATTAAAATAGTAATTATTGCCCGTTTTATCAGACTTGACAATGATTTTGTCAGTTTTGCAGATTTTGGCAATGTCTTTATTTCTTTATATATATTCTGCTTGTGTATTTATTTAACTGAAGTGTCATAACACAGTAGACAGTTTTTCACCTCCACCTTTGATTTGCAAAAATTTAGTCAGATAAATTATATATATATATATATGACATGATAGGTGAAGTGGTAGTGTAGCTATGGCAATCTGGCGTGTGTGAAATGAATTTTGAGGTCATAAAGATGTAGCACTCTATTTTCAAGGTGGCAACAGTTCATGATTTTTCTTGACCAATAGTAGCAAAGAGATAACCAGGAATATGTAAATTCTTGATAAATCAATGGGATGTGAAAATTGTGGGCACCCTCAAGTAATGTACGAATGAAATCAATGATGATTGACAAGGATGTAACCACACTACAAAGGTTGATCACCTCTTCACCACATCCTATAAATATTTGAATGGATTCATGTCAAGCAATCACTTTGGTGAATGCCCAGAAAAATTATTAAATAGTAAACCAGTTAATAACATGCCTAATTATAATTTGTCGGGTTATCTCCTAAATTTTGAAGCTGCTAATTTTTGAAGATGGTTTCCAGACTACAAATACTCAGCAATATTTTTCTCATTCTCTTGTCACCTTATCTGCTTATTCATCAACATTCTCGCAGAAAATGTGCTTCCTTTTGGGAACTGCATGAACATTATACACACACATATTCACTGACTACACATACTTTGAACCAAAAAGATTTTCACATTCATTTGTTACACACATTATTGTCTTTGTTGCTTATATACCTTTGTTGTCAATACATTTATCATTTGTTTGTACATATATATTGGTTTGTGTCATTTCTTTTCAGTTATTTACATGGACTCATATCCCAAGTCTGCCATGTTTGTTGTGGGTATTTCAGGAGACACATGTTTATCTCTCAATGAATACACTGGCCTGCAACAAATTGCAGAAAATTGGAAAAATTTCCCCTCAATGGACAATGTTTAACTGGTAATATTATATGTAGAGCATAGTTCGAATTTACAGAACTTCCCACTATGCTAATGGTAATGTTAGCTGTTTTCTTGTAAGGAAATATTTGACATTCATTGACCGAGTAGCTTGTACTGCTTTTGGTTGAAATTTATGAAATTTTTCTCTTAAAACAATTTTTCACAAAAATAGGTTTTTGAAGTCCAGCTGTTATCGTTCTTTTCAATATTGATGGGGGTCTCCTTCCTAACCTTTTATTTTAAGTAATGTAGAATGTCAGCATCTTGATTTCTCTACAAGTTATATTTTCATTTTAACTATTGCTGCTGTTGAAAGTCCTCAAGTGAGGTGGTTTCTGTTATCTAGTACAGTTCTTTGTTTGTGATTCGGTAGTGCCTGTCTAAGATGTTTGAAGAAGTATAGTGTTCACCAAAAATCATAGGCTAATAATATACATTGGTTCCAGGGAATATCAATTTAAACATCAATACAATAATCACACAACATTTTTAAAGGTGAGGAAGTACCAGAACCACGTCTGAATACATTTGGAAAGTTTGCATGACAAAAATTTGAGTCCAAATAAACATAATAAAAAAAGTAAAAGTTATACAAAAGGAATAAAAATTTGTAAATTATGCCTTTCTTTTAATCATTTCATTCTAAGCAAGGCGGTGATAATGGCACAAGAATACAGAGTGTTACATGGTGTGGAAGAGAATGAGAAGATTTTTATCAGGATGATTCAAAGACAAAAAAGGAACGGGATTCAAGAAGATTTGCAATTGATGTATTTAAATTTTTTAAGATTGTAGTTATCAGGGAAGCAAGATATTGGAAGGGAATTCCACAGGTGGGAAGTGTGAGAAAAGAAACTATTACAATAGAAGTGATGGCTGCATCCAGTTAGTTCACCAGTAAAATGTTAAGATCTAATCACCAATCTAGTAGAATGCTTAAATTTATGTAGTTGGGATACCAGGGAAAAATGCTCATCAGAACAGTTGCCATGAAAATATTTGTAGAAAAGACAGAGGGAAGCCATATCCTGTCATTGAGAAAGTAACTGAAGTTTAGTTGCGTGGTCAGGAGTGATTACATACCTAGAAGGGAAATTAGCAATTTTGTTGTTCCAAAACCTTTAAGCATTTTAAATAAAAGATCTGAGATACTTTAGGGATGTGTGTACATGCCAAGAAATACCTGTTGGCACGAAAATGACGTCTACATCTGTGTTCATAAAAAAAAGTTGGTTCTCATGGTATTTAAATACAAAATTTGCAAGGAGTATTTAAAATAAAAATATGTTGTGACCTGATGAACCCTATTTACCAAAGGGAAATAGAGCTGCTAAAGTAGTATATTTTTTATTTTATATATATAAATAAAATAACTGATATGTGGACAATAAAATAGAAGAAAGCAACTCTCAGTAATATCAATTATGAACATGGGCATAAGGTGTTGACCATGTTAAGAAATTAAAACATTCCTATTGCGATAAAAAATAATCTACCTATTCAAACAAACAAAAAGCATCCCTGATAATGGCTAATTGATTATCTGAAAGCACTTGGATCCACAGATCACTTAAACAGTTCTTACATGCAGTATGTCCAAAAAAAAATCACTTGCACAAATGTAAGAAAAATATTATAAAAATTTTAATTGCAGTGTTTTTTCAGTCATTTTCAATGAAACCTGTATAAAATATGGATTGTTGCCCAAATACACAATTTTATATGTATATATATATATATATATATATATATATATAATTATTTATTCGAAAATTATAACATAAATATGTTATAAAATCACTACAAAAATAGCCATTTTGTTTCAACACTTCTAGTGTCTTATCAAGTGATGGTGTTGAATGTATAATAAAGGGTTTTAAGAGGTTCAAATTAATCAAACACCCCTCGTTAGGGGAAACGCTGTTACATAAGCTGGAATGAATATATATATATATATATATATACAGGGTTTGGTATGTGGAGATTATCAATCACATCAATCAACTTGATGCTCTTCATAAATGCTGTCTTCATTCAATATGTGGTTATACATGGCGGAACAAAATCTCTAACATGGATCTTTTCATCTAATGTGACATCATTGAATCCTTTCTGATACAATCACAGTTCAGATGGGCGGCTGGTCATATCATCAAAAGAAGTGATGATCGGATGCCAAAAATCTTTATGCATAGACAACTTTTTCATGGTAAGCATAATGTAGGCTGTCCTTGGTTACACTTCAAACTTAAATACAATTTATTTGCTGCAAACATCCCTGTAGAGGAGTTTGAACTTGCTGTTGAAAACTGAGCAAACTTGAGAAATACCTGCTACCGAGGTATAACTTTGAAAAGAATTGTCTCAACCATCTGAGAGAAGAATTAGCACTAGATCTCTGGCTTATACATCAGCCCATATGACAGTCAACCCTTCAGTATGGCCTTTGTGTGGATTTGTTTGCAAATCCCATGCAGGATTGTTGTCACATACAAAACATAAAAACTGACCTGAAAGACACTCATATGTCAAAAACAATAGGAGAGTCCATCATATATATATATATATATATATATATATATATATATATATATAATTAGCAAAATTTTGAACATACTTACCTACCACCTACACCAATGACAAAACAGCCTAATTTTTTAATCTAAGTTTATTTTGACAAGAAGTTTCATAGCTGCAAGAAATCAAACAGAGATCTAATTTTTACTAATAATACCATCTACACAAGCAGTCACACCAGCCACAAGGACAACAGTTGGTGAGTCTTCCCCATTTCTCTGTTTATTTCTCACACTGCTGATGAAGTACAAAAGTGTACCCAAAAATTCCGAACTTAAAACCTTAATTTGTGTGCTTCATTTTTATCTTGTGGTTAATAATTGATATTTAATAAATAATTTTCATACTGATCACATTGGTACACTTTCATTTGCCCTTGTTTTATTAACCAACCTATCTATTTCACACACACATATATAAAGTTTTATCGTCACAATGTTTGATATTATTAGGAGGAAAGACCAAAGCATTTTTTGATTATTTTATTAAATTTTTGAATCCTCTCTATCACGTTCAAAATGTTGGTTAAAAATCTTGTTTTTTCTTGCCTCAGTGAGTGAGCCACAGATCAGTATGGGTAATTTTTTGTCTTTTTTATGTTAAAAACACATTGTTTTGGAAATTCTTACAAAAATAAAATAATTGTCGGATTTTAATGAAATGTTCAGGGCTTATTCTGGAATGAATTAAATCGTTTTTGAAATTTTTTTAGAAAATGTTGGTAAAGATATTTTTTTTTACATCTATTACTTCCGCTTACTTAATTTTATGAAATTGTGAGAAATTAAAATCTCAGCCTCTTTGTATTAGTAAAAAATAGGATACATTGGAGAATTTTAATCATCAATTTGTTTTTGTCAAACAGAAACATCATTTAGCCAAAAATTTGCTCTGAATCAAAAATTAAAAAAATACAATAAAAACTATAACATTATTTAATTAGAAAAGCTTTTAATTGCTTTTGTAAATAAGATATATTAAGAATACTATTGCGTTAAGAAAATCTTTTTTTGATGAATAATGAATTTTTATGAGAACCGTTTTCATTTTTTTAAATTTTAATTAGAAAAATTTATTAATTTTTGAAATCTTTTAAAATTCTGTATTAATTTCAGCCTTTTAGATGATATTATTATTAAGTGAAAACTATATTTACTAATCATAAATGGAAAAGCTTAATACAAATCATCATGCACCAATATTTTTAAAAGAATTTAGAAAGTTATTATTATTTTCTAAATGGTCCAAAAATAACGTGGTAGGTCTACAACTATGTCCACATGTATTTTGACAGTATTTGCCCTTGTAACGATTGTTTATGAAACAAATCTTCTGAAGGGATTTTATTAGTTGAAAAATATATATAGAATTTTATTCCTATAAAGCACTTAAAAGCTGACTCATAGAATAAAATGCCATTTTGAAAAATTATTCTTTAATTCATTGTAAATTTTTAATTGTATTCAACTGATTTTTTAAATCATTTTTGCATCATATTTTTTATTTTGAACACAATATTTTACCTTTCCTCAGGTGTATGAAGCATCCAGTTTTAGTCTTTTATAAAATAAATAGTTTATAAATACTGTCAAAATATTACATTTGTATTTAGGTAATTTTGCAATCACATTATCCTTATAAAATATCAAACAATTTTATTATCTTTTTATGCTCATGCTCAATAATTCCAACATATTAAAATAAATAATATTCTATTCTCTATTGAATAATTAGGGAGTTTTATTTAACAAGTTTAGCATAATATTCTATCATGCATCACCATTTGTATAGAAGATTCTACCGAAGACATAGAAAAATGTAATATATATATATATATATATATATATATATATATATATATATATATATATATAATTTAAAAGGCTCAAACACTAATATTTCATGGCTATAGTTTATTACTACATTGGATTCGTAATCACGAACCAATTCATCAGACCTACAAATTCAAACGGCATTCTTGCTCTGTACTGTACAGTGAGCTCTACCTGGATTTTATCCTATTGGAAATATATATATATATATATATATCTATAAAAGGCAGGATGTGTGTGTGTGTGTGTGTGTAACGAATGCACGGCTGCAATTTTTGACGCATTTGCACCAAAATTTACATGCACATGCTCCAAGTTAGCAGGAAGGCCAAGACTGACTTTGTATTTCCCAACTCCCATCGATAGTGGAAATAATCGATTTTTTCATGCTTTTACGGCAGTTTTCATGTAGTTTGCAGCCATTTTCTACTGGCCAGAGTGAGAGCCTATAGCTGGCTGCCACGAATAGGCAGGAAGATTCTATTGGCCAGCGTGAGAGCCAACAGCTGACTGACACAAATGTTAACTAGCATGCAAAAAAATCGATAGCTGCATTTGTCACAAGTGGGAAAAATTGAAATCTGTATAGCACTTTACTCCAATTGGCTCATTCGCTTGCTTAAACTCAACGTTGTTTCTGATTCTGCAGAACTGGGTTGGGTGTGAAAAAGTATTTGTTGTTAACATTCTTTTTTCATTCATTTTTTCCAGTTACGAGTCCTTCTTTAAAGCTGATAGTTTTGTGTTTATTTTGTTTAATTCTTTTTTTGTAACAGATTTAATGTTTAGTATAGAGCTTAGAAAAAATCCGCAGTGTGAGATAGGCAAGAAGTAAGGCATGTAGCAACATCAGCACAGCAAAGGGCACTCCTTTAAAGGCAAGGAAGGGCAAAAATATTTTAAGTCAAGTGATAATGATTGCTGTATGAGTTGTACAATTTTTTAATCAAGCACGGTCAACGCAGGGCCATGCTGCTAGTATATATATATATATATATATATATATACACTAACCACTAATATTATCTATCTATCTATATATTTGGTTGGATTGATGTGAGTTTGTGACCCTGGGTTTCACGCTTTTGTGATCGTCAGACAAACTGATTCATTTTTTTTTAATTTTGGGTTTATGTAGATTGTGTGTATTGGTGTTATTATGGGAGTTGGGGGAATCATCGTTGTGATGTCATCATGCTAACACAAACATAGATGCATGTCCGTACACCAGATGAGGTACGCAGACACACATACACATTTGCTCGTCCGCCAGGACTCATACAGATATAAATATATGTGGACAGTTTGAGATTTGACATATGTATGTATATGGGTGGCGTTGTGTCTACACATATGCATTCGTATGTTGAAATTCAAAGATTGGAAGTGTAGCGAAAATTTCTCGTGAATGTATACATGTCAGCAATCAGAGCATTTTTCTATTTTTTTGCTGAATAATATTTCCTCGCATGCACGTATATACGTGTGGTGGGGTCTGTGTAAAATTATGATGGGTAAAAATTACTATTATTTTTATTTGTTATTATTTTAAAGCTGGTTATTTGCTTGTTTTTGATGACTGTGTATATGTAACTGGTAGAAATTTCAGTTTGTAATCCTTATTGGTTATTTTTATGATGGTATTAAATATGCTGGGGAAAGGGGTAGTTTACGTTAATAATTATAGCGGGTTTATATGATAATAGTAGATGTGATGTGATAGTAATGTTGTAAGGTGATTGGTGACAATGATAATATAAGTAGCTAATAGTTATTTTAAATTGGTAGAAGTGATTAGTAATGGTGGTGGGAGAATGATAAAAACAATAAATGTAATTATTGTGGTGGTAGCTTATGCGTGTGTGTGTGTGTGTGTGTAAATATATATATATATATATATATATATATATGTATGTATGTATATATATATATATATATATATATATATATATATAAACACACACATAAACTTTCTTGTTTACCAAAGATTATCTCCCTTGGATTTTAATTATAAATGTTAATTTTTAAAAAACAAAAAGACTTATATAATTGGTTTATTTTACAAAAGAATATTTGAAAAGCAAAAAGAAATTGTGACCTGATCAGTTGTTATGACAATAAAAACTACATTGAGACAATTTTGTCAAGCAAAATAGACATTGATTACAACATCATGTGATTTTTAACTTTTATTTTTTATCCTTAGAAGATTAGAAAGGAAAAACAAACAGAAACTGTCTTTTGGTATATAAGAGTAAAAATAGTGGTTATTGAGTTTACACATTTTTTTTTTCTCAGAGGATTCTAGTTATTTTGAGTTAATAATTTTCAAAGAGAAAGAAATAACTTTAGGTTTGTTTTGCTGATATTATTTTCTGTTGACCAATTAAAAAAAAAAAGGAAAAATATATAAACACATAAAATATTGAAGGAATTTTTGCCTCTTTTCTTTTCTTTAGATTTATTTTAAAAGAAAAAATATTTCAAACATGACTGAGGGAATATTCCATCCGAGTGTTTTGGAGAGACACATTATCCTCCCAGTGACTTCTCATAGGACAAAAAAAAAAAAAACCCCAACCCTGACACCACTCCTTCATAATGGGATACACATTTCATATCATATCTGCAGATTCACTGGATCTGAGGAAGATTGTAAAATGAGCTGGCCAAAATATTATATTCAGAACAAAAACAAGTGATAATGATCTACTAAAATCCAGTGAATAAAAGCAGGACTCATGTCCTGTTTTGTCTGTGGTTTTAGATCATTTGTCAGGAACTGTCTGCTGACTCCTGATGACTATCCGTTAATAGAATATTGTCCACCATTTGTTTTTAATATTTTCCTAAGGCCTTTGCAATAATCGGATGAAACTTGATAACTTCACATTATGTAATTACCCATAAATGCACCAAACACAGCCTCTGTGAGTAAAGCAAGTCCTTGTTTAGCAGAGTGTCAAATGAGAACTATTATCTAAAAAAAACGTTGGGAAAAAAACATGGTCAGTGTTTGAAGAGTGGATGAAAATAAACAGTGAGAAATTTATGCTGGATATTGTTGTTGCTTGTTGAAACCTTATTGGATTAGGAAGGAGTTTGTCAAAGAAAAGTGAAACTCCCACAGCTGCAACATGTATTAACTTACTTTTTTTTTTCCATAAAAACTTGATGAATGATTTGACATGCCTTGTTATTAGAAATATATAAAATTATGCTTCAATATATTTTGCAAAGTTTAATATATTTAAGTATTTTAATAATTATTTTAATAATACTATTTTATATCAATCATAGCTATCTACCCATTTCTGTGTACACTCCTCTGTCAGAGCAGCTAGCCACACCATATTACAGACACCTGCTCTGTTGTTTATACTGCAATGCTGATCAGACCATAGTTACAGTTTCTGGGAGAGAGAGAGTGAGAGAGAGAGCACATAGACTGGCATGATCAATTTTTGCTCATACCCTTTGTGATTTACATATGAGAAAAACCATTGACAGATTCTGAAGTAGTTTTGTAAACCTAATTTCACTCACAAGGTTTGAGTCAACCCATGATCTGGTTTCCAGGTACTTTCCAAAGCTACTTTGCACTGGGTTTACCACTCCAAACCAATAACATTAAAAAATCACTTCCCTGGTCAATTGTCCATAGTAAGATTCAAACCTGGGTTTCATAGTCAGAAAATGAACATTCTAACCACTTGGCCACATGCCCATATATGAATGATAACCTGATATATAAAGCTTATACTTATACTTAGTTTATATGTCTGTATGAAATACTGAAAATTAAATATATAAAATGGGTTATTATAATTATTTTCTATTTTAGAAATATGGTTCCATTGCTACACAGGAATTACCATGTTTCAAAACAGAAACTAAAATTTATAATTTAATTATAAATTATTTTAATTAAATTTAAAATCCATAGTTCCATTCCATTCTCAAGAAATTTTTGGATTAACCTATTAAGAAATTTACAGACAATCTTTATATTTTAAATTGTTATGGTTACAGAAAATTCAATCATTTTGATAAGGGGTAGTTGAGTTTTAATTTCTCTAGACAACTTATGTATCAAATATAAGTTACTTTCAACATCAGGTTAAGTTAAGGTGGGGTAGCAGTGCCTGCTCACAAACAATGACATCTATTTTTCATGTGTCGTCTGGGTTTTTCAATGATAAAGAGATTTTGGCATTTTTATTTGGCCTGCTTAATTTATAATTTTATACCCAAAGATTTCTTAAATGGGTTGTCTGAATATGAGTAAGTTGTATTTTTAATATTTAAAATCTATTCCTACAAATTTAAAATACTGTTCCTACTTGTAATAACTAATAGACTATGCATTATTTTTTACAAATAAATATATAACAGTTACATTCATATTTAAAAGAATTATTAAAGAAAGATCAAGTATAAATATGTTTCATCTTTCATCTCTTTTTCAAAATTAATCATTATTTAAGGAAAATATTTGACAGTGTCTGCAAAAAATAGCTATTTCATTTCTTTGATTAAGTAAATTTTTTATTTTTAAGAAACTTAATAATGTATAATTTTTCATGTATGCACAAAGGACATGGGTCATTTAATGACCTATAAGCTCTAGCTCTTTTTATTAATTTCCATTTTACTGTTGATGTTTTATTGGCTTCTTTTAAGTGCCAGAAATATTTAGATAAGGACGTTTGACTTCTGTATTTATTTTTAAAGGACAATTGACTTTGGTTCCAATGTCTTTTGAATTCATGCTTTGTGCATCCAATGTAGATTTTAACTGTGTATGGATCTTCAATGGATGAAATATTATTGTTTTGTATCGAGCACTGTTTTTTAAAAATAAAAATAATTACTAAGATCATCGGATTGTAATTCTTACTGTTCTTTCTTATTATTTTAATATATATAAAATGGGTTATCTATCTATGTGTTCGAGTATCAATTTAACATAAAATTGTGACATCAAATTAACATAGTTTTAATGATTTACTAAGCATAGCTTTGATAGGACACAAGCTTGTAATTATTGAACACCCAGTGAGAATCAAACTCACATGTAATCAAACTCATATCTAGTTAACCAATACACCACATCAAAGTGCCCAAGATTTACCTTAACCCCACTGAGTCAGGTTTTTAATGTGGGGACCTGAGTGTTTCTAATCGGGATGCTGGTCTAAACTGGTCATAGATTGTCTAAGCTATTCATAGCTGGTCATACCCCATCTATGTAACAGATGTTACGCAATGGTGAATGCAAGGTAGGAGAGAAGGTCTTCAGTATGGAACAGATACTACAACTGCAGCATTTACTCTGACAAGAAAAGCCCTCTTCTGTTCCTCTGCCAATCCTTCAGAAGAATCCTGGTCAGGATGGACAGCTCCTAGTGATTTTCCAAGTATAGCTTAGATGTGACACCTTAAGCACATCATCATTGAAAAAGAAGGACATTTTATAATCATCTATTCTGAATAAATTGTGAAATTGGAGCTCAATTCTCCTAAATATTTCGAGATTAAAAGATCTCAACTCTATCGTAAATTACATGCTAAGAGTGCAATATTTGTATTATATATTATTGACTTCCAGGCCATATCACTTTTCAGGTTTAACTAATTTGCATATTTAAAAAGTATATTTCATTAACTGTCCTTCATTACTGTTCTTTTATTCGAGGATTGTGTTGATTTCATATCAAAAATAGTTCTGTTTAGGAATATTGTCTTATATAGTGCAGAAAAGTGTTTGAAATTTGCATTTTATTTGGCCTTCAACAAGTTGGCATCTATAATTTGTAAAACTTTCCTTAACTATAACAAGCCTGTCCTCACATGCGACTAATTAATTTCTTCTGTCTTTACAGTCATATTATTTGGACAAATATATTGGACGTCTACAACCCCTTCAACATTTCATAAATAGTGAACATTAATCCTATAGAAAAACAACTAATCTTTCCTAAAAAAATTACCAGGTTATTTTTCTAAGGTAAACATCAGTTTATATATCCAAAGTCAATTATATGTCTCAGTCAACCTAATTGTGTTCACAAATGAAATGAAGCCAAAAATAAGTGAATCTATTCCTCTTAAAAGGTGTATATGCTTTTGGATCCCTGTTGATTGAATAAAGTGTTTAGTTCATAATTCCTTAAAGTTTACCAAGATTGACAAACATAGTTGAAGAAGGCTGGGGAGCATATTGGCCAAAATATTGTGATAATAACAAAAAAGATGAGGTGAATAGTCCACATGTAAATAATGAATCTGTTTCTTCTCAAACAATAGGTTAAATAAATAGTTGGGTCAACTAGGCTTTCTACCTTTGTGGGGGCAAACAGTCTAAAAGAAGGAAAAAAAGAGATCTGCAGAGAGTCATGATTGCTTATATATCCTGAAAGGACATGGTATTAAAAAGAAAATTTAGTTTCTTTATGGTATAAAGAATAACCAACCAATATTTAAATCATTTTGAACGTGCATTAAACTTATAAAATATCAAAATCTTTCCTTGCATTTTCTTTTTCAGATCAATATTTTCTGAATGTCAACTTAAAAATACTGAATAATTATGGACATGCAATAAGATTAACTTCTGGTAAGAATACAAAACTAAATTTATATGTAAAATAATTATTTATTCATTTGCACTCTTTTAAATTAATATTGTTTGAATCAAGAGTATATGGTTTGGGATCTTTCTTTGAATATTCAATCTTCTTGGAAGGGTGTAAAGGATTCTCCTTCTCTCCTCATAGGTTAGGCATTTATACAGCTTCCTATTAGTTGTCTAGGGTGAGTATTGTGGTAGGTTTTTTTGTTCTATTTTTTGTGGTAGTTGGTATGTTGTATGGATATGCTTATTTTAAATGTTGGGATTACCAATTGTAGAAATTAAAACAGTTGTGGGTTTTGTGTGTATTTTTAGGTGAAGGTGCATGTTCAATATATAAACAAAGACTGAAGAAGCATACAAAAAAACTTCAGTTTCTGCTATGGACATTTATTTCTTTTATGTTGACTGTATTGCAACAAAAGTTTCTTGCTTAAGTATGTCTGTTTCCTTTTTTGGTTCAGAAATAATTTATGATAAGTCAGGATAAGAACAGGTAAAGATGGTCGAGCTCAAGTTAGCCTTGCACTGTGTTGGTATGGCCAAATCTCTACTTTATGACTAGGGCTGCTAAAACACATCCTAACCATATTGTTGGAAAGTGGAAAGAGAAAGAACCTGTCCTTTCTACAAGTGGGGTCATAAAATCACATATGTGACCAAAAACCCTTTCTGGTTTCTTTATAACTTGCATCATGGGAAAATGAAGTTAGTTATTTTTTTTATTCTTTTATTTATTGATTTCATCCCTCACCCCCAACTTGTTAGAGGTTATCTCATAGACTAAAGAACTCTCCTAGTCTAAACCACTATAAATAGTATCTAGTTTTCTACTAAACTATTCTAAACTGAATAAAGGTTCCTAAGCTACACCACTCTTCCATGTCTTATTACAAGTATAATTTAACTTCAGCTCAGTTCACATCCATGTTTCTGTTGGTGCACCCACCGACATCCTTTGAAACCCAGTTCTGCCCTTGGTGGCTTTGATGCTAACTTCTAAGTCAAGCATCTGGGCTCTCAGGTCTTTTGACTTTCTCTGGTAACACCAAGTATAAAACTTATTTTGTTATCTTTCAGAGTGATCTCTGTATATATTGGGGTCATCATAAATCAATTCTTCTTAGATCAAAGGTTCCTGATAGACATTAAATTTAATTCAAACCTTTGGTATTTTCTGACATGAATCAAATACTACAGACATTACAAATAACATCAATCACAATTTACCATTAGTCTGAAATCATTTTTGATATTTAGCAGTTATTGATTTTCTTATTATTTTATCATTAGTTTTATTCCAGCCTATTGTTACCTTCTTACACAAAATGTTAGAGTGACACATTCTTTGTTATGATTGTTATTTAATTACTAGTTTTATTTTAACTAATGGCCATATTCCATCAAAATATCATGGACTGAACATCTGAGCAATGACAAAGTTTTAGAGAAAATGGAAGCAAAAAGGTGCCACATTCACCAATATGACCATTGATAAATTAGTTCTCTTGCTTAAAATATATACATTTCTTGCTAATGAACTATCAGGTTAACTCCACTTAATTTTCAAAACTGTTCTTAGGGGACGCTTTCTGGCACTATAAATACTCTGCAATAATTTTTTATCACTCTCTTCTTACTTTTTACGTCAACACATAAATTTCTTGTAGAAGAACGTGATTATAATGCGTTCTCTCTTTGGAAACACATGAACAATACATATACACATGTATGTATGCATATTCACTCACTACACATACTTTGAACCAAAAAATTTCCACATTCATTTGTTACACACATTATTGTCTTTGTCACTTGTAAAACTTTGTTTTTAATACATTATCATTTGTTTGTGCATATATATCAGTTCTTCTTGTTTCTTTACATTTTTTTAGGTGGACTCATACTACGAGTCTACCATGTTAGTTGTGGGCATTTCAGGAGACACACATGTTTATCCCTCAATGCATACACCAGCCCGCAAAAAGGACACTTATACTTAACAACGTAAAGATAAAGTTAAAATTTTTAGGACACATAATTAGGTAAGTAGGCTTAGAAAATTTGACACTCACAGGCAAGAGGGACAGAGAAAAGCAGTGCATAACCTACCTAACAATCTTGTATAAATGATTGGCAGAATAGAGTGTCGGAAGAATAGCAAAAAGACAAAATTTACTAAGAGCTATAAAGTACAAGAAATAATGTATCAACAACATTCTGAAGGAAAATGGCACCCAGAAGATGAAAATAGGTAGATATATTCTTCATTTTGATTATTAGTACATTCATTCTATCTTATTATTGATACTTTTTATCACAACACTATGGATAGATACACACTTCAACTTTGAAAGTAAACACTAAAGAGCTATACTGTTATAATCATTGGTTGATGTTTACTTCCCACCAATGGAAATACATATTTGTAACATTACAATATATGGACAGTGCTGTTACATGTTACTTTTCTATGTATGGATCTCTTAGCAGCTGTTTTGTATCTATATATTAGAAGAAAGGTTTATTCTCCCTTTTACATTTTCCCCATTATGGGCATTATTATATTAGGTTGGTGCAAAAATAATGACGTAATAATGTCGTTTTTTGATGTATTTTTTAACGTCAAAAAACGACATTATCACGTTATTATTTTTGCACCAACCTAATATCTGTGATATAATAACACCATATTTAACAGATGGAATAGCTGAAAGGAAAAGAAATGACAAATATGCTATGTTCTCAGAGAAACTTTTATACTACTAAGATATACACAAAACAATATATACATATTTACACGTGTCCCACGCAGAGAAAAATATAACATATTTACACAGCAAGCAGAGTGAAAGGAGAATGAAAAGATAGGGTCTTACATATATTATGGAGATTCTTCTGTGTTTTTAGAGAAGCCATGTTTAGGACTCCAGATTCAAGCAGGCCGGATTCATCAACTATGTCCTACACGAGGACATATTCCACAAACAGGAAACGCTGTGTTTTGAGGTTTCCCAAATTTAGGACTGCAGGCCAGAGTTTCTTCCTATATCTAGGAAAGAATATATTCTCAAGGGGAAACATCACCATGGTCTTGTAAGCTGCTGATGGGGGCAGATTTAGCCTCAGACTCTTCCCCTTGGCCCAGGCTAAAAAGCAACTGCTCTGTTTGGCTACTGTATGTATACCAATTGAATGTCTGCCAGAGAAAAATATAACATATTTACACAGCAAGCAGAGTGAAAGGAGAATGAAAAGATAGGGTCTTACATATATTATGGAGATTCTTCTGTGTTTTTAGAGAAGCCATGTTTAGGACTCCAGATTCAAGCAGGCCGGATTCATCAACTATGTCCTACACGAGGACATATTCCACAAACAGGAAACGCTGTGTTTTGAGGTTTCCCAAATTTAGGACTGCAGGCCAGAGTTTCTTCCTATATCTAGGAAAGAATATATTCTCAAGGGGAAACATCACCATGGTCTTGTAAGCTGCTGATGGGGGCAGATTTAGTCTCGGACTCTTCCCCTTGGCCCAGGCTAAAAAGCAACTGCTCTGTTTGGCTACTGTATGTGTACCAATTGAATGTCTGCCACTTTTGTCACTGTATGAAGTGACATCACTAAGAGGCTGTGACCCATGTGACTACCTTAACCAAAGAGAGATAATCACCTTTTGTATCATTACATTACACTTTATTAAAATATATTGATTCTACTCTCACATGTTATCTATTTACTAACAGATTCTATAATAGTTTGTCTCTTAAATAGATTCACTATGCAGAATACTTTCCCTATTCCACAAACTAAAGGCTAAAAAATGCATTTTAAATAATGTCTTCTTTGAAGTTAAATTATGGTTTTATTAGAAAGATAATGGCCTAAAGTTAATCCATAAAAAAAGAAAAATTATTTTACTTCCTTCCTTAATTAAATCTTTGGACATTTTTAAAGAGAAGAAGGAAAAACTTTGATTTGTTAATTTGATGGATGCTGACAAAAGAGAAAATGAAAAAAAATTTTAAATCTCTTAAAAAGTTCAATATCTGTTCCAGTCATTTGTTGCAAAGAAAAATAGTAAATTTATGGATTAATTAATTAGATTTTGTAAAAATATTACTGAGTTTTTCCAACAAAAATAACAGAAAATACATTTTCACTTTTCAACACGTTTAAAGATCAAACATATGTTTTCTGATAATTGTGTTCCTATTTTTAAAAATTTGTGTCATAAATCTAATAAAATATAGAAGCCCATATGTGTATTAGAAAACATTGTGGAAATATTTTTCAAATTAATTACAACTGCTTAATCAAGTAGTTAACTATATTTCTACCATTATAATAATGAAATCTTTATTAAACAGATAAAAATGCTATCAGCATGTAGATTAGTCAAAACTTTCAAGAATTTTTTGGTGACCCAGAAAAAAACAATTAATTTTCTTTTTATATCAAAGGACATTATTCTGAATTTGATTTTAGATTTTCATTTTTTATCTTCCATAGAATCAAAAACTGAAACAGTTATAAAATGAAAAAATAAAACTGTTTTAAGAAAATGTTCACAATAAAAAATTACATTAAATTTTACATTTTTCAATTTTTTCAATACATCTTTATTTTATAACAAATTTATCAGCAACGACCAAGATCTGAAAGAGTTTTATAATTATATTGTAAAAATACATGTCAATTTTTCACAAACACAAGAGATTTTTCACATACATAAGAGATTTTTACTGTGTAAGCAAAAAATATATAATATAAAATTAGGTATCAGGAATTTTCCATAAAAATAATAGAAGGGTTTGCCTATCATCTGGTTCATAATTCTCTCCAATCTTTAAAACAGGAGCAGAAGTTTATCTCTTGTTTCTTGTTTAGGACTGAGTTACCAGTTCCCTCAAATCTTTTCCTTCTCTTTCACTTCCAGTGGCCCCTTGCGTCTTGATGACATTAACACCTTGCTTGGAGTTATGTCTCTTAACCTGTAACCCTCTACCTCGAGTGGCTCTTGGTGAATATCATTGTAAAAAAAATTTTTTTTTTAATTTTCTTTAATTCTTTTCTTAAGTTTGTGAACCATATATTCAATGTATTCACATTTGATATTATTTTCTTTTTTTTATGATACAACACCTTCAGGGATTTAGATATAAAAGTATGAAAAATTAGGAGCATCTAAAATTTCATCGTATGGATAGCCACGAGTTAAGTAAAGGAGAGTTATTATAACTGACCTAATAAAAATACTTCCACAAAACTTAAAAATAAAATAAAAGATCCAATATAAAGTTTATTCATGAATGAATAAATACTGAAAATTTCAATGAAATTTGATAACTCTCTGATTTTTTTAAAAATGGGGAGTATATATTTTTTTTCTCACATGATAAGTGCACATGATTTTGGAAGTACCTACATTATTCTTGAACACCTTTATTATTCTGTTACAAGTTATCTTACTATCCAAGGATCTACTAGTGATACTGGTGAAACTCTATGCCATTTGTTAATAATAAGTAAGAGAAGAAACTTGGTGAAATAAGTATTTAGTTAGGTACAATTTTTCTTGATCTTTTCAGAACCACAACATTGTAGAAGACATTTTTATTTATTTACTCAGATTGTTCAAATTACAGATAACTTTTGTGGTTAAGACTTCATTTGACTAATATAAGATTGCTGAGTGGCAGAAGATCTGTAAGGAAGTATACACAAAATCATAAACAGATAATTAATTTTAACATTTCAAAAAGTCTTAAAAGCTGAGTCATAAGGATACTTTCATCTATGACTTTTGGAAGCATTTAGCATTTAATACTGATTTTACCAAACCCTACACTCTGTCCACAGGCACGTGTTTGAGTGTGTAGAGATCAGTCAATGAACCTAATGATGTGAACAGGATTTATTTTCCACATTTTTTAACATAATCTCCTTCCTTATCCTGTTTTGTTTCACTTTATGAATTTTTGAGCTGAGGTGTTGACATTATATTTTCAGACTTGCATCTCCAACTGAAGAAGTCTCAGTGGTAAAGTGACTGAAAGACTGTGATAAAAACAACTAAGATGAAGATACAATTCTGTTTAGAGTGTTACTCTTGCAAATATTCTATCCTTCTCTAACCTTATTTTTCAGGTTTGTATTATCAACATGTCCCTGGATTTAAAAAATAGTAAGTACAATACCATCTTTGGTCTAATTAAGCCCTACTAAGCTGGCATGGTGAAACTATTTAACCTATTCAATATTTTAGTGAATGGGATTATGCAAAATTTAAAATCTGTTAGCCTTAAAATTACAATTAGTGAGTGAGGTAAGTAGCAATATGGATGTTCAGATCCTCAAAATCATAAGTCAAAGGTCATAATTCCAAGGGTCAAAATCAGTTTTGGAAATGAAACATCAGAAAATCAAAAGGGGTAAAAAAATTGCATCACAACTAGCAATGGCAAGAAACACCAGCAATCCTATGGTCCAAAGTACCATTCTGTTATTGTCTTCCAAAATCTATTAAGTTACATACTTTAACAGAAGAATATTAATGAATATTTCTTTCTTTTTCTAAAATGTATTCCTTAAGTACTGCCTTCAGTTACATTTGCTTGATGTCAAGTCATTTAATTCCTATTTATAGAATTTATATTTGAGAAGAGAAGCAACTCTTTAATTAATAGTTATCTTTCCTTTTCGTTTTAGTTTGAACTGAATTAAAGATTATTCAGAATGTGATTATCTGATTTAACTAGAAATTGTTTTCTTCTTTTATTGGTGATATGTCCCGGAAAGGGATATATTTGTTCAAAGTAGCAAAGTGGTTGTTGACTACTGTAACCAGGTAGGACAATCTAGCAGGTAACCGTAATGGATTGGTCCTCATTGTAGGGGTAGGCAATAGGTGTAAGCAATAGGAGAAGACAATAAGCCAATAGGTATCGTCCTGTACTTCCACATCAGTCTGTATTTATATCTGACACCAGCCAATCATATTACTGTGAGGGGGAACCCAGGTGTATGCATATTCATTACATCAAATGGTATTGTCAAAATTTGTACCATTGTGCTATTTTTGCTGTTTTAAGATGAAAGTTGCACAAATATACAGATATTAGATAATCTTTTAAATGTTGTATCCCTTCACATTATCATCATCATCATCATCATCATCATTTGACCTCCCTATGGTTAGTCAGAATGCCATTGATAATCCCTTTTCACACTGTTCGATTCTGTATTGCTGTACCCAGATACCCAATGTCCAACCCTGAGTTCCGAGTTATGGTGTCTGGGAGAGTCAATTTAAGAATTTCATGTTATAGGTGATCATGACTCTCCATGGATTCCCTTTCTTTATTATTTGCCATGTCTTCTTGGGAAAGATAGTGGAGTGCTTTCCCACTGTCTTTTCTATGGTTTGAAATTCAGTTTTTCTTTCTCTTACACTAGTTGGTGGGGTGCTATTATTTAACTCATAGATAGAGTGGGAGAGAATAGATGGATTTGTGTCTTTCCTAAAGGTATTTGTGTGAAAGTGAATACAACAGGCTGGGCTAGAATTTAAACTTGGCCTGCTGCTTGCACTTCCTGCACAGATAACAGTTACATTACACTCGTATCTCATTGGATCATTATAATATTAATTAATCTAATGTCTTTACCAAGGTTCATACTTCTCAAGAGTATTAAGATACATGCCTTTGTAAAGAGAAAGTAAGAAAGAACATAATTTTCCAAATATAGTAAGATATGTGATTCTCCCAAATGTATTAGTGTACATACATTTCTTGAGGGTATTAGTGTGATAAATGAATCATTGGATTTGGAACCAGACCACCAAGTTATAAAGCCAGCATTTTACGTCTTGCTTACTACACTCCTGTTTAAGGGTGTGTTGAATATTTATATTCTTGACTTAGCAAACAGAAAATAATTAAGTGTATCTTTTATGCCAGTTTCATTTAATGTTCTATGCTTCTCAGCTAGCAGATATATTTCTGAACATTGACTAATTAGAAGCAGTAATTAAAGTCTGGGCAATCCTACAGTGAGCTGACAGTTGATCTAATGACCACTTATTTTGTGGCTCAAGTTGCCACTTGTACAAGACACAAGAATCTGATTCCAAAGTGACACTTAAAAAGCTATTTAAAACAGAATCCAGAGAGTAAAATGCAAAAAAAAGAAGAAAAAAAAGAAAATGGCTGTTATTAAATGCTTTTCAATTTGGAACTCTTTTGTTTTACAATGGACACAACTTGACCAAATTTGGCAATAAGCACTTTTTACGTCCTATTAGTAACTGAATTTTGTTGATATCTTTTTCATTTTGATGATGAACTTACAATTAGTGTTCTTCTTCTTCTACGTGCCATGTTCCTTCTGGTTGTAGGCAATCATGGCTCTGCACAATATCCTATCTTTTTATAGACCTTAGCCATGTTTGTCTCTTTACTAAACCTCCCATGGCATCCTGTGTATGATAATAAACTACATCCGAGTCCTGGGCATCTGACAGCAAGGCCTCTGATCAGGAGGTTTTGAGGAGCATAGAACCACCTCTACCCTGACCTGGGGTGGTAGCATCTGTTAGAGTCCCTGCTATGGACAAATAGTTAACTTCCAAATTTGGGTCAACATGTGTAAAAATAGGTTTTAATTGGCAATACATTTCTGTAAAAAAAATATTACCAACAATAAATTTTTGAAGAAAAAATTATTACCAGTAATACATTTTGGAAAGAAAAAATGTTACCAGCAATACATTTTTGGAAAAAAAAATATTAGCAGCAATACATTTTTGAAAAAATATTACCAGCAACAAAAATCTTGTTGGCATTAAATAACCCATTGAGATTGATATATCATAAAACAAACCAAACCAAACCAAACCTCCCATGCCTTGTTAAACATCCCCTTCACATAAGCTCATCAGGTAAGTGTCCCACTACTTTCCCTTCTCCCTTTTTCTTAATTTCTAACAAAGTTTTCTAGTTTCTTAGTTCTTTGCTTAGCGTTTAGAAGGCAACTTTTGCAAATACAATGTGGGTTCAGATTTCAGTGTTGAATTTTCCATCATCTGCTAATGATATATTCTCAGATATTTTTTAGTCATTTCAACTCCAAACAAGGCAATAAAGCCACTAAGACACAAGGGGTTACTGAGTGTTAGAGAATACGAGAAAAAAAACACTATTAAGGAGAGAGCAATAAATGAACAAAAATTAAAAAGACAGATAACAACTGATATTGCATGTAGTGTGAGTAAATCAGAAAGAGATCTAATTTGAAGCATAGTATATCAACTTGAAGACTTTCAACAGCAGCAACAACTAAAATGAATAACATGTGTAACTCGAAGTGAAAATAATGGCATAATTAAGTTACTGATTATTTACATTATTTGGACTGTTGTCCTCATCTTCAGGGTAAGTCACTGGATCGAACTAACACTTTTATCCACTGGGCCACTGAGTTGTGAGTTCAATACCTGGCTACTGCAGAGGTAAAACAAAAACGTGGAAAGTTGAATTAAATGGAGGTAACTGAGACATCTGGAAAAGGCATAGCATGTGGAACTAGAACAATCTAACCCAGTGGACAAAATAAAGGGTTCAGTTCAAAATTCCATTCACCTGAAGAAGGCCAGAGCATACAACAGCTGAAATGTTGTGAATATGGCAATAAAGATGAGAACAGTCTGAACAATGTAAATTATGTAAATAATTACAATACCTCATCTCAGAAATATAGACAGATAAGATGCTGATGCTCGCCATAACCTCAAACAAATAGCAAGGAAGGAAACCCCTATCAATACTGGAAATCATGATAACAGCTAGTGGACTTGAGAAGCTTGTTTTCCCAAAAAATTGTTTTAAGAGAAACCTTCTTGAGTACTGACCACTATAATATATGATTTAACAACATTTTGGGCAAATCTATTTTTCAATATTGATAATATGAAGCAATAAAAATGTTGCAGATTCCCATAAAAAATGTGTGAAATAATGAAAATATTTAGGTCATCTGTCAAGATGCCACATAGCATTCACACCCTTCTTCCATTTAGCACAGTCTACGATGATGGTCTTTTGCTCTTGTGTCATTTCCATCCCCGAGTCCTTGAGCAGCATGTCTACAAATGTAAGTCTTCTTCTAATCCCCTTGTTCTTCCCTTGCTTAACTGCCAGAGTACTAATTTGCTGGTAACTTCACCATCATTCCTAATACAAAGCAACCTTCTTTGCTGTACCCTTTGATTTTATCTTTGGTAGATTACCATATAGTTAAATATTTAATGTGTGGCATTATTTACATTATTCAGACTATTGTCCTCATCTTTGTCACCATATTTATTACAACGTTTCAGCCGTTGTATGCTTTGGCCTTCCTCAGGTGGTTGGAGTGTCAAAACTGAACCCTTTATTTTGCTCACTAACAACAAAAATTGCAATATGAACTCTGATAAAAACATAAAATGACAACAGCAAAAATTGCAATATGAGCACTGATAAAAAAATGTTGCTGAAGACATTAGGTTTATAATACCCAGAAATTCATACATAGATGTCCTCAAGGACACATGGCACAGTGGATAAAGGTGTTAGTGACCCAAAGAGTGTAAGTTCAATACCCAGCTAAGAACTTTCAGAGGGAAATTAACAGGAGATAACTGATAACTGACATCCATTAAACATGGCACATGAAACTAGAACGGTCTACCCCAGTGAGTGAAATAAATGGTTCAATTCGACATTCCAACCACCTGAAGAAGGCTGGAGTGTACAACGGCTGAAGCATTGTGATAAATATGGTGACAAAATGAGGACAAAAGTCCGAATAATGTAAATAATGTACATAATACCTCATCTCAGAAATATAGACAGATACTTAATGTGTGGCTTCTCCAGGTAACATTAACAATCATCTTGAGTCACCTTGTGTAACAACCATTTAGCTGTTTCTTCAAAGATTTTGGTTATATTTCTTGTCTTTACTCCATAGAGTAAGGCAGATTCCACTGTTGCAAGAAACAATCAGATTTGATGAAACTGTGTCATTCTTGTTAAGTTTTTCTTTCAGTTTTTCTTGCTTTTTATTGCAAATTCCATGTCACTTTACATTTGCTTTGCAAAAATTAATAAAGCAGCAGTTATTGGAAATAACACACTTCTACATTTGGGAATCTATTTAAGTGGGGCAGAACCTTAAAGAAAAATGTATGACTAAATTTGAATGACACCAATTGATTAGCTTTTGCAGCCTTATAACTAAAGTGCTGTCCTGGTTAGACAGGGTCCCAAGAATGCAAGTTCAGATCTGATAGAAGTGGAAGATTATTTATTGTAAATCTGTGAGGCTTTAATAGTTGTCAAAGGGAAAAACAACTTCTGAATTGTGATAAAAATAGCAACAAATAATTTGAAAGAAAAACTAGTGAAAGTTAATATCAACACTATGTATTGTGGTGATGTAAAAATTTTGTGCAGTGTTAGTGAAATCTTAGAAGGATCATTGCAGTTTAGTCAGCTCTTTATTGCTTGTGCAGTTAGTCAACTGTAGTACATTATTTACAAGTTTTATCAAAAATTTAGAAGCAAGAAAAATGGGTTTTTCTTGAACTCTTGGAAGACAATATAAGTCAGCATTAAACACTTGCTATTTATTTGTTGCTAAGCATAGAAAGAAATCATTTTCATACAAATCCAGTGATGAAAAATGAATTTTTTATTAGAATCCAAAAATAAAGAAAATCATATTCAATTCCCAAACAGCCTTCAACATATCAACCTAAAAAAAAATCTTCTGGCCAAAAAATAATTCTTCTCTGTGTTTATTGGGATTCAAAGGGAATTTTTTATTATAAATTGGCAAACATGCATCAGTACAGATGCAAATGATGTGGACTTGTTTGCCAACACCAGTTACATCTGGGTTTTTCCCATTAGCAGCAGAACAGTTTGGCATGTCTAGATATGGGCCTCTCTGCACCTGTTCAAGATCCAGGACTTTGTAAAATGTCTCATACCATTAAAAGCAAGGAGGAAACCTGCAATTGGCATTTGTCTAGACACAGTGGCTTGTGAAGTTGTGGTTTCCAAGGCAGTGTTATTTTTGTTACCACCTGCCTCTTTCTCCTCTCTGCCTATTACCCTCATAGTTGTTGCGAGAACAATTGGTTAGGTGTTTCCTCCAACCTCAACACAATATTGCCATACATTACAATATGAGGCTAATGCACAATGCTGCTGTGAGCAATTGGCTTGTTGCAATGAAGAGAAGGCTGTTTTTTTTTAGAAAAGGAAATCTACCAGTGATTTTTCCGCATAACAGTACTTAACCTCATGTTGCAAATGCAATGGTATGACCAATCAGTTGGTTTGTTTGGTTTTTTGTTTTGTTTTACGGCATATCAACCGCAATGGATTATTTAATGCCGGCAACTTTTTTTCCAGCTAATATTTGTCAAAAATCTATTTCTGGTAATATTTTTTTCCTCAAAAATGTATAGCTGGAAATATTATTTTAAAAAATGTATTACTGGTAATTTTTTTTTTCAAAAATATATTACTAGTAATAGTTTATTTTTTCAAAAATTTATTTCTGTTAATAATTTTTTTACAAAGTATTTCCGCTATTAAAACCTATTTTTACACTTTTATAATGCTTTTTACCTCAGTTTCAAGGTTAACTATTTGCCCATAGCTGGGACCCTAACAGGTGCTACCACCCCAGGTCAGGACGGACCTGGGAACACCAGCAATTAAGAGGTGGTTCCACACTCCTCAAAACCTCCTGATCAGAGTCCTTGCTGTTAGACGTAGTTTATCATCACACCCAGGATGGACCAATCAGTTTGAATGGGAAATTCTTTCACAGTCACCTTGGGACTATCACTTGTTTCAGTCTATGCAACATTCTTTGTATAGTCAACAGTTCTATTACTCATATTTCTCAAAGACATCCTCAAATCAAAACAAGAATTGTCCTTTTATTATGCAACACATAATTTAGCTGAAAAGTGGAAGAAAAATACATCGATGACTGAATAATGATGCTATGAATTAATAAGAATAAAGATAAAATTAGTTTGGTACAAGGCCAAATCAGGGGAAACAGAAAGAGAGAGAGAGAGAGAGAGAGAGGACTGTTATATTAATCTTTCAAGTGAGAGAACCTTGACTTGAAAATCAGCTTTTGAAATCCTAGTTCAAACAAACCAAGTAGTAGAGAGAAATATGCCAATATTTCAGCTACATAAGTAAAATAGGAAGAAAAGATTATGTTGCACCAATGTTACCATTAAGGAAGACCTGCTTCCCTTTTAAAGTTTATAGTCCTGGCTTTTTAGCAAAGGTTGAATCCCAACCACCAGTGCTAATAATAATTATTCCTCTAGAATTTGTTTCATTAATTTTAAAAATTACTGATCTATTTCTTTTGTTAAGCTTCTTCTTAAATCATTAATACCAAATTCTCTTTGTCTTATAGGCTGTGTCATAGGATGTATTATATGATGTACTGTTATTGTAGAAGTTCATTTAAAATTTGAGAAAATATTTATTTGTTGCAAACAAAAACATTTTATACACATTTTTATATGGAGTTGAAAAATGATTTTCATGTCAAGTGCTTATTGAAAAAAAAAATGTCTAAATAAAATGCTATCACATTGATCAAACATTCCATTCATGATTTCCTCAATTCTTTTTAATTCTGAATCCAAAAATGGTAATATATTATCACAGAATTGGAATCTCATAAGTTTTATCTGATTAATAAACATCAAGCCTCTTTGGGTGTCATGCCCGAGTGTGTTTATGACGGACTAAGCTAAGTAAATACAGTATTGTGTGTATCTCTGTGTGTGTGTATATATATATATATATATATATATATATATATATATGAAGTGGACATTGAGGTCAACACCCAGTGGTGACAGTCTGTTTTATGCTGAAACAAAATCATCAGGCTATATATTTACATATGCTCTATGCCTGATAGCAAGCACTTTAACTCATAAATATTGCATAAAAAAATTATTTTGGTTGAGCTCTCAGGGAGAAAAGTGAAATTGTAAACAGTGAATTCACCTGCTGTGCAGCAAGGGTTAGGGGTAGAGTCTCTGACTGATACCAAATCAGTCAGGTTTTTCATCCTGGCTTGAGGTAATTGGATATCTAGCTACACTGATGAGCTGTGAAACAGCAAAACAATCTGCCTGTGGGTGGCAATATATATATATATATATATATATATATATATATATATATATATATCAGTGTCAGAAGTCATTGTGACCAAAGGTTTGTGCAGGCTGACTTTGTCTTACATCAGATGATGAGATCCCTCCCTGAAACTAACTAATGTCCACTCAGCATAGTTGTTGTATAAGCCACAGATTTATGGGCTCTGTGGATGTTGAACAAACACAAATGCTCCTGAGCAGGCATCTTTTAGCAAGCATTGGCATGGAAATTATTATATGTATGTATATGTGTTAGCAGTGTGGAGAATAATATCCAAACAAAAGGGGAGATAATGGAATAAAGGGGAAAGCTTTTTTACAGAAAACATATTTTACCTCTGTATGTTAATTAGGCATCTTCAGTTTAGAACAGAAGTCAAAACTGTGGGTAAGGAAAGTCTGTTGGAATTTTTAAGAAAAGGGTAATAAATAACCTTATCATATCCAATGACTAGAATTCTTTTTGTTTTTTTTCATATTGAAGCCAATAAAGGTTGAGTCGTTTTGAGATTAACTCACTCTGAATAGATCACTGTTTTTTTCACTATTAGTTTATATTGGGCAACTATTGCTTTTGTGATGATCAGTGATGTTGTGAATAAATCTAATCTTTAATGGCTTCAATGCAAACAAAAAAAACCTTTTTGGATGTTGGATCTGATAAGGTTATTTATTAATCTTTCCTCAAAAATTCTAATGCATTTTCCTTACAAACTGTTTGTTTTTGATTCTGACCTGAAGATGCCTATCTAACACATGGTGATGAAACGTGTTGACTGTAAAAATTTTTGTCTTGTTATTTTGACATATATATGTATGTTTTATTAAAGACAACGGACAAAGTACTATTAGTAAGATTCTTATTCAATTTTTTTTTTGGTGAGGGTTAACAAGTGTTTTCTTTTTTGGACACAGATGACCTAATGGGCATTATCAATAGATTAAACTTCAATAAATATAGGAACTATTTTCAAAGATCAAGTCTGATAAAATTTATGTTAATTCAAGCAAAATGCCTAACTAATATAAGTTATCTCCTAAGGATTATGAGAGTTTAATTAAAAATAATTTGACTAAAAACTATAAGAAAATTGACACTACAACTTTTAACCTAATAGATAAAATTAATTGCATTATCAAAACCATCACTGACAAGTAATCTATCAGTGATCAAGTCAGTAAACTACATGATAAAGAAGCTTATATTCTATTAAAGGATCATAAGTCAGACTTTAGAACCAAACCTTCTTCATGACTAATTGACCCTACCAGACTGGAAATCAGAAGAATCAACAAAACCATCTTGGAAAATACTAACAAGTTTATTAAAATTACCCTTGGACTCTTGCAGTTAGTTAACACTGCAGACGTTATTAACTGGTTCAAGGGAATTCAAGATAAGGTTAATTGTACCTATATACAGTTCGATGTTATTGATTACTATCCCTCCATCTCCAAAGAGCTTTTCACTTTGGCCTTGGAATTTGCCCAGGAATATTCCAACATTTCCAAAAATGAACTGAATATTATTTTAAAATGCAGAAGTTCTGTTAACAAAGAACAATGGACTAAAAACAACTCCAATGATTATTTTGACATCACAATGGGTTCATTAGGCTCAGCCAAGGCCTCCGACATCGTGAGCTTATTTATTTTATATAGTTTAAGTACCTATGACTGTGTAGATACTAATAATACTGGATTAAAATTAAAGTAGACTGCTTCAAAAAAATGATTCATAGGGAGTTGAAGGGCTTAAATCTTCAAGTTAAGATAACTACTAATATTACACAGGTAGAGTTTCTAGATGTTACCATAGGCCTCAACAATAGTTATTTCCAACCTTTTATATTGTATACTTATACCCAAATTTTAACTATCTCTCCATCACACTATTTATATTATTTGGACTATTGTCCTCATTTGTGTTGCCATATTTATCACAATGTATATATATATATATATATATATATATATATATATATATATATATATATATATATATATAAATTGTTCTAAATACTGGATCATAAAAAATTTAGTAAAACATATATTTAGCAAATATATTCTACTGACATACAATTCAATAATTGAGAAATGTCACTTGAATACAAGTTTCATTATCTTACAATTGAAATTGCTAGATAACCATAAGTTCTATGCTAACAGTTTCTTGTCTTGCACTTCTCACTTGTGGAATTCTCTTCTGGCTTGCCTTCTACTCAAATTTGATGTTCAAAAATTTAAATGCAATGTCAATCAGTATATTCTGTCTTCTTAATTCCTGTTATTTTCTTGTTCTCATTAATAGTGTTTTTTTTTATATTCTTTCACACTCACTAACACCTTGCCTCTTAGTGGCTTTGTTGACTGGCCACAGATTGAAATGATTAAAAAAAAGAAGTATTTAATAATATGATGAAAATATAGTTCACTCTCCTTACTAATGTTTTCTTTTTCCCCAATTCTCTCACACTCATTACCCCTTACGTCTTAGTAGTATTATTATCTTGTTAAGGTTGAAATGATTAAAAAAAATGATTCCATTGTATTGAACAAGTTAACTATCTGTAAAAGTTTGTGTTCATAAATGTTTGCACTCATCTTTCAAATCCTTCACAGCCAAAGGCTAACAAATGGATTCAGTTATTTTAATTTTAATAAATGCATCTCTACTATGATGAAACTGAATGAGTCATTCAATTTAATTTCTGTTTTAATACACTTGTTAGGCACAATGAATTGGAGAAAGACACGTTATTGCCTTTGTCTTTCTGCATTGTTTTCCTTCTTGAGAAATTCTCATGTGATACAGAGAGGTGAAGGGATGCATCTGCTCAGCAACAATGTTGTACATGCAAATAGAACTCAGTAGAATATACTAAAGGATTTTATATATATATATATATATATATATATATATATAGTGGGTAATTGAATGAAAAAATGGAAAAAGTCTCATGTTATCCATATTGTTCTTTGAAAGGACTTCTTCAAACTAATAATGATTTTATTGGTAGAATCATATATATAATACAACAAATCCTTTTTCCAATTGTATATCATGAAATGCTGAAGGTACAGGAATAATTAACTTTAAATTTTGAATTTTTTTCCTGTCCGATGTATCTACATATATAACCTTTTTTTTTTGTTATTGTTTTGAAATATCCCACATTGCAATAGCAGTAGTAGTTTTGTTAGGAATGATCTTGTATGATTCTTGGTGCAGGATTTACTGTAGGAAAACTCTGAAATTAGTGCACTTTCAATACATTTTTAATAAATAAAAAAATAAATAAAAATGTATTGAAAGCACTTTCACTTTTAATTTAATGATGGGAAACATAAACACATTGTAATTCTAACTCTGTATAGTGGTTGCTTTTGTTTTTTTTCTGGGTTAGTTTTTTCGGTTTTTTTTTTACAAATTAATCTTTTTAATGGTACAAAACTCTGTATCAGACGAATGACAAAATGAGAAAAAATCCTACATTACGCAATTTTTCCTTTGAAAGGACTTCAGACAAAAAATGTTTTTATCAATGAAAATCTTGTGTATGTTGTGGGTGGGGGAGGGGAATAGAATATGACAAATACTGGTTATGGTTCTACATTTGAAAATGCTGAACATATAGGAGTCTTGATTTAAAATTTTCAAAGGTTTTAGTGTTCTATATATCTCAATACATAACCTAGACAATGTCCTTCAGCTTCTCTACATTTTTTGTTCTTGTTCTTATCATTGTTTTGAAATATCCCACATTACAATGGCACTAGTTTTGTTAGGAAAGGAGATATCTTGTATGATCCTGGATGCAGGATTTATGGTAAAAAGTCTCTGAAATTAGTCCACTTTTCATACTTTTTTAATAAATTACTATCACTTTTAATTAAATGGTGAGAAACATGCACACACACACACATCATAATTCTAACTCTGAATACTGTTTGTTTTATTTTTGCTTTTTCATTCTGGATTACCTTTTTCTATTTACAAATTAATCTTTTTAATGGCAGGATATTATGCATATGCAAAACTGTATTTTTTGTTTTTTATTGCTACTGTTTTAAAATATCCCACATTACAATAGCAGTAGCTTTGTTAGGAAAGAAGATATTTTGTATGATTCTGAATGGAGGATTTACTGTAGGAAGACTCTGAAATTAGTGCACTTTCAATACATTTTTGTTTTAATAAATGACTTTCTCTTTTACTTAAAACAGCATTATTTAAATCAAACTTATTCTCAGACTTATTATGAGGAATGACATTGAGTGTATTGTTTTGTAAAAGTTCCTTTTGTGTTCATATATTTTGTTTATTAAATGCTTAGATATTTTCCCTTATGTAAGTCTTAGGACATTTTTTACAGTCTTTTAATTCCTGCTTCGCATTTTATATGGATATTATTTGTATTTGGACGAATTCAAAAGTTGTTTCTGTAGCACATGTACTGCAGCTGCAGCAGTAATTCAGTGTGTCTAATGTAAAATCATTTGATAAGAGACCATCCCACTTAACGGTGGTTTTGAATTTAATGTTGTTTTTCTCTTAGACTGGCTGTCCTACCAAGGCTAAAGGCCAAAGTTTCCCTACTGTTTCAAATATAACTAGATGGATTAATATATTTCTCATGGAATCAAATGCAGAAGGTAATGCAAACAGTCTTGGATGGAATTTAAATTTGCTAAACCACATCCATTTTCTGCATCAAGAATTGCTAAGCCAAGTACATATTATTGTGGGTGGTATATTAGCCAGCAAACAGATATTGAATGATGGAAGACAGTAACAAAGAAAATGAAGAGTTGGGTAAAAAAAAATATTACCAAGTTTATTTTTGTTAAAGAAAATACATCAACAAAAATATGGCTACAGTTCACTAAGCAGAGAATGTCTCTGCTGTTGATGTAGAGGGTGAGAAGAGCATTGTCCTGAGAAGGACAGTTTAGGTAGTCATTGAAAAGTGTCGTCCTGAAAAGGACAGTTTTAGTCACTGAGGAGCATTATCCTGAAAAGAACAATTTTGTAATCTCTGACAAGCATTGTCTTGAAAAGGACAGTTTTGTAGTCACTGAAGAGTGTTGTCCTCAAGAGGACAGTTTGTTGCTTAATGTTGCTTCTGGTGAGGGTGGATGGAACAGTGGAAGCTGGAGGCCTACTGGTGTGGTGACTGATGGCAAGCTTGAGATGATGATGTCTAACTGGAACTGTAGTTGATGGCTGGAGCTGTGGCAAGGCTGTTGACTACTGAAACAGACACTACACTAGTCATCTGGACCAAGGAAGGTCCTTTATTTTGAAATATTACATCTCCTGTGGTACAAAGCCAAAAGGGAGAGTAGGAGATGCCTGGTTGTCACTGACTATACAACACTTAGCTCATTGCTTTGAGGCCTTTTTATATTCTTAATACAACAATATTACACATAGATGTTTACAATATCTACCTATTTATCTATCTATGTAATATACTACATACACACACATATGCACACACGAGTAATTAAACTTATTTGTTATCTAATAAGAAAATATTTTCATATATTTAATATTGTCATATTAAGATATTAATGTTTTCAAGCCATTTTCAGTGGATAATATGTATTTTACATTTAAATTGGCTATTAAATGCACATATCATTCACATTGTGAGTCTACATTCATTTCTCTTAAAATATATACAATACTTATAGATAATTTTTTAATCATATCAATCCAAGCAAGGCAATAAAGCCACTAAGACACAAGCAAGGTTACTGGGTGTGAGAAAATATGACAAAAAAAACATTAAGTAAAGATAACAATAAAAGGAGAGGAATTAAGAAGATGACAGTTGACATTACATTTAAATTTTTGAAGATCAAACTGGATTGGAAAGTAAGATGCCAGAAGAGAGTTCCACAAGTGATAAGTGCGAGAGAACAAACTCTTAGCATAGTCCTTATGGCTACATCTCACCATTTTAACTGTAAAATGATGAAACTTTCTCACAAATCTAGTACTGTGCTTAAATTCATAAAGTTTAGGTAGCATAGAGGAAAGTTCATCAGAACAATTGTCATGAAAGTATTTATAGAAAAAGCTACAGAGAAATTACCTTAAAGTGGTGGAAAAGTGATTGTAGCTGAGATTCCAGGTCAGGACCAATAATATTGCATGTTTTTCTTTGTATTTCATCAAGAAGCACCAGACAAGATATGGAAGTAATATTTGAAGCGAGGTCAATTGGTAGATTTATAAATGTCTAGCACAACACGATAAGCCAACTTTCCTAGCAGTAGACCTAGCAACTGATTCAATATAATCTTTCCAATTATTGTCAGGGGAAAACATTAGCCCAAGAGGGTGCACTGAGTCACTCTCCTGAGGGTTATAATCAGACATGCTGATAGAAGGCAAAAAGGGTTCTCTCAGACAATTAAAAGTGAGCAGTTTCATTTTGGAAAAATTAAAATTAACAAGACATTCCTTGCTTCAGTTAACAACAGATTGAACATCATTTTTGAGTTCAGCTGCCAATTTGGCCTTATTGAACTAATCAGATTTACTATTAAGGCAGGAGTAAATAGTTATGTCGTCAGCAAAGATTGTTGAGAACTGATGACATCAGGGAGGTTGTTGATGAAATTTAGAAACAATGTAGATCCAAGTATATAGCCCTTAGGGATATATGGATTAATGCAAAAAGATCTAGAAGAGTGACCATTAAAGACAACTTTCATTTCAAGAATTGATAAAAAAGATTGAATCAGTTTAAAAATTTGTACAGAAATGCTATAACCTTGCAATTTGTGTAGAAGACCAGTCTTCCAAACCCTGTCAAATGCCTTCGAGATATTCAAAGCTAAAGTCCAAGTTTCACCATTCTTATCTAAAGCTTGATAGACTCTTTCAGGAATAATCATCAATACATCAACAGTTGACCTAGAGAAGTGAAAGCCATGTAGCTTATCTGAAAGAAGACCATAATCATTCCACTTGTGAAGAAGACCAGCATGCCAAACTCTGTCAAATGCCTTTGAGATATTTAAAGCAACATCCTGAGCTTTATCATTCTTATCTAAAGCTTGAGAGACTCTTTCAGCAATAATCATCAATACATCAGCAGTTGATCTACAGAAGCTAAAACCATATTGCTTATTTGAAAGAAGACACTGCAAGTTGATATGCTTAACTAATTCTGAGTTGATTAGAGCCTCTAGTACTCAGTAAAAAAAAAAGATAGAAGACTAATAGAAGGATCAGATGGTTCACCTGAGTTCTTAAAAACTGAAACTACAGAAGAAGATTTCCTACAAACAGGAAAGCAATAAGCAGCAAGGCATTTATGAGGTGCATTCAAAAAGTATGCAATTTTATTTTTCCCCACTAAAACTAATGCTGCATGGGTAAAATCTTTTGGGTGGGAGGTGATACCACCCTTCCTATCTGGAGATATCTGGAGAACATTACAAGAGAAAAGATTCTACACTACAGAAATTGGTATAAATGCGATGAATATTGGAAAAAGAAAGGTTGAGGGGAGTAGGTCATTTTTTTTTGTTTACTTGTATCTCTTTTCATTGTAACAGTCATAAGAAGGTTATTTAATAAGGAGAAAAAAGCCAAAATAATTATCACTATTCATCATCTATGGCAATGGAAACTGGCCAGAAGGTAGCTAAGACTAACACATAAAGTGACCTTAGAGTTGTCCACAGGAATCACACACAGGTACATCTATACATGCACAACATGGCATTGAAAATACCCTGATATTATGCGACTGTTGATCAGAGCAGCCTCTCTAAGTGCTGCCAAAGAGTTTGGGCTTGTTACTACCAGTCAGGATGCAGCAGCCAGAAAATTGCTAACCCAGTACCTTCGTAATAAAAAGTTACAGTCACTGATCAGTCAGATCACCAAAAAGTTAAAACAAATCATTATGGCCATAGAAGAAAGGAACCAGTAAACTATATCCTAAACAAAAAACCAGTAATAAACTTCTGCTCCTGTGTTATGTAGTGGCTTCACAGTGGAGGCTTGTATTTGTACTAAGTCAGTCCTAAAACAGGTTCAACTTACAAAACGTTAGGAACTTGATATAATAGGTAATGACGCAGTAATCTAGTTGTGGTGGCTGATACTTTATATATCCGACTAACGGTCGTCTGACATCGACTGACTGACCAACTCCCTGAGCGACTCCTACTACTCCTACTTATTATAGGTGGGAGAGTCTATTAACAATGGAATAGGTGTGTTCCACTATAACATCCTGTTCAATAAACATTGAAGGAGTATGGTCTGTGAAGAAAATCCATCACACTCGCTGCATGGTCGGGTCATCAGTAATTAAACTAGTTCCCCCACCCGGCTCTTCTGATGAGGAGGGTGTCTAGATACCTAGCAGGATTAAAGCTGTCAAAGAGTAGATTTATCTTCTTGTAGGGTTAACAGCCATCTAATACAATGGGGTGATAGACTGGGGTCCATAGCTATGGATGTACCCAGTGTGGTGATGATGCAGCATTGTTGATTCAAAGGGCATCCTAGACAGAAATCAACAACCAGGGTGGAGAGTTATCCCAATGAAATTGATGGCCATGTATATATGATCAAGGTGAGCTTTCAAGTTTGAGTATAATAGCTGTGGCTTGTCCTAGAGAGAGATAGCTCTGCCCAAAACACATTATGCATGAATGAATAAATGTTCAGCTTTCAACTCAGGTAGGTGAAAGGAACTGGTCAGGTGGGGAGATGCACAGCAACCCTACAACCACATCCAGTCATGGGACTGGTGATAATTATGATGACAATGAATTACTTATGATGTTGTAATAATTATCATAATTCTTCTAAAAATGTATCCACATCAAATGAAAGAACAACATCCACTGACAAATGATTCTACAGACTTTTAAATCTATTACTAAAGATAAAAACCTCCTAATATTTAATTTATATCTGCTTGCTTCAAGAATATGTTCATGATATCTAAGACTGTTGTATATTCTTCTGTTAAAAAACACATAATATTTGACTGACTTAAAATCATGCATAAATTTAGACATTTCTATCCTACTTTCTAAACCCAATTCTTTCAATTTGTTCTTATAGCACATATTCTGTAATTTCAGTATCAACTTCATTGCATGTCTCTTAACATTTTTTTGAAGTTTTTTACCAGTTTTTATTAGACACAAACTGTTCTGGTACTCAACTTGTTTTAAACAAAATTAAAGGTGGTGAAGTTACTAGCGTCATGAGTCACATTAATATTGACTTTATTCTTTTTATTTTTAGATAAGTATTGTCAATCAGTATTATTAATAATATAGACTCATAATTTTCTTTTATCTTGATTTTTATTTGCTTTTTATTACAACTTACTTGGGCTATCATTTTGGTCATTGCAGAAGACTTATTTCTCAAGTACACTAAAGACCAAATGTTTGGGCTACCCTCTGGATCTAATAATTAGTAAGTTCCATGCCTTCTTTGGTTTAATTAACTCCTACTAAGCTTGGACACTGGAGAACTTTTAGAGAGGAGTTTACCATATATAGTTGCAGATAGGTTGCACTTTTTTTTACCAAAAATTTCACAAAATATTAGGGGTGTGATCTATCTGCTCGTCAGAACTATAAAACAATACTACCTTGTCATCATGACTTCTGAGAAATTGAAAATGATACCCATAAACACTAAAGTTGTGGATTCAATTCTGAATGAATTTCAAAACTAACTTGATATATAAATAGATAAACGCTTTTTTCTAAATGTACCATAACATTTTCTTCTGTAGTTATTTCTTATATTTTTTTGTCGAGTTGACTCGATATAAAAAATAATATGCAGTAAATATAGAAATACCAGTACAACAGTTACTTCCTTCTGTTTACTTGATGATTGATGAAATGTATTTTAACTGCAAAAGTGCATTAATAATTATAAGTTTTGAAATAAAGGTATAAATAAAAGGTAGATATTTGATAATTCTTATGTTTAATAAGGGCTGTGTAACTTCCCAGATTATAGTGTGACCTATCTGCGAGTCAACAGTAAAATCATCAATTATTAAGCCATAAAGTAGGAGTGCGACCTACCTGGGAAGGGAAAACTTATCCATGAGTATATATGGTAACTAAAAATTGAAATCCACCAACCCTAAGCTTACCATTAATCAGAAAGATAGAATAGGCAAAAAGAGCTAAAATTTGAACTAAAATTATGCAGTAAGGGGTTAATTTGATTAGGATTATTTTTATTGAATATATGATAAAACCCTTCAGGAAGAGAAAGTCACTTAGGCCTGAAGCAAGCTAGTAAATTAGTTTTGAAAAAGGCATCCAACCATCAATATTTTAGATTAGAGTTTGACTAAAATTTAAAATCTGCCAGTCCTAAAATTACCATTAGCCAGCAAGGTAGATTAAGCAAATAGAGATAAAAAATTTTAAGGAAACTTTATTCAGTAATGCATTAATTTTGATATTACTATTGAATATATGAGAAAACCCTTCAGGAAGAGAAAGTCCCTCTTGTTTGAAGTTAGCTAGTAAATTAGTTTTGAAAAAGCATCCAATCTTTAATTTTTAGGCAATTCTTTAAAATTTAGAGGGTGGAACCAAACTCTTGGCATATAGTGTAAGTTTCAATAATAATCAAGTAAAAATTAATATGAAAGAAATTTATCAAATATTAAGAATTGTGAACTTGGTTACCAGGTCTTTTTTTTTCTTTTGTGGTTGCACAAATGGTTTGAATGTTATTGTTCTGACTATGAGACCTGGGTTTGTATCTTGCCATGGCCGATTTGTCAAATATAGTTAAATAAGGTTCTATTCCTCTAATGCCACTTGTACAACACCAAATGTTCTTTCTGAAGACACCATTCTCGAATTCCCACATATGTCACCAACGTAAAAATCGCTACTCCCTTCTCACTACTTCAGCCCTCTTTTATTATACCAAAATCAATCAGCATTCTTCACTTCATCTTCACTCACACAGTCAAATGTCAGCCTCCAGTCCGACCAATCAGCATTCTTCACTTCATCTTCACTCACACAGTCAAATGTCAGCCTCCAGTCCAACCAATCAGCATTCTTCACTTCATCTTCACTCACACAGTCAAATGTCAGCCTCCAGTCCAACCAATCAGCATTCTTGACGTCATCTTCACTCACACAGTCAAATGTCAGCCTCCAGTTCGACCAATCAGTACACTAATTACTATTGATCAAACCACACTAAGCTGTATAAAAGCCAAAATTACAGAATCATACACTTCTGGAATAATCTAAAGTGGGGGGAGATTTATTCCATTTTCAAAGAAACTAAATATTGCTGCTACTTTTTGTGTAGTGAGATAAGGAACTTATTTTCCTTTGCACCAGATGCAAGTCACTCTGACTCACTTACTTCTACATAATTGCTTACCACATCAAAGCAGAAACTCCTTCATAATATCAACCTGAAGGGTCAATCCCAATGTGTGGCCCTGTTCAGAAATGCCTCAGAACCATATCCCACAGGTTGACTCAAGCATTGTGAGTGAAATTGAGTAGACAAAATTATTCAGAAGCCATTGATGGTTGTGTTAGCACAAAGGCACACATCATTGTGACTGAGGCTTTGAATATATTGGCAATGTTCAACTACTGATAATGCCACATTAAGGATTCTCTGAGAAATTATGACAAAAGCTTTTTTTGCATGACTTCAGTATAAACCTCAAATGTGCCAGTATAGCTTAGGCAACAAATGCTATATCAGATTTAATTATTTAATTCTATTTGGCAACTGATTTTCATCCTTTAGAATATGAGAAATACTGGAAAGCAACATTTTGGCATCATTTGTCTTTTCAGATTTTGCCTTGTGTTTTCTTAATATCAACCATGAAAAGATATTATCTGGTAAAAACATAAACACTTCAGGTGCAGTTATGAAATTTTCAATTTTTATTTACATTTGAAGAGTCAGCTTTAAGACACTTCACATCATTTAAATAATCCCTACTATAAGTTTTAAACAACAACACAATATTATCACTAAGGCCTACAAACATGACTTTTAATAAATGTTGGTTCCAATCTCTATAGGAATGGCTGCAAAAACATCTGCCTCCCAAAATGTATAGACAAGGCATACAGATGCATGCTGGAATTTCTTCCTAGCCAATAAGATAGGTCACTTCTCACTCTCATTTGACTTAATTCTGTTCTCTTTTAAATTGAAGTCAGAATTCTGTGATCACTTATCTGTATCCCTTTTTGTGTCAACACCATTCTTAGATTATGAACTTTTTCCTTTATTACTGTTTTTTTTTCCTTATTAATGTTTCTTTGCCTTTTTGCTCTCCCTTTGCCTTATTGCTCTTTCTTTGCCTTTGATAATGTCCCAGAAAGGGATATATCTGTTCAAAGTAGCAAAGTGGTTTTTGGACTACTATAACCAAGTAGGACAATCTAGCAGGTAACTGTAATGGACTGGTCCTCGTCGTAGTGGTAGGCAATAGGCATTGGCAATAGGCGAAGACTATAGGTGTAGCCAATAGGCGTCGTCCCTGTACTTCCACATCAGTCTGTATTTATGGCTGACACCAGCCAATCATATTACTGTGAGGAGGAACCCAGGTGTATGCATATTCATTACATCAGCCTCATTACTGTTGCTTTGCCTTATTGCTCTTTCTTTGCCTTATTACTGTTTCTTTGCCTTGCATATATTGTTTGCCTGCTTAATATTATTTTTGCTCTGTTCTTTTCCTTTCTTTCTAATAATCCAAATGTAACAACTATTATGAGATATATACATAATCTTTGTGAATGTGATAACTACATCATAGACTAGCTTACCCAATAGCATCAAACTTCTGAGTAACCCCATGGGAGAGTGTCTGTTCCTGCAGAAAGGTTTATTTTAATTGGTTACCAAATTATAGCAAGGCCATACAACTGGTTCTTGAGATATTAAAGATGACTGAATATTTTCCAGGCACACTTTATTTCTCCGTAAACTGAATTTTTAGGCTTAGTTTGGCTTATTTGTTTTGTCATATCAATCATTTCCCAGTTCATTTGATGCCAAATGTTTGATAATAGAAAGGGAAACAACTCTCCGGTTTGCACAAGGCTAGAAAAGGTAGACATAGGTATGGCAAACAGGTGTTTCTTTTATTGAAGGTGGAGCTTTACCCTCTGCAGTTTATTCTTGATCCCAACCAATGGTGCATTTTCAATCTTGTTAAATTTGGATTAGAATTCAGCTAATCTTTCAATAAATGTAGTGAGTCACAGAAGTAGCCAAGTGGTAATAGTTTTATAAGTTGTCAGGCAATAAAAACTACAGCCAGCAGCTGCTGTGTAAAACTCTTTATTTGTCAAGAATTAATTGCTCATAACTTTTGAACCTGTGGGAAAAAGCCAGCAAAATCCCACAAGAAAAATCTTTGAAAAGAATTAGAAAACATTTCTTTATTTTGTCCTATGCTTGTCATTCAAGACCATTATCCTTGTTAACCTTAACCTCTGCACACTGCACTCTCTTTCCATGTCCTGATTACAATTATGAAAATGCAAAAACATGGCTTTGTTGTAAACAGAACAATGGTTAACAAGGTGGTTTATTTTTTTAGACTGGCCATCTTCTGTGAGCAAACCTTTTCTTCACAGTTTTTAAAGTGAATATCAAAGACAATATTTAGACATTTGTACATAGATTTATTCAACCACATTTATGTCATTTTGTTCTACTAGCTTTCACCATCTTTGAAGCAGCTTCATGATTCCATCCTCCAAGAACTTGACATCTTTCTAGATTATGCACATGCCTAAGTAGTTTTTACAGGCTTCCAGAGAATTTCTTCCCATTTTGTAGGGATTTAAATAACTGGTAATCCAAAGGTTCAAGGTCAGTTCACTACAGCAAGGGTTGTGGGACCCCAAGCAAAGCTGTACTAATTTCTGTTCGGTCTGCAAAGAAACATGACGTTTGACATCATCCCAACGTAAGCTGGCACAATTCAGATTGACTAATTCCAGATTTTTTTCATTGGTTGCTGACTTTAATCACTCCAATTGGGAACAGGACAAGCTTGTATTCAACCTCTGATTTGGCAAAAGGGTCTCATAATATACAATTCCAATCCCACCAGCTATACAGATTCACCTTCTTTGGATGCAGACTGGCTTTTGGAGTGATTAAATGTAGCTCATTTCATTTCTCCTAGGACCTTTTTCATTCCACATTGTTGTAAACAATCCATTTTTTATCAAAAACCGGTAAATTTTATTGCATTTGAGCAGAGAATTGCAGGTCGAAATGTGAGGAACCTGATCATCATAGGAATTCACATATCCAACTATTTTCAAATATCTTACAGTCTTTACATATGTGGATTATCTCTGTGATGTCCTATGTCATGTGACCTGGATTAATTCTAATCAGCATTTTGGTTTAGTCATCATCAATGTCTGCTAGCTTCCCAGACTTCCAGATCAAAATTTCCACTTCTGAACATTGCAAAACACTTATAAGCAATACTCTTAGCTATGGTACCATTTCCATAAAAAGTACATATGTTTTTTACTGTTTGTACAGTTGTCAGGGTCAATGTTGAACCTTTGTGGTCTCATACAAAGTTCTATGTTGATTTCAAAGTTGAATAAATTGTGGGGAGAAAACAAATGCAGCTGTAACTTAATTGAAGCTTTATTCAACTTAGAATGGAGTGTGTTCTACTGGACTTACTTCAATACAGAATATGTATAAAGGGAGATAATCCATACCACAACAATGTTTTTCCCTTTCCAGAAACAAAAGATCATTAAAAAGAAAAATGCATCTTATTTTCTTTATTTTCACTTTCAACATAAAAACATTCACAAAAATTCACAAGCCACACAGAAAATCATATAGAAATGTGGCTTTTCAGAATATGCATATATGTCATAAATTTGAAATGAAATTGCCTGTTCAAATGTAACCTATTGAAAAATGCTACAAAATTTTGTTTCAAACCAATATTTCTTCAAAACTTTGAAGCAATTATCCCACATTTTTTAAAAACAACCAAAAGAAAAAAGCATAATCAGCCATTGCTGTAAAACAAATCCAGGGTATAAAAATGCCTTAAATCACCAAAAAAAAAAAAATTATTTCATGTCCCACATGACTAGGATCAAAGTGTTCCAGCAGCCAACAGCCAGCCCACAGCTTCAGCAGCAGTTTCAGCTAGCCATCTCCAGTAAGCCTTCAACTCCAGCCATCCTTGCCAGCAGCAACAATATGCAATAAACTGTCCTTTTCACGACAACACTTTTCAGCGACTATAAAACTGTCCTTTTCAGCAACTATAAAACTGTCCTTTTCAGGACTATGCTCATCAGAGACTAGAAAATTGTCCTTTTCAGGACAATGCACTTCAGTGACTACAAATTGTCCTCTTCTGGACAATACTTGCCAGAGACTACAAAATTGTCCTTTTCAGGACAACACACTCCAGTAACAACAAAACTGTCCTTTTCAGGATTACACTTTTCAATGACCACCTAAACTGTCCTTCTCAGGACAACCCTATTTTCGCCCTCTACATGAACATGTAGAGATATTTTTTGCCTATGCAGTGTAACCTTATTTTTGTTGATGTATTTTCAAATAAACTTGGCAATATATTTGTTTACTCAAGTCTTTATTTTGTTTGTTGTTGTCTTCCATTATTCAATATCTGGTTGCGGGACCCATATATTGCCCACAATAATTTAATGTACAGGAGTAGATTGTTTTCATTTCATTATCCATGTCTTGGGATATTTTGTCTTGTTCCTTTTTATATTTGTTTATATTACTGCTCAGTTATTGCTTGTCCCGCATCTGAGTTTCTTCTACCCAGTCCTGTGACTGTTTTTGTTTCTAACCTGCAATAATCTATACTTAAATTTATAAACAATATCCATATTGTACCATTATATGAATAAACATTTTTTAGGTAGAAAGAATGAATGTTACTAAAAAATTTGATGGGTTATATTGTGTAGAACGACAGCCAATCTGCTCTACATTAAATTGTTGAACCTAGATTTTTCCATTCAGTATGAGATGAACATCATCTCATAGGAAAGGAGTCGCAAAGTAGTCACATGCGTTGTATTATTAATCTATGTGATTAAACAGTTTCTCCACAATCCTTTGTTCCAGTGTTTTACTTGGAATATTATTAACCAGAACTACAAACGTTATATAACAGGTTATAAGATGTCCACTATTTATATTATAATATTACAATATTATGGATAACATCTCGTCTGCATACATATTAGCATAATAGGTAGTCCAAGTTTGCATATAAGTTATTTTGGGCCATTTTTAGGGAAATAAGGGATCGTATATACCATCAAATATTGTACTTGTAAAACATCTACGTTTAATTAGCAACTATAGAGTTTATTATATTTGTTATTTATAGTCAAAGTTTATTTAGTTAAGATTTATTTACATTCCCCATCAAAACATGAGAAATAAAAGTGGCATCTCTTTGTATTTGTTTTTCCAAATATATAGAAAATAAAAAAAAAGAGAGAATAGAATGAAATGGAACAAATATCTCAGTGTAGATGTGAATAGAATTATATAACATAGAGAAAAACAGGTGTGACAAAAGTAGTGAGTCAAAGAAAAAGGCAGAAACAGGATGCTATGGTGATATGAAACAGATTCTAGAAAATGATTGGTCATTAAAATCATGTGATCAACAGTTTCTGGTTCAGTAAATTTAAAAGTTCATCTGACAATGAGGTTTACTTTAGAGATTGCTCATACATTTATGAATAAAACTTTTTTTTCCTAAAGTATTTCATAGTTATCAAAAACTATTGATAAATACTATTTTTGTCATTTTGAAGAGGTATTACATGCACACACACACGCTCACACACATAGGTGTGCATGCACTCACACACACACATAGGTGTGCATGCACTCACACACACACACACACACACACACACACACACACACACACACACACACACACCTTGGAATTTGTAACATTTTTTTAAAACAGACTCCCAAATCATCTTTTAGGAATGCTAGCAACTGCATCTTCATGTGTTATTTAACCTTTAAATGGGGTGGGGGGATTGCATGAACATCCACCCAAAATGGGTAAAAATTAAGAAAAACAGAAAAATTCATTAGTAGTATTTATGCTTATTTTTGCTTTACTTATAGACAAAAACAATGAAAAATGATATTTGAACTCTTTTTAAATTACAAAAATAAAGAGAAAAGGGAAATAAAACAAATGTTAGGTTCCTAAATTTAATACTTTTAAGAATATGGTACTCTTTGAATATGGTACTCTTTGAAGCATTCAATGCAAAATAAAATTCTGCATGTTTTGCAACAAGTTTTTATCATTTTTGCCCTTTTTTTCTCTTATTCAAAGAATGAATGCGGACATAGCCCTGCCTTTGTCTTCTTCTTACAACTTTATATACCCTAAGAAATTAAGGAACATTATGAATCCTTCTTAATATTATTCTCATAAATCCAAGTGTTGCTAATTAGTCACTTGAATCATAAATGAATGACATTCGTATCACTTGGAAAAAGTTTAAATCATCAATTAATGATATCCATTAATCTCTAATGAAACATCAATTGATGATGCCCACCGTTTAATCTATAGCATTTCAACACCAATTTTAACCTTGACAAAAGGCAGGAGAACTTATATAGATGATATGTTTTGGTCAGTGGGATTGCAACAACCACACAGTACAAAAGCTTACTGACTGGTATTTCACTACCAGTCAAGTGACCTCATGGGAGAGTGTCTGTTCATGCATGTACTGTAATGTTTCTTTTAAATGGCAGTTACATTACAGCAAGATCACACTACCAGTTCTGGATCTAGTCAGATTGACACGATACCTTTTGAACACAAAATATTTGGACATTGTAATATAGAAATGGGTATTTATTTTATAATAATATAGAAATGGTTATATTATTGCAATATAGAAATGGGTATTTATTTTAATCTAAACAGGAAACAAGGGATAAACCTCTACTCCTGTTCAAAAACCAGGGAGGAGTGTAAGCAAAGTGATAGGGGAACCTATCTACTATTATATCATGGCTTTCATAAAAAGTTTATTAAAAAAAAGATTTGTTGGTTGATTGTTAGGGATTTGTAAGTGTGAGATTTCAATTAAAAATAAAAACTGCTTCTAAAAGGGACATGTAAATATAAAGAATAATTTATTTTGCAAATATCAAATTCTTGGGGAAAGTTTATCCCTTTGTTAAACATAGCTTCATTTTGGGGATAATTTTCTATTTTTCAGAATCAGTCTTTACAAAAAAAATTGTTTTTTTTTAAAACAAATCAATACATTTCTAACAGAATGTCCATTTTAGAAAAAAACGAAATTCAAAATAAATGTAGGTATATAGATAGGTCTGTAGCCTAATGATAAAATAAAAGCATTTATTTCATTCAATAAGTATTTATTTTTTAATATAATCTTTTTTCTATTCCTATTAGATTCTTACTTACTCTTGATCTATCAGATTTGTTTACACTCAACACCTGCATTGATTTTTGAAGATGCAAATGTCACTGCTGGTGGGGAACACTGATACCAATATATACATTTAAAAAAACTTTTTTTGTTATTTCTCCCCAAACAAAGGCAATAAAGCCACTAGGATGCAAGGGGTTACTGAGTGTTAGAGAATATGAGAAAAACTACAATTAAGGAGAGAGGACAAAAAAGAACAAGAATTAAAACAAAAGACAATGATTGACATTGCTTTTGAACTTTTGAAGTTCAAAGTTGACTGGGAAGCAAGAAGCCAGAAGAAAGTTCCACATGCAAGAAGTGTAATAGAAGAAACTCTTAACAGAACTTATGGTTACATCTCGTCATTTCAATTGTAAAATGATGAGACCTTACTGCTAATCTAATACTAATCCAGTACTGTGTTTAAATTCATAAAATCTAAGTGCCCTAGGAAAAGTTCACCAGAACAATTACCATGAAAGTATTTATAGAAAAGGCACATGAGAAACTATGTTACTTAAGGTAAGAAAAAGTTAAAGTATTTAAATAATTGGAATATTCTGTCTCAACTAATATACTGGGTCAATCAAAGCATTCATTTAGTTTATTAAGGGAAGCATGATGGAGTAATGGATAGCGGCTTGGATTGAGGAATCGGAGAGCCGAGTTCAAATTCCAGTCGAATCCATTACATTCACTTACATACTAATACCCTTGGGAAAGGTATGAATCCTCTTCTTCTTCTCCCAGCTATGGGTAAATACCAGGACAAACTGGGTTCTATAGCCTTGGATGACAACTGGTCTACCGCAGAAAGAAATGGCAATCTACTGCGGTAAAAAATCTGCCTAGTCAGTCATGTATCGAAAGATACATGATTGTCTAAGCGTGTATCATGCATAGTACTGATTGAAGTAAAAATAATGGATACATACATTTCTTTTTCAATATTAAACAAAATATTTACCATTTTGTTCAACTGTTCTTATAACTTTTAGGCAACTTTATAATTCCATTCTTCCAGAACTTTCTTAAAAAAGATCTGCTCCAGATGCTTTTCAAAGTATAATGGGGTGTGTGGGGGTGTTCATGGTAGAAAAATTTTATTTTACCATCTGTATTTCCCCATTATGGGCATTATTATATCCATGATATAATAACACCATATTTCACAGACGGAACAGAATAGCTGAAAGGAAATGGAATGACAAACATGCTTTTTTTTTCTCAGAGAGACTTTTTATACCACTAAGACATACACAAAAGTATATATACATATATACACATGTCCCACACAGAGAATGATATACCATATCACAGTGAGTAGGGTGTAAGGAGAAACCAAAATGAAAAGTCTTACATATAATATGGAAATTCTTCTTTTTCTGGAGAAGCCATGTTTAGGATTCCAGATTCAAATGGGTCAGATTTCATCCAGTATTGTCCCAAGCAAGGACATATTCCATAAAGAGGAAACAGCAAGTCTTCGGTTTTGAATGATCAATAAATAAATTTTCCAAATTTGATATTTTTTTTAAATGCATATTGATTGACATGACAATTGTCTCAACAGAATCAAAAGTGACATTTTTTTAATGAAGTTAATTAAAACTAAACACTTTTGATGTCATCTAATGAAAACAACAGAACAAAAGTTTTAACTAACACAACACCAGATATTATAGATGGGATTTTGTTTCTGAAAATATAAAATATAAACTTATCTTGAGCCAGTATAAAGCCAAATGGGAAGTAAATAAAAAGAATGTGCCTTGCCATTATTCAAAGTCAGGAAAGCCTTTCTGTCTGCCTGGAGAATCAACATTCAAAATTCTAAACTTTACCTAGACTTGAACTATTATGCATGAAGAATACCCAACTACTTTAATCCTCAAAACATAGCAAAATATTAAAATGCCAATCGGCTGTTGTAATATAACTGCTGCTCTCCTTATTAGTTAGATTTCTATCAGTATAATCCTGGTTGACTGATAGTTGTAAACGTTATGTTTTCATTATTCTCTGATTGCACTAAATATAAAAAGAAACTGGTTGCTTGAACTATAATTTGATTTCATAGTACATATCTCTCACTTTTTTCTCACTATTTATTATATTCAGTATTTTTCAGTCATTTTTAGACAATGCTTTTATATCGAGCAATTTCTGGCATTTTAAAGTAAGTTTTTAGCTCCAGCATTTTTGGCTATCCCCCAAAATATTTTTTCAATAACTTTTATGAACCATCTATCATTTTCCATAATCTTTAAAAGATTTTAACTGACAGAATTTTTCAGTTATTAAAGTTCATTTTAAGTCTTGCATACAATAAAAATAAATACCACTGTTACCCAAAAAATAATAAATTTCTTGATGTGACATGTGATCATAATCAGACACTTAGTGAAGCTCAAAAGATGGCTGAATTTATAGCAGAAAGCATTTCTCCAATAAATGTATTCAATGTTCCATCCCAAAGCCATATCACTTAAGTACTAAAACTTTGACTTGTTGAATCACTTCCCATTGTCTATTTCACTTTCTGCTTATCAAGATGTGACAAAGTTCTCAATTGAAAAGGCATTTTTTCATTATTATTTGCTCCAAGAAAGAACAATATGTGACAATGAATAATTTAGTTACCAATGAAAAGGAAAAGTTTTGGTTTTTACTAAGAACAATACAACATTTTCATTTATTATTATCAACTGTAAAAATAGAATTCTTACAAATAATGGCAATAAACAAATCAAATGATACAACACACACACACACATGCATACACATACACACATGTGTGCATACATGTATGCATCACGAGAAGTAGTTTTATAATGCTGAGATAGTTATGTGTTTCCAGTCAGTACAAGTGGTTGGTGTTTGAACTGTATTGAACTAGAATTATTCATGCTGATTCTCAAGGCAAACAGGAAGTGGAGAAACAGTTAACGGAGCAGAAAATGGAATTAGCAAACCAAGTTCAAACTGGTTAAGATAACAAAACAAACTTAGCTCTTTACCCTTGATTGACAACCAGCCTAGGAGAGGAATAACTCCGAAATCAAATCTACAGATAAAATAACAGCAAGACACTCCTGAATCAAACACAAGCTGTAGAGAGCCATAATCGCCTACATTCTGAAGGAACATGGGATCTAAAAAGAGAGGCAATCCAGATACAAATTTGGCACAGCACAATTTTTTTAATTATTGGGCTTTGTGTTTAAATAAACTCAATAAATAGCCACATCAAGAGACAACGATGATATGTCATTCAACATTATAGTGTGTTTCTCTAAAGTTCTATTTTTTCTATAGATATCTTTTAGAATTATTATATACCATATTTATAATGGGATTAATACCCTCATTTTTGTTGTTGCTATCACAATATTTCAGCCATTTTGCCCCCTGACCTTTTGTTGAGCTTGTTACTTTTAGTACTGCTCAGTTATTGCTCATTCTGTTCCCATTTAGGCTCTATTTGCATTATCCGGCCCAGGGATTGAACTCACAGTTACTATGCCACCAAATTCATGAACAAATATTTTAATCTACTAAGTCAGTGTTTCTCAACCTTTTTAAGCAACAGCGGACCTAGGAGCAAATAAAAATATCATTTATTGCACACTTAGCAAAATGTTCTAAAGGGTATACATTTTTACCAGAAATTCAGACAGAAACTTCCAGATTTACTTGTTTTTTGTTGTAATCATTGTTCAGTCTTGATTTTACAAGGTACTAATGAATTAGCATACAACCTGTGATCTCTGAATCATCATAGCTGAAGTGACAATAACCACCTGACCTAAGTCAATTTCTTTATTGTTTCTTTACACTTTATATACTTTATAAAGTGAGAAAAAAAATTATTTTAGTTGTGGCTCCTTATTTACTCTCCTTGCACTTTTTTCAGTTATGCCATTTATGAGTAATTTATTTTGTATGTTTATGTTTTTTCCAACAAATTTTTCTGAAGAAGTGTTGGATGAAAAAGGTTCCTTTTAAAGAAAAAGAATGTTCTCCATCATTTTTAAAATAATATATATATATATATATATATATATATATATATATATATATATATATATATATATATATATATATATATATATATAACGTCATCCACAGACAGACTGTTTCGCTGTTTCACAGCTCATCATTGTGGCTAGACATCCAGTTGCCTCTAGCTCGGATCGAAACCCGACTGAATTGGTATCAGCCGGAGATTCTACCACTAAGCCGTCGGCGCACGGTAGGAAGGCAGGTGGATTTTTAGCGTGTTTATTTTTAGAAACACACCCAGTGACTGACAGTGACTCAATTCGCTAGGCAAAGAGTCTCGCTATATATAAGCTATAATAGTCACTGTTTACAAACCCAAACCTACTCCCTAGAGAGCTCAACTGAAATATATATATATATATGTATGTATGTATGTATTATGTATATATATATATATATATATATATATATATATATATATATATATATATATATGTTTATATTGTGTATATTTAGGTTGCATATTTTCATTCAAACCGGTTTGGTTAAATTTTTTTTTTTTTTTTTTTTTAAGCGTTTCACCCCAAGCAAGGCAAGAAGCCACTAGGATGCAAGGGGTTACAGAAAATTTGGAGCAAGATCAGATAGGAGTGATAGAAGAAAGAATGAGGAGAAGGGTAGTGGATAGATCAAGGCAACTGGAGATATCGATTGACATTACATTTGAATAGCTGGAGATTATAGCTCTCAGGGGAACTGGAATAGGGAAGAGGCGAGAGGTGCGAGACATGAAGCTGTTGGAGTAGAAGAGACGGCTACATTTAGGAGTTTCGACAGTAAAAGGGTGGGAGCGGGATGCCAGCCTCATAGGGTGCTTGAACTCATGAAGTCTGGGAACCAGCGAATGCAGCTCTTCGGAGAAATTGCCATGAAAGTATTTGTAAAAAAGACAGTGAGGGGCGATGACGCGTCTGTGAGAAAGTGACTGTAGATGAGCAGAGTCAATTATATTGCATATCTGCCTTTGGAGCCTATCAAGAACCCCAAGGCAAACAGAAGGGGCTCCAGACCATATATGACAGCAATACTCCATGTAAGGGCAAATTGTCGATTTGTAGATCTAGAGGATTGATTCCGGGGAGAGACATATGTTGATTAATTTTCATTGTGATCCTTTCAAGTTCGCAGATTAATTTTTTGGTAGATTTAGAAAATTGAGTAAGAAAAATACCAAAATTTTCTTTCAAATAGTTTTTATTTTCCCAAGTACTTTCAATTTCATCTGAGACCATTTTCAGGGGGTTAAGTTGTCTGTGAGTATGTATATGTGTTTCTGTGAATTTAAAACATTTCAACTGTTAATATGTTTAAAACATATAATGTTTATAAACATATATGTATATATAAAAATATAATATTTATTCATATATCAAATAAATTTTTTATTTTATTTTTTTATATATCTACCTATGATATTATTCTGAATTCAAAACCAGTTGGATGTAGAGATAGCAAATCCACTCAATAAAAACCTATTTGCTATGGAAGACATTGCAGCAACACCTTGTGTGGCGAGGCTGTTGCTTTATATTCCAAAGAGGAGTCTATAGGTTAAATATGCAAAATACCTATGACATAGTAAGTTACATCAACAGCTTAGTGTAGATACAAGGTCTGTCCAGAAATGATCTTTCATTTAATATTAACTAAAATTGTAACCTTACCAGGGTAATGGTGTCTTAGTACTGTTCAAAGTATTCTCTTTGTGACCTTATGCAAATTTCTATTTTTCAAAACAATCTGCAAAATCTTCTGTAGGGATTGCCATCAGCTGCATCATCATATTCTTAATCTTGTTCACAGTCTGAAATCTCCATTTCAATGGTTAGTTTAGATTTGTTTTTGTATTATTATTATTATTACTATTATTATTGTAATAAGACATAAGAAAGTGGTGTAATTTCGGAAGCTTTATTCAGCTTAGAATAGTTTGTTACAAGAATAGACACTATTTATAATAGTTTGGTCTATGAGAGTTCTTTAGTCAAGGGAGTTAATTCCCAACAAGAGAGGTAAATCTGTAGTTACCTACCATGATTATTATATGAGAAAAGAAAAGATGTATGAAGAGGACTCATCATATGACCCATCATATGATTTGACTACCATCAAAGGACTTAACGACACAACAATTAATAATAACAGCTGAAGTTGCAGGAGAATTGACACAATTCGTCTCTCTTGGCTGGTGATCACTAGTTGTTTTGAGTCCAGAGATAAAAGAACTTCAACACAGGGAATTTTACCATAACTAGTTGATTAATGTAGACATATACATCTAAATAGCCAGTGGAGTCCTCTCTCCCTCCATTGGGGAGCAGTTCCAGACATGAAAGGAAACACATCTACATTGTTCAATGGTTAAGGCTCAACTCCCTGAAAACCCTTTCTCTCTCTATTGTTCTCTTGCTGGCTCACCCAATCAACATCGACTTCCTTGTTTTGTCTTACATCTGACCTTGAAAGTCAACCTCAGGAAGTCCACACAGAGATGCCATTCCCCTTAAAAATAATAGTTTGCTAAACTATTACTTAACATTAGCTCTTGAGGCTCAGTCCTTTTCTATTCAGGTCACACCATGTTATTTCCAAAGAGTCATATCATCTTCATTTCCTCCATGTTTCAAATGTAAGATGAAAGTTTCATTCAGATAAATTTTTCCCAAGAATTGCAACATTGTGGTACAGACACCTGCATGGTGGCTTCCCTAAACACTTTAATTTTGACCTTTTCAAGTCAAGGGGAACTTCTCATCTTTCCTCATAATCTTCATTTCTTTCTTTTCTATTTCTTGTAGCAATAAAAGTCACTTGTCTTATTGGACAAAACACCCACATGTTGCATGTATTCTCATTATTTAAGGAGTATTGAATTTATGCACAGCAATACTGCACATCTGTTGGATGGGTTTGTTTGTGGCACATGAACAATTCATCACATGGTGACTTCCTAATCAAACCAAAAATCTTTCTAGCATTTGCATACAAATAATAAATCGAGATAAAACACAATAAAATAAAAATGCCTCACTGATTCTGTCCTAACTGCCATTACTCACAGAATCAGTGAGTCATTAGACAAAAAATACATCTCAATGACTATAACATTCAATATTTCAAAGACCTTTGATAAGGTATGGCAAAAAGAATTACTGGACAAATTCCCTAGCTATGGAATCACTGGAAGATTCTTTTCAATTATAAAGTCCTTCCTAATAGGTAAATCCCTGAGGCCCTTAGCAATCAACGCAGGCATCCAACAGGAGTCGCTTCTCAGACCAACCTTCTTTTTACTTTACATAAATGATCTGCCTAAGAGAATACTTTGATTATTTGTGAATATCTATGCTGATGATACAATAGTATACTGGGTGCAACTCCAAAACTCTAGACAACCAGATTGGCAGTTAATCTCTTCTTTAACCTAGCTCTGTCAACTCGATAGTGTGTGGGGCACTGACTAGTTACATTCAATGCCTTGAAAACCAAACTCATTACATTCCATCTTCAATGATCGGACCCAATGAATGGATGTTAACTGAGGGAGACCCCATGCTTTGAGCGCCTATTGGGACTTAAACTCAACCCAGACTTCAAGTGAAACTTGTACATACAATCCATCACTAAAGATGCTGGAAAAATTGTCGGTTCCCTGTACTACTCCAGTAAGTACTTGACTCCTCTGGCAAATGGTACAGCCACTCATTTCCAAGGATGCAAGTCTATTAGGGCAGCTAGCTAATCCCCATTGCCAACACTTGCCCAGGTACATTTGTGTTTGTTCCACATAGGATATACTGCAACTATGCTGAGTGGACCTTAGTTAGAGTTTCTGGGAGAGAGCACACTATCTAGCATGGTCAACAGTCTGAACAAGGCCAGCATGCTCAAACCCTCAGTCGCGATGACTCGTGACTTTGTGCTAGCTAACAACCAACAGCTCCCAAGGTTCTGTTTACACAATTTCACTCACAAGGCTTGGGTAAACCTGTGGTATGGTTTTCAGGCACTTTCCAAAGGTACTGCATACTGGGATTGCCTCTTCTAGATTGATAACATCAAAAAGTCACCTTTATGACAAATCAAAGCTGGGGAGATTCGAACCCAGGTCTCATGGTTAGAAAGCAAATGTTTTAACCACTTGGCCTCTACCTTTACAAGAGTCATATTTGGTCAAAAATAAAGCACTGTTGTCATATATGGGCAGGAGCTGCCCAGTCTTCACTTTCCAGTCTTGATAGAGTAAAAAAGCATCTATGCATCCTTGTGGGTGATGAATTATTTTCCACTTTACAACCCCTTTCCCCACAGACAAAATGTTGCAAGTCTCTCACTGCTCTAGCATTAGTTCTATGGAAAGTGCTCAGACAAAATACATTCCTTAGTTCCGCCACTTCTAACATTCATGGCTAAGACCTGCAGAATCAGATTTCTACATTTGTTTTTAAAACCCATTAAAAGCGACTCAGAACAAAGATATCTCAAATCTATCCAAAGTAGCAAAACAACTCATTAAAACTGGCTCCAGAATGCAGAAACTAAGAATGCTTTCTGATTGGCTAATAATCGTAAAAATCATATTTTCACATGTTCTTAACTCTGTACATGTATATCGGTCTAATGTGTATCCTTAGTAGACACAAATTGGCGCCAACTAATTTGGAACCTTCCACGTGACCTAAAACATCAATAAATATAAAACTTCATTCAACTTTGGCAGTGAGTCTTACGAATTTATCAGCTTGACACACGGATCCATGACACTCATTTTCCTGACTTAAAGTTAACTTTATTTAACATTACCTCAGCTTGCGAAATACAATTCACTCATCAACATAAACTCAACACTGAACAACAAGTGACAAATTCAGTCAAAGAGAGACAACTTTACACGGAACAGTAAGTCGAGCACAATATTACAAAATTCAACACCAAAAACACAAAACTGTTTCATTTTCATACAAACATACAAATAGCTTATCAAACTTGCCCATTTTTGCACATACAATTTCTCAACACTTAATCTTTCACATGATATTTTCATTAATACTTCAAACCAAACAAGAAAAAACTTTGAAGTAATTTAAACAACTTATACAATACAATTTTGTACCTCAATTGTGTTATGTAAAATATATTTATTGTTAACCAAAGGATTTGTTTCATATTGTTATTTTTCTTGTTTGCTTACTTTTTGTTACATTTGTTGAAGTAAAAAAAAGTAGAGGGTTAATTAAATTTGCATTAATCCACTTCAGTCCTGCCATGTCATGCATATTGTGTGGAACCACCCTCATTCCCTTCATATTCCATTGGTGAGATGTAAATTCCACTCAAACAGCTTCTTTCCATGAACTGCAACTTTGTGGAACTGACTCTCAACAGGATGTTTCCCTGATCACTACAATCTTAAGCTGTTCAAGACTAAGGTTAATTGTTATCTTCCTTAAATAACCATATAAACTGTTCCTCTTACTCTGTAACCTTCTACCTCTAAAAAAATTAAGGAAGTTTTAATAAATAGTGAAACCTCTATCCCATAATAGTTACCCCATTAACATGCACTGAATGTAATATTTATTATGGGACTTTAAGGGTAATACTTTTTATTGTGTAAGAATGTTGCCGTTCAAATCTCATTAACGTATTAAGTGTCATAGAAATTTCCATCACTTGCAGTTGAACTATACAAATACAATGATGGGAAGGTCCATTATTCACAAACTGTGGACCACACTTCATAACAACTTTCTTTTGAATTCTTTTTTATTAAAAATAAAAAAAAACAGTTTAAATAAATAAACAAAAAAATAAAGTAAAATATCATAAAACCATAGGTAATTTTTTAAAAATAAAAATAATAAAATTCATAATCTGAACAATGAATTTTTTATTCCAAAATAATTTTAATGTTATTTTATTTTAGTGTTATTCATGACAATATGACATCTAAAAAATGGGCAACTTATGATTTCTTGCTGTTATACTGAGAATACTATATTTATTGATATGAATTTATTTTACATTATATCACTAAAGAGTTATTCAGATCAAATCAACAAGCGATTGTGGTAAATCAACAATTAGATATTAAGATTAAATGTCTCCAAGAAGAGTTGAAATGAAAGGAAAAATCAGTTTGATGAAATTAGCTCCGCCCATCCAGTTCGGTAATTCAGGGTCAATGTCAATCACGTGTTGCCATTCCGCTGTTCAGCCAATCAGATATCCTCACCTCAGTCTAGCCCCGCCTATCCTATTTGTATTCACAGAGGTCACATATTGACCCGGAAGTGATGACAACAAAACACTTTTACTAGGCCACAGTGCATCATCTTAAGATGGCGGGGTCGTCTCGCATTGAAGGAGAATGATGCTGACAACGCCGATCCTTGACCGTCGTTAAAAAAAGAGGATAGGGAAAAGCCATAGAAGGGGCTTCCAGCATCATCATCATGTACCTGAAGAAAGCTAAGCGCTACTTCGACGTGCAAGAGTCTCGGGATACTAACGATAAGCGAGACAGAAGTAAGGAACATAGCTCAAGCAGTGGTGTAGTGTGCATGGGCATGATGAGATCTGGAGCTAGTGGCAATTCTTCTCCTTCTTCGGCGGCACTTACTCCTGCCGAAGTTTTAACGATTGCCAATAGTGATACGGCTGATATTGAAGGCAACGAAGATGACGAGGAGGAGTTCCGACCTGAAGATTTACCTGATGGCGCTTGTTTTCGACCCAGGAGTGTGTTGGTCAATTCCGATACTGACCAGACTGCCATCCGACCAGCTGAGGTAAGAACTCCTCTTAACAACTATTACACCTGGGTGGGTTCGATCCTAGCCAGTTCCAATCTCTCATCAATCAGACACTTTTTTTCTCGTTTTTTTTTTTTTTTTTATTTAAAGATGTTTTTTAATTAATAATGACGGAAACTACACTATGCATGTATTGTAAACTAAAGTCTTTGAAACGGGGGCTCAATTCTCTACTAATTTTCACTTTCCAAAAACTTTAACTTTTTTTAGTACTCTACTTCTTACAGTTTAATTTTTTAAAAACCTTATCGTCTCTTTGTCCTGTCTTTCAATTCTGTTATTTTTATTTAAGTTTTTAAGAACAGCAATTATTAACGATTTTTTTTTTCTTCGAAATTGATTCTTTGATTACTATTTTCTACGAATCTATTTTCCTAAATCGTCTTTGGGAGAGGTACTGAAATATGGACAAAATGCAACAGCTCGTCGTTGTTTTCTGTATTTATTAGTGAAGAACGAAAGCAACGTTATTATACTGTACACTACTACAATATAGTAGTAGTAGAATTTAAAAATTGTTCTTGCTTCATCCAACCGTTTCCTATCTTCTTTCTCTTCTTGTATTTTAATACTTGTCTTCAGCCTGGTTTCGCTTGTCTTGTAGTTCCACTCGTTCACGCTTCAATGCTTTCCTTCTCCTGCGTTAATAAGTTATCTTCTGTTTCAGCAATCATCGACTTTTAATATCAACAAGATGTTTACGTTTTTATTTATGAAACCAATGTAAATAAAGACAACTTATTGTTTGGGAGGCGGGGGTCATTTCCAGTTTTAACGTGAAAAGAATTGGAGGGAGGAACCTAGGTTACCTACATAGCTAATTTATTTGCACTTTGTCCAATATTGAAGTCAGGAACTCTGAAAACAGGGGGGTGCGAACCATTTAAGTTATTCATTTTTAAATAAAAACAAATAATCGACACTTCGGTACTTGGAATAAAAAAAAAATGCGCGAATTTCCGTCGTTGTAAATAAAATAAGCTAAGCATTATTTTTTTACTTGCACTGACAGCATTCAAGATTTTGCAAGCATAGTTTTTTAAAAGGATTTAAGAGCGAAAAATATTATTATTAAATAAATAAAAATGACACGGTCACGTAGTAGTAGTAAAGTCATTTTACGGAATGTCTTGGAATTCTGAGATCATGTGACAATCATGTCGTTAAAAGTACTGGTTGGAGGACTTTTTAAAAGCTTTTTAATAAAATTCACTTATATTAGTAAATTTTGAAATGTTAAGATCGGTCAATTATTAAATTATTGAAATAAATTCCAATCACTTGCGCAATACTACGACTGGTGATGTATTGTAAAGAAGTGTTTTTTTTTTTTTTTTTTCCATCATTGCGTAACTAAATTTTTTTTACATTTATCAACTCTTAAAATGACATTAGCTATAAATTTAATTTTAATGCATACACTGTCATTTAATTTGCATTATTAATTAATGAAATGGTTTTTGACGTACTTAAACAGTAAATTAAATCGTTTTAATTTTTGAAAATGGGGTTACTTTTTTTAAAAACCAACCATTTTTGGTCCTAAAAAATCGGGGTTTGATGTCGACACTTGCACTTTTCTTAATGTGCTTCGAACCTTCAATCATTTTTTTTTATTTTAAGAACATAAAAGGGATGTTTCTGTTTTGGGAGTGAAATACTGCAGAAAAGCTAAAAAGAAAAATATTTCGCCGTTTATGAAGAGAAGGAAGGAAAAAAGTTTTTTTTTTTTTTTTTTTTTTTTTTTTTTTTTTTACATTAATTCAGAAATTCATATTATGAATGACTACTGAAAGTTTTTGACAGCATAAAATCTCCAGTTAAATAGAAGTCAATTTTGACGAGGAGACAAAGTATAGAAAATAATAAAATCACAGTTTGAGTTTATGTATCATCTAAAAATGTCTGTCAGTCTCATCTCATCCCAGCAAAGGTAGCAGTCGCGTGACCACTACTTTGTTGTTAAGGCAAGGTGGAATAGTAGTCCATGTAAAATAGTTTCTAAGCTATTTTTATCGACTTTTATTAAAAATGGTTTGTCTATTTTTCGTAGCTGCTTTTTTAAATCTGAAAAAGCTGATAGTTTTAAATGTCCATTTTTGCGATATGAGGCCTGGTAAAAACTAAAAATCTGATTATAGATTTGTTTTGGCAATTGTGGGCCTCCATATGGAAAGAGAATAAAAGAGAAAGGAATAATTCCTGAACACCCCCCCCCGTTTTTTTTTTCGTTTTTGGATTAGTAGTTGGGCTTGCATTTTTTTTTTAAGATGGATTTTACCAGATCTTTTAAAGTAAACCCTTGCCCACCTAAATAATGTGTGACCCTCAGAATGCTGAACACCGCGCGACCCTTACTTTCTCTTCCATGATAAAATTCGTGTCTTAGTTTTAAATGCCACTGCTACTATATGATGGACACTTGTAGTGTAAGTCTTTTGGATCGAAAATACTTATATTATTACTTCTGATACAGTAGTAGTAAATCTAATGTTGCTTATTTAATGAAAGGCATTTCTTAATGAATTGGTAATCCCCTTCCCAGTCCTTGGAGCAAAAAAGGTTCAACAAATCATTCCTTATTCTTTTAAAAATGTCCTGTAATATTTTTAATTTAAAAAAAAAAAAGTATACCGTTTTCAAATTTAGCAAATGCTAAAAAAAATTAAAATTATTAACACTGTTTTCGTGATGTAAACAAAGCACTGTTTTTAAATGACAGATTGATAAATTATTTATTTATCAACCTTATTTAATTTAAATAATTAGACATTTTTTTATGATAATCAATCCCCTAAACAGGCTTTTTAACCCGCCAACCGCACCCTAAAAGCTTTAGTCAGATACTTGGAAATATTCATTGAATTTGGTTCTAATGTTTTTATTATGAAAAATAAAATATATTTTTAGGCCCTAAATCAAGGGTATTACTATATACATTCTATATTTACAGGTAAAACGTCTCAGTATCATAGACGGGAAGCGTGTTAAAAGGCTAACACTCACAGAATTTCATGTTTGAATGCATTCTTCATGGCCTGAAGTTTGTGTTCAACCCTGAAACAGACTGTCGTCACTCAGTGTTGACTTCAGTGTTCACTTTTTTAGTCTTCTTATGTGTGTACAAACCATGATTACTTTTCCTGTAAAAAGACATTTTTATTTTAAAGTTTAAAGGATAACTTTTTTTCTTTTTTAAAGTCTCATTATATGAAACCAGGTGAAATTTAATTTCAGTGTTATTTCTTCAATTTTTTTTTCCATTAGTGGCAAAGATTGTAACTAAATTTTTAGAAATTAAAAAAAAAAAAAATATTTCAATTATTTAAAAATTAATTTCCTTTTAATTTCAAAATCATGCAAATCATTCACACTCTCCTGACACATTTCATTTCAATGACACTTCGAAGCATTTCAATTTCATTAAATTTTTAAAAATAAAATATAAATATTTTCTTTTTTTTTTTTTTTTTTTTTTTTTGCCTTTTTAGATTTTTTTTACAGGAGTTACTTTGAAAAACAATTTGTAATTAATGACAATTTCCTAAGTGTTTTTTTTTTTTTTTTATAGTCATAATGTCCTAAAATAAGGTTCCAACTTAGATAAAAATAAAATTAAATTAAAAAAAAAAAAGACTTCACTCTTTGAATGAATATTTCTGAAGAAATCTATACTTTTCTTGGGTTTCCCAGAGAAATGTAAATCGCGGTTGTTTATTCATGAAAATTTTTAAAAATAACAAAAAAAATACTGTTTAGTTTATTTTTATTTTTTTTTTAATAATGTCTATTTATGAATAAAGATAAATATTTTTTCACATTTGTCTTTGGTTGGAAATTCATTTCCTCCTCTTTTTAGTAACAGAATCGGTCACCGAATAAATTTGGACTTTGTATCTTTGCAGCTCAAATAGTTGGAAAATTGATAGAAATAAAAAAAATTAAAGGATTTTTTTGTTTGTTTGTAATTTGAATCGACTCCCGACTCTACTTTCTGTTGTTAGTGTTACTGTTAAAAATAAAAAATATAAATCGTTTATTTTTAAATTTTAAGGAAAATACTATAAAAAAAAAAAGACTGTCAAAATTCCAATTGTCTTTCTATTTTAAAATTGTAGTATTTTAGATCTAAATTTAGCTACATTTCCTTTTCCGAATATATATGATTATACTTACTATTACTACTAATAATAAACGTGTTAACTTCCAATTTCACTCTTGGTTGAACGAACAGTATGGTTGGATGCACGTATTGGCTGTGAAGCCATATTTTTACTTTTAATTCTTACTTTCATTACCTACGTTACGATTATTAAATGCCCTTCTTGAAAAAGGAACTATTTTTCAGTGTAGTAGAAAATATGGTCTATGCAGCAGTTACCAGTAAGGGCAAAGGCAGGTGTATACCAAGAAACAAGCCATTTAGCTAACATGTGCCATTGTCAATGTTAGTCATCTTTCACCTGTTTATTTATAGAAATATTATAATTGTTTCTATCCACATTAAAAGTATAAAACTATACTGTGAAATAAAAAAAAAAAAGGTTTTTTTGTTTGTTTTTCAATAAGTACACTAAGCCCGTAAAAAAAAAAAAAAAAAAAAAAAAAAAAAAAAAAAATATAGCATCTTTCTTTATGGATGGAGGAAAGACTTGTTGAAAATATAATAAACAGTTGTTTATAAACGTTAAGGTGCTGCTGCTGTTAGGATTTTTTTTTTTTTTTTTTAGCAGCGGGGTAGAGGGCACTTTAATATTGGAAATTGTCTCGATATCTCATCAAGGTATAATAATGGGAAAATAAAAAGTACAAATATCTGTTAATTACAGCGATCTTGAAATTTTGTACTCTATGAAGTCAATTCTTGCTGATGTCACGAAATGTTTGTTTAAACTTAAATTATAAATAAATTCATTTCTTTTTGTCTGCAAGAATAATTGTTTTCTAAAATCGAGTTTTTCATCTTCACAATAATGATCACTTCCGTCAGTAATTTTTTTTTCATATAGGAATATTTAATTAATATAGTCACTGAAGAATTTATTTTATTTCTTGTCATTGTGCAATGCACAATGAAATTGGACAGCACTAGCAGTCTCCAGGTGCACCAACAAACACACGCACACACAACAGAAAAATACGGTTTTGTTTGAGGATTATTTCTTACTGTGGCCACTTATTGTGGAACTGAGGTAGTATTTTTTTTTTTTTTTAAATAAATGAATAGTTTTAAAAAAATATTAACTTCATAACAGTTTTGGACGGTGTTTATAAATATGCAATTATTGTCAATTCTGAAACCTTGAGGTACAATCTTGTAAAACTAGGTTAGGTTTCCATGTCTCTTGCAGACCTTTTTCCGCATATTTTTAATATATTCACGTTGATTGTGCATAAAATGGAATTGTAAAAACAGCCAAAGTTTGCATCTCCATTTGATGATTGAAAAACACTGTACGAAACAGCAGTTAAAACGAGTGCTTTCATTCAGTTTAATTATTTTTTTAATCTGCTATTAGTAACTTACTACTACTAAGCTTGATGACTCTTTGAATTGTTAAAGAACAGGAGAGAGCGGAATATGGCAAAAAAAAAAAAAAAAAAAAAAAAAAACGCTCTTGGATTACTTTGTAGAGAAACTGTCAATACTACTGTCTTGTCAGCTGATACAATGGATTTTTGTGCTTTATGCATCCCCCCTACTTCCACTTACAAATAGCAGTGTTTGCATTCGTAGATAAATTCCTGATAATTTTGAGACTTTGAGATTTAAATTTACAGTAAAATATTTCTTCATATGACTTGCTTTTAAAGTTCAATTTTGTGTAAACCTGGAAATAATTTTAACTTAAGCTTTGCCTTCCTTAAATATTCTTTTATTAGGAATAGCCAATGTACATATGGATTTTATTTTGGTACTAGCTTAAAAACTGCCCTATTGGGCATCATTTAAGCTAGCTTTTGCTGAGGGCCCTTGATTAGGCCTTCATCACAATAGGTAGGGTGTAGTAGATGCAATAGGTAACAATAAACTACAGAATAACTCAAACTTGATCATTATTGCATTAATATTTAAGCTTACCTTTTAAAAGTTCAACAATAATTCTGCTGCTGCCACTTAATTTAAAGGCAGTTTGATGTACGTAGGTCCTTACTTTCTGTACAATTATTTTTATTTCATGGGTGACTTTCACTGGATTTTGCAATTAATTTTGATTATTCCTGAATTTATTTCCAAATTATAAAAATTGCACAAAAAAATTGTCACAAAAAAAAAAAAAAAAAAAAATCACATAAAAAAATTGCCAAAGACCATTGCAGTAATGAAAAGTTGGGAATCCAAAATTTCAGGATTGTGGATCTGGATCTGGCCCAGAGTGTTTTTAATTTGCTTACAGTCAGTCTGATTCCAAAATGGTATCATATGCTAGACTACAGCCTCTAGGAGTAAAGTTGAAAAAGTGTGACACACTGACATTTGGATTTATTTATATAGATTTGTTTTGTTTACATAAATCAGTATTAACTTTTCCCAATTTTTTTTTGTTTTTGTTTTTGTTTTTGTTTTTGTTTTTGTTTTTTTAAATTTCTACTTTTATGGTTAGAAAGCACTAAATGTTGATTATATTTGCAGTTGTTATTCCAAAAAACCTTGTTTGTTTTTAATCTGGATCTTTCAATGCATTAAAAATGAAAAATACATTCAAAATGGTTTTTTTGTTGATGTATCTAATATTTTTGAGAAACTCTGAGTCTGAAGATAATTCCTTGAACTTTTTATTTATCAATTTACGCACACGATAAATAATAAATAGGAAACATTTATTAATCTAACCTGTTTCACTTTTATTAAAGCTTTGTCAGAGAATGACATCGAGAAAAAGAATAAATTCTTGTATTTTTACTTTTGTGTTTGTATTTCATTGGTTAATGTTTCATACACATTTGACTTTTTAAACTAATGTTAGTATAATTTGTGGCATTCCAAATTCAAAGAAAGACTACACCTCCATCCAAAGTTTCAAGAAATTAATGGATTCCAACACCATTCAGAATGCTACAAATTATACTAACATTGGTTTAAAAATTCGAATGCTCAGGAAACATGATTAACCAATGAAAATCAAAGAACATGAATGTAAAAATACCAAAATTTCTTTCTTTCTCTGAAGCTTCAATAAAAGTGAAACAGATTGATAAATGTTTCTTATTTATTCTTTATCATCTGTTAGATTCTGATCTATATTTGACCCCAAATCACATAATGTATATCCCACACGAATTTTGTTCATGCTGTCTTGTTTGTCCTTGAAAGTTTTCATTTTTAGAAAATTGAAGAACTCCTAAATTCATATAAGTATAATATTAAAATTTGAACAATTTATACTTCATTATCTATTGGATCAATCACAGTCAAGATCTTCTCAATCCTTTTGTTAGCTGCATGTTATGGGCTATGTACAGTTTTGAATCCAGAGTATTTTCTTCTTTAGATTGAGTGTTGTGGCTAGAGAGCCCAGTTTGCCCTACTATTTAATCCATAGCTGGGAGAGGATGTATTTGTACCCTTTCCCAAGGGTATTTGTATTAATGTAATGAACTTGGCCAGAATTTAAACTCTACCCACCAATTTCTCTTCCTGAGTTGCTGTGTGTTGCACTATCTGTACATCCTATTATGCTTCTTCTTTGTGCTGTATCCCTTCAGGATGTAGGTGATCATGGTTCTCCACAGTTTCCTGTCCTTTGTAACTCTTAATAAATTTTGTCTTGTTATTTCTCCTAAAACCTTTTTCATCCATTTACTCAAGCTCACTATGAATTGTTTTCCTTTATCTCTCTTGCCTTCAATCTGTCCTGTAAGTATCAGATTTTCCAAGCCCTCCTTTGTGTCAGTGTCTTTTTTTATTATAATAAAAAAAAAAAAAAAAAAATTGATTTAGTTCTGTGATAAATCATTTCATTTATGGTCAATGCAAGAGGTTGTTTATTTTTTTCGACACCTCTGTTTATGAAATCTTTGGTTTAAAAATATTAGAATAGAGTCCCTTCTCTTTGCAAGTAAACTAACTTGTATAAAGTTATTAATCTAAGCCTATTTAAGAAAAGGGTGTGCTTTTTGTTAACATTAATGACAATTATGAAACAAAATACAAGAAGTCTATGTAAAAAAAGAAAAAAGTCGCTAAAAAATAATTTCCTGATTATTGTGCTATCATTTTTAATTGAATGTAGCCAAAGTTTTGAAGCCATGTTGAATGAAACAAGCTCAACTGAAGAAACTGTCATGATATTCAAAGAAATTATATTGTAAGTTTATATTTTAATAGCCTTTATCATTTTTTTCTTTTAGTAAACACCACTTCAAATGAAACTGTTAGCCAGGACATTTTCTGCATTTCACATTATGACCTTTCACATGGAATGCTAATGCATTAAATAAAGTGCAGTTTGTGTGATTTTTGTATCATGGCCAAATGTCATTTGAATCCTAAATTAGAACTCCATAACAGGTAGAAAGAAAACCTTTGTTTTTTCTCTTCAATTTCTCTTGCTTTCCTTACCTGTGGCTTTTTGACAAATTGATCAATTATTTAACCAATATCATTAGAAATGTTTTTTGTTTTTTTTAATTAGTTGTCTTTTTAATTTGGTCATTTTGGCCAGTGGGTTAAGAGGTGGATGCCATTGTTTGCATGTCTTGTTATTCCAGATCTTTCAGATTTATCTATTTTAAATGTAAAGCAAATACATGTCTGGAATTCTTTCCAACTAGTATCTTCTTAATTGAATAGTATCTTCCTAATTGGTTAGACTGATAGGGATGTGGATTTATATGTTGAGTCATCACACTATAATGTTAGCTATTTAATTCAGCCTTTTATATAATATAACCTTGATACTTAGCTGTTACAAGTATTTCCAAGACTGTAAACCTTCCTGGAGCTGAGCCACAAGTTTAAACATGCTGTTCACTAGCAGTCGAGGGAGCCTTTCTGCTCTTGTCTTGTATGTCATTGCCATACAAACAAAATTGAATGACTGATTAATGTAAACATTGTGGCACCAGTATGTGAGGGACGCATAGTGAATGTGTTGTTGTATGAGAATGACATCTTTTTTTTTCTTAGAATTTTCTTTCCAATATTAGGTTGCATCTTCCAAGTATCTGTAAGCCGGAAAATATGGTATTCCTTTACTTTTCATCTGATGCCTTTTTCATATTTCTACCATTTTAATAATTTTTTTTTTTTTTTTTTTTTTTTTTTTTTTTAATCCTTTCACTCTAAGCAAGGTAACAGAGCCACTAAGATACAAAGGTTTACTGAATGTGAAAGAATGAGAAAAAAAAACATTGAGAGAACATTAAAAGAGCAGGAATTAAGAAAACAAAAGATAATTGACATTGCATCTAAATTTTTGAAGATCAAAGTTGACTGGAAAACAGAGCCAGAAGAGAGTTCCACAATTGAGAAGTGCAAGAAAAGAAACTGTTAGCATATAACTTATGGTTGCATCCATTAAGGTGGATATTTTATTTTTTAATAATTTTTAGATTCAAGACTAAAAGAATATTATTCCAACACTAGCTCAGATCCTTACAATTTAACATTTATTTGATAACATTTCGATAATGCCATGCAAACATCTGTATATTGTACCTTGAATGTTTCTATATTATTTCTCTAGGCTTTAATAATGTGTTCTGTCTTTTCATTTACTTGCTGTCACAGACAAAACTATCTAATGATAGTGTTATTCTTACAATGCTAAAAACTTTGCAGTGACTAGATTAATCAGTGATGCTTTGTTTTTCTCTTAACCTCTTCACTATTTAAGTAAATCTCTAAAAGGATCTTTCGTCAAAACTTTCATGTCATCTGAAAATCTTTCTATACAAATTAAAGAAACTCTTATCCTGTTTGTCCATCTATAAGCTTTGTTAGAGGACATATTAAAAACCTTTTGTTAATCCTTTACAATTATCTTAGCTTCTGTAGATAATTGTAGAGTAATTGGCCAAGGTTAAAATGTAATTTGCAGAAATGCGCAACAAACAGAATTGACAAAGATAAGGCAAAAGATTCACAAACTAAGAATGGTGTTAAAACAAAATGGATACAGATAAGCAATCGTAGCATTCTGACTTCAAAACAGAAGAAAGGCAGATGAGACTGAGAAGTGACCAATCTTATTGGTTAAGAAGAAATCCCAGTATGCATCTGTATGTTTTGTCTATAAATTTTGGAAAGTAGTGGGGGCGTCTTTGCAGTCATTCCTAACAGAATTGGAACCAACAATAATATTGTTCATAAATTAAAGATAAAAAAAAATACATTGGAATTCCTTTAAATTCTACCTTTGACTATTTCTACTCTATCAAATCTACTATCTATATCATTTATATTTATTTTCAAATGATAATTATCAGTAGGATAGTCGGGTAGCCTAATTTTTATTCATGTAGAAAGTGGAAACATGTTCAAATTCTGGCATGGTTTGTAATGTTCACTTTTGCCTTAATGCTTTTTGGAATGTACAAACCCATTTAAAATAACAGGGTAGAATGGGCTTTATAGCCTTGGGTGATGGCCAGCCTAGGAGAAAGACTAGTCTGAATTAAAAACTGGAACATTTGGACTTGGAAATGGTGAGCACTGTGTTTTTAGGAATTGTTTCTGTTAGGAAGATAATTTCCCTCTTTCTCACAGTTTGTAAAGAAAAGTCTTAGCTTAAAAGTCAGATGCTAAAAATATGCCAGATAAAATTATGAGCCATTGGAACCCCGACAGTAAATTCCTTATAAAGTGAAGCATTTATATTGTAAAAGTAATGAAAGTGAGGAAAAAAAGAAACAAAACAAATATACGTTCAAATTTCTTCGGCTAAATAAAATTCTGAATGCCTATTCTTTAGTCTGTTGTATAATTTTCAAGTGAAATGATTAAAAGCTTGTGTGTGTGTGTGTGTGTGTGTATATATATATATATATATATATATATATATATATATATTCAACTCTCCTTGTCGAATTTGAAGTATGAGGGTCAAGCAGATCAGTTCCTAGGAAACTGAGAGCCTGACAACAGCACATGAGATTTGATTATAGTGGTGAAGGTTTTGTGCAGGACCATCCACACTTTTTGAAGGGCCGAGCACTATGTGCCACAAGGTCCCCAAACGACCCTCTGCAGGTTTTTGAATTCAGAGTTGTCCTTTTAGACCAGTTGCCATCCAAGGCTATAGAACCCAGTCTGTCCTGCTATTTACTTGTAGCTGAAGGGAGAAGAGGATTCACACCTTTCCCAAGGGTATTAGCATATAAGTGAATTTGACTGGAATTCGAACTCAGCTCTCCGATTCCTCAATCCAAGCCACTATCCATTACTCCACCGTGCCTTATATATATATAGAGTGTGTGTGTGTGTGTGTGTGTGTGTGTGTGTGTGTGTAGCTGTTTGGGCAGAGAAAGCAACATATATGACAAGACCTCAAAATATAGAATTCTAGTATGTAAGCATCAGTGCCATGTGTGAACTTAAAAAAAAATTATGTCAAGGAGGCAGGAGTTTATTGAGTGACAATTGAAAAGTTTTTAATAAAACAGTATGAATGTTTTCTCTTTCATCTAAAACTAGTTTAATGCAAAACTGATCTATGACCATTTACAAAGAGCATGACTTTTCAATTATTCATTTATTAATCATTCAATTTGTAAACACTGTATTTATTGCTTTTATTAAAATATGAATAATGAAGTTAGTCTTTAATGTAAAATATTTGTTACTGAATTGATACTTTTCTAATTATCTAGACACTCATTATATACACACACACACATATATATACACACATGTATACATGCACACACACACACACACACACACACACACACACACATATATGTATGTATATAAAACATTAAAAAAAGACTGTGTACACTTTACTTATTCTTAATCTTATTGTTGGATTCCGATCCATAGTTGATCTACATTTTATCCCAAAGTTAAAATTCTATTCAGTATTACTGTCTTTAGTGTCTCCAACACTACACAACAACCAGATAATAAATAATGCTATGTCTTACTGTTTCTCATTTTTACAAGTATTTTCGTATCTATAAATGTTAGTGGCTTTATAATTATTTACTTAGTTATAACTTTCGTACAGTATGCTCAAAGCTGACTATTACAGAGCATACTTTTTTTTTTTTTTTTTTTCTCAATATTTGGTTCTTTGAAGTAATGGGTTCAATCTCTGGATCAGGTGCTATACACCAGATCTTCATAGAAGCAGAGTAGATTGGAATTATGAAATCCCCAAGACATGACAGAAAACAATGAGAACAGCTTTTCTCTCTGGATCAGATGTTTTGTACAGCCTTTTTGCAAGGTTAACAGATATTGAAAAAAGGATGGAGATAAGAGTACCAAAGATGCTGTTATGAAGAAACTGCATCTTAGCTAGTTCATCTTTGACAGCATGAAAACTCTGTATTTATTCCCCCTCATTTATGATAAAAGCCATCAAAGACTTATATTGAACAAAATACTAATCTGGGAGGATTTCCTTTTTGAAATGTAATTTGTATATTTTAGAAAAACAATTTCCTTCTAAGTATTTGTATTAATTTATTGCTTATCATCTGGTTCACACTCCTTTTCTACTGAACAGGAGCAGAGGTTTATCCCTGTTTAAGATTGGTTTTCTGGTTCCTTCTAAAGTTTTCTCATTTTCTTTCACACCTAGTAACCCTTGTGTTTTTATCACATTGCCTGGGGTGAAATGATTTAAAAGAAAAAAAGTTTTACATAACTGTAGTATTATTTAGTCCTTTGTTTAAGTAGGATTAAGTATTTGATCAGAGCCCCACACCAGGAAGATTCTATTTTCACTTGTCATTAACCTAAATTTTAATTTCAAACTTAGAAAAAAAAAATGTTTGTTCTAGTTTCTCAGGGCAAACAAAGCAGTCCAGTTGTTACTCAGAAATAAAGAAAAATGATTTTCACTGCACATAATACCTTCATTATTATTGACTGCATATTGGAACTAACCATGTTAGATAAGGTGTGCTGAAAAGATCTCACACAGCCCACTTCACCAAATCACTCCTCCAATGACCAAAATATTGATTTTTTTTTTTTTTTTTTTTTTTTTTTTGGGAACTGAGTTAAGCAGAGAATGTTCCTGCATGCTGTTCTATTAGGAATACTTGTGTTCTACTGCAAGTTTTACTTTAATAATGTTCAATTTCTGGTGCTGTGTTTGGAAGCTCTTTGACATGTATGCAAAAATTTCTATTTAAGAAATAATTGAGAAAATGATTATGTATTAGAAAATACAAACATTTGAGGATTGTTTTCTCATTCATGTAACAAGGCATGTTGAGCAATGGTTTGTTTCCAGTTTAAACAATAATATGCTAAACTCCTGGAGAGCAACTTTTTGCACCTTCTTGGCGTCACATTTTCCAATGACACAAAGTTGAGTGATTATATTGAATCAATTGTTGGATGTAATGCTAGGAAAGTTGATTCAGTGTTGTGTCAGACAATTCTTCTGCTCAGAATCCTTCTTGCACATTTATAAATCTACCATTCTTGTCTGGTGCTCCTACTATATATCTCTAGATTCTTGACAAAATTCAAAGAATGGTCTGTAATGTAATCGATCCTGACCTGGCATCTCAACATCAGTCACTTTCTCAACATCATAACATGACTTCTCTCTGTCTTTTCTACAAATATTTCCATGATATCTGTTCTGATGAGCTTTTTCTCTTTGATGCCTCAGCTACATGAATTTTAAGCATGTTGCTAGATTGGCACCTGGATCTCACGGTTTTACTTGAAGTAGCTAAATGTAACTGTCAGTTATATTCTAATAGTTTCTTTTCTCACACTTCACATCTGTGGAACTCCCTTCTGGTTTCTTGCTTCTCTGCTACCTGCAATCTTCAAAAATTTAAATGCAACATCAATCGCCAACTTCTGTCTTCCTTTATTGTCCTTTCTTGTCACTAAAATGTTCTCATTCTCTTTGGCGCCATGTAATCCCCTGCATTCGAATGGCATTATCGCCTGCATGAAATGATAAAAAATATATATGCCAGCATTTTGCTTGTTCATTCAAATTAGACCAACTCTTGATTTCTTCATTGAAAATTGTATATGTATTGGTAAACATTTCTGAAGATCAAAAGATCTGTATTTGTTTTAGTTGATAATAAATATTGGACTCTTTTGAATTACAATTTCACATTTCTACAGCTCAAACATGGTCATACATCGGTTCACTTAAGTCGGTTTCTTCATCTTTTGTTGTTTTTATAACAGCATTTTTGCCACACTTATCTCCATCCTTTCTCGAGTTACCTGTTGCCTTTGTTAACCTTCCAAATATGTTGAACAAAACGGCTGATCCATAGAGAGTGAAGCTGTTCTTGTCATTTTACTGTCCCATCTTTGGAATCTCAGAACTCTGTAATCCACTCTACTTCTATGAGGATCTGGTGTATAGTGCCTTATCTAAGGATTGAACCCTTCACTTTAAAGAAACATATTGGAGAAAGATTTGTCATCACAAAAAGTAATTTATTTTTAGAAGTTGTGAAACTCTCAAAGATGTATCGGCTGTTACAGATAGTGTCTCATTCAGTCTTTTTATAATGTCATTAGGCATTAACACTTGTACAGCAATTGAAAACAGATGAATGCAAACCAAGAGATTTGCATAAAATCAGTCAGTATTCAATGGTAATAGCTCCCCCCCTGAAACACAAATTAAAAGTTCAAACATAGGTTATCTATGTCAAAGGTCAATTTTAACTGGAAAAAAAAAAAAATTTGCATAATACCCAAGCAACTATTATTTCACTTATCTTCAATTGGTTGATAGCATTTTTTTACTGTTGGTTTGCTATATAAGTAAAATATTCTTGGTGATGTGGGGTTTTCATCACATCTGTCAGCATATGAGCTTAAGGTAAGGTATTACCAATTAAAGTAAACGTTACCTTCATAACAGTCCAATTATACATTATAATTAAATTTTTCAAGAATTAAATTTTGGCCAATTCAAAAAAAAAAAAAAAAATTTTCTGTTGGAAACTTTTGGCTATTCCTCATAATGTATATGGTTGATATTCAAAGGTTTCACCATTCAAGACATGGGGGGGGGGGAAACGTCCTACTATTTTTGATTTATTTAAAATATAATATTTGGCTGGCTTGATCTTGTATTGGAGTGTCCTGTTTGTTCTTTTCAGCCATTGCTAGGGCAAGGAACTGGAAAGAGTACTTAGTGTTACTGATTTCTTTTTGAAGTAGCTAGAGATGGGTGGGGGTTAGTACTAGTTTATCAATCCCTTACCTAACTCCAACAAGAGACATGATATTCTAAACATAGATGTTTTGGCTGTTTTATATGTTGTTTGCTTTTATTTATTTTTCTTTTTAGTGCCACTTCATTAGAAACTTACATTGTTTTAAATTAGACCAAAGAAATAAGCAAAGACTTTAAAAGTGACATTCGTTTACATACACATACACACAAAACAGATTTTCAAGAAAATGGTTAAAGAAAATGCTTGGTACAATATTCTGTACAGTTCCTACATACTCTTAGTTTTCATAAAATACTACATCTGACAGCAAGGCCTCTGATCGGGAGATTTAAGGTTCATCCTGACCTGTGGTGGTAGCACCTATTAGGATCTCAGCTATGGGCAGATCAAACAAAAACAAAACCCTATGAAAGCATAAAAATAAATTTTATTACTAAAATTACCAGCAATACATTTTTATGTTGTGAAATGGCCAGTACCTAACTATGGTAAAATGACCAGCAATACAATTTTCTAGAATAACCAACAATATATTTTATAGCAAAATGATCAATAATACATTTTATCTGTTGAAGGCATACCATTATGCTTAAAATAGATTTAGTTGAAGCCATAAAATTGTGTTCAAAATATTTAGATTTCAGCATTAAATAAACCTAAACAAAATCAACCAAACAACCAACATGAAAGAATTCTTTCATGACATCGATCATGGCAATATCAATTCTTTTATCTAGTATCTATATTTTATAGCATAATATCCTACAATTTCTTAAAGAAATCAAATTGTATTCCAAAATATAACTTCAGCTATAACATAAGACACACCTATCACTGCCCCTAGTAATTATGTCCACACAAACATATGAACAAAAGCTGAGTATCATCTGCCATGTATTCAATTGTGAAAGCAGAATAACACATTTTTATTACTTCAAAATTCCCCTGAAAATTAAATTTTGGCATTAAATGACCCATAAGGAATTGATGTGCTGTTAAACAAACTATTCATAAAAGAAAAATTTAAACTATACTAGAAAAACAGAATAGTAGTTTTACAAAATATTCTTTGCCTGTCATATCCAATGAAACATATATGCAAAAGTTCCACAAATCTTTTTTTTTTTCTCTTTTTGCCCAATATTCTGCAAATCTTAATATATTTTTAATTTATTCGTCTCTCTCGCTTACGCAATCTGTCAACTGTATGCCATTAGTTTTATAAAACTTAACCAATTTTAGAAGCTTAGTAAATAGGTTCCATATGTCTTCAGTGTTTAAACACTTCTTATTTTTGCTCAGCACAAAAGTAATTTTTGGATAGGATAGTCCCCAAAATGGGCAGAGGTTAGATTGTGGACCACTTTCAATATCTCAATTTATTGAAAAAAGGAAAAAATTTTTTGTTTTACCCCAAGTAAGGTGATAAAGCCATTAAGACATAAGAGGTTATTGAGTGTGACAAACTGAAAAAACATTGAGGTGAAAGGACATTAAAAAAAAAAAAAAAAAAAAAAAACAGGATTTAAAGTGACAGAAGATGACCATTGACATTGCATTTAAATTTTTGAAGTACATATTAGTTGACAGAAGCTAAAAGACTTCCACAAGCGAGAGAAGAAACTGTTAGTGTAGAACTTAGGGTTGCATCTAGCAATTTTAACAGTAAAACAATGAGACATACCTGTCAATCTTGTACTATATTTAAATTCATGAAGTCAAGTTACTAAAGAGGAAATATCATTAGAACAATGATCATGAAAATATTTGCAGAGAAAGCAGAGGGGAAACTATGTAACAGTGGGAAAGTGACTGAATCCTAGATATCAAGACTGATAGCATCGCATATTGTGTTTTTACCAAGAATTTCTAAATAAATAGCAGAAGCACCTGACTGGATAGGGCTTTTTCTAAGTGTAGCTTAGATGTGGTACAAGGTTGAAGGCAGTAAGGATTGAACTCCCTATTCAGTCATAATTGATCTATTGAGACAAGCTTGTTAACCATTACACTATACTGAAGTGCCCAGAAGCAATTTCCTAAACACTGCTTAAATGTGGCACAAGGACAAAAGTATAGACTTTCCAGCCGGGATCACTTACGACTCGGTCATAATTGATCTAGTGAGACAACCATTATACTGTGTCAAAGTGCCCAAAGCCCCAAACCAGATGTGACAATAATATTTGTTGCATGGATGAATGGTAGATTTATAAAGGTGCAGGATAGATTCTGGTAAGAAAAATTGTTTACCAAGACACAGTGAACCAACTTTCCTAGCAGCAGACTTAGCAATTGATTCAGTATTGTGACTTCATTTCATTGAAAAAATTTACTCTAAGAAGGCGCAATGTGTTACTCTCCTGGAGGTTAGCATCAGCCATACTGATAGAAGGCAAAAAGGATTCTCTCTGACAATTAAAGAAGAGAAGTTTCATTTTGAAGGTATTAAAATTACCAAGTCATTTCTTGGCCCACTTAACAACAGATTGAGAATCACTTTTTTTTTTTTTTTTTTTTTTTTTTTGAGTTGTAAATCACAATATAGTTGGGTGCAATTCACTTGATCAAATGTGATCATGGGCTTGAGTAAGAGGCTATGCAACATATTCTCTCAATTGTATCACTTCGAAATTATTTGTTTTGCTCCTTGAAATATTTCTTATCTGTTCAGTGGTTGAAAAATTAATTGAATAAAAAATGGAATCCTTCTTTTATAATAGAGTACACGCTTTAGTTAAATGGCAGCGTAAGGTCATAAAAACCAGATCTTTTGTGTACTTTAAAAAAAAAAAATTTTTTTTCCCTTGCAGTCATGTTTAATAGTTTTTGTGGTTAGAAAAAGAACAAGGAATTCAGTAAACATCCCTTTCTCCGAGAGGGCCATTTGCCACAACTCCTGTATGTTTCCATTTTGTAAACACCCATCTCGCCTAACCTCCAGCCTTGTGTTTTTATGTGGTAAAATTGCTGCTAATAATTCCAACTTTGGCTCGCCAAGTGTGGTAAAGTAATTATCAATGTACCACATCTGTTTTTATTGACACACCTTAAAAATAATGTCTAAAGACTTTGAATTCCTTCTCTTTCTCGTCATATGACATATATTACATTTGTCAATATGGAAGCCATACTTGTCTGTATAACCTTGTATGAAGAGGCTTTCATAGTTGATATCTGTGAGCTAAAAGTAAAGCACTTTAGCTAATCCCTGTTGTGTTGAATGGGGGTGGGAGGGGCTTACCTCTTGGGATATGTACCCTATACTAATAAAATGCATTACTAATATTTAATGCAATTACTTGATTGTGCCTTCCACTTTCATCATTTGTTTTATATATTTCATTTTAAAAAAAAAACAAAAATGTAAAAAATTTAAAGAATGCAGTGTTTTTGTTATGGAGAAAGTTTCATTTTATATACTTAATCAGTTAATATGTACTGTAAATGACAACCCTTGATACTAATCTGAATTTCTTTGATATACTCAAATGTCTGTGGTATCTTTATGTGTTGAAGCTTGCTTTTATAGAGAGCAGTGGTTCCCAAACTTTTTTCTCTTGGTTGCATTTAAAGGGTCAAAGGAAGATAACTATGGATTTGAAGTCAGAATATTATCATTGATAACTCTCTCTCCTTCAATTTGTACACCCTAGTTACTATATCGTTAATACTTGATATAATGCAAAAAATCACAAGAATAAAATCAGTCGATAATTATTTATAACTATTTATAGTGGGACTCCTGCATGCAATTACAAGTAATCCATAATAATATTTTTAAAATTTTGAAATTATATTTATTTTTGGCATATGAATTCTTTGAAACTGTTTCTAAATCTTTGATTGTATTTCATTCTGCCTCACTGGCTATCCTCTTCCACTGCACCTATGAGGTGCATCACACCATTTGGGAACAACTGATATAGAGTAATTAAAATTTAATATTACCTAATGTACATTAAAAAAAAAAAGCTTGAAGACACTGAAAGACTTTTTTTTTTTTTTTTTATTTTATCTCTGTTGAAATTTTATTTATAGAAATGAAAACCTTGTGCAAAATGTTAACTTTCTGCAGCAATAGATGCAAAATTATGCATAAGAAACTTACCTTTTGACCTATGATTACCTCCCCCCCCCACAAAAAAAAGTGTTGTAGCGTCATTAGAGCACCACCATAACTCATGCGGTAGCAACGGATCTTTTTAGGAAAAGATAGCCTTATGGAACCCATCCCTCTTTGGACAGGTTTTCAGTTCAGTTGTTCTTCTCTTAGATTAGTTGCCTTATTAAGATTATAATCCCCAGTCTACCTTGCTATTTTAACTATGTTTAGGGGAGAAGAGAGGGATTAATTTTTCACAAAGAATTACTGCAGGAGTAAATATAAATTGACTCACACATAACTTCTAATTACAATGTTATGAACTTGTAATTATATGAAAGTTGTTGAGAAATAAATTGTGAAGTTTTAGAATACATGTCTTTCATTGCTGCATTGTAACCATTATATCCAATGAGCTAAAAACTGAGATGGCTTAAAAGTGGCTTAATTTGCATATTTTGCATAAAATCTTATTCATACACCCATTACTGCAATTTTCTTACATGATGACCTTGGTAGGGTTGTATTGTGGCTTGGATGGTCCCCGCTATATCTTATCATTTTCTGATCTCTCATTAAATGCTGATGTGTTAGAGAATATGTGGATTAGAAACAAAGATTTCTTCATTTATATTTTAACTATGGATTTGAGAATAAAATAACATTTATCCCCCAGGATTTTGAATCCGGCTGCCAGGAAGAGCCAACTAACCAATAGTTCTGAGCATATTATAAATTGTAGGAAATGTGTGGTTAATTTTAGTGTGGACCGTTTTTTGATTTTATCTTGGTCCCACTCCACATTTCACCTTAAGGTTCTAGAGTCCTTGTATATCAAATCATGTGAGCCTTCCCTTCGTAAACAGAGGGAATGCTTACTGGGTCTGAATATTATTGGACTATAGTTTCTTGAAAATTTTTTTTTTTTTTTTTTTTTTTTTTTTTTTTTTTTTTTGAGCGAGATATGGATGTAGAGAAAGAAGAGGTGAAGAAGGAAAGGTAGAAGGCAAAAAAGATAAAGGAAATTATATATGATAAAATGTAGTTTTAAGGTATGCCATATTGATGGGTTAAAGTGCTCAATATCAGGGATAGGGCATATGTAAATATAAAAGTGGACATTGATGTCAACACCCAGTGGTGACAGTCTGTTTAATGCTTGAATGCAATCATCAGGCCTCTAAATATTTAATATCTAGAGACAATGAGCGAATGGTGGAAAGAAATAAGAATTGCAAGGCATTATTGGAGAGAGAATGGAGCATAGGAAAAATAACAAGATGCAGTAGAAAATGTATGTATTTTTAATTCTGATTTTTTTTTTTTATGCATGTGAAATTAATCATTGTTTAAAATCTAAAAACCTGGATGGGCAATGAATATTTGACCGGGTGGGGGTGTGCTTATGAATGAAGAGGCTAATAATACAAGAATGAAGAAGCTAATATAAAAAACTGTGTTTTGGGGAATGAGGCATAAAATAATGGATAATCAAGATTGTTAAACACTTGTGGAATGTCTGTGTTCAGTTTGCAGTCATATTGTTTTGTTTGAGAATGAGCAATTGATTGCATCAATTTTAAATGTAAATAAAATAGGATACTCATGATAATGACCCAGAAACGTGTTGGTGTGCTTCATTTCACAAATCCTGAACCCTTAATTTATTTGCCTCATCTCTTGATATGTAAGCAACATTATTAGCAAGTCATGCAAATGCTCTCTAATCCATGAGGAGTTAGAATAATAGATGTAAATAATGAATTACTTCTTGTACATACCCAGTGAGAGAGAGCATAGAATTGAAAATGTTTTGGGGGAAGGACTCTTTATGTACAAGACCTGATATTCCTTTTCCTTGTCAGCTTCCTAAAATTCTCATTCATTCCTTGCTTAATATCTTAATTACTGAATTTTTAAAGAACAATCCAGATTTTCTTTGGATATATGAAATCTTTCATATTTTTGTAGTCATCTCAAGCTTTCAGCCAATTTGTCAGGTTAAGAAATGACCTCTTTAAAAATGTCTATAACTTTTAGAACAAGCAGCCATTTTTGTTAAGGATTACTATATTATTGGCTATTAAACTTGGTATTTCTAGAACTGTTTACATTGAATACAATGTTGATTTCAATTAAGGATTAATCATTGTAGTGAATGAAATGAGATTCTGTGGTGCCTATCATATACGGTAACAGTATGCTTTGCAAAAAGAAATCTCTGCAACAGAGGAACAGCGTGCAATCAAGAGGCAAGGCTGCAGCAGGGAAAAGAAAGTCCCATGAAAACCCAGATCGAGTGACAGCTAGGAGATCTTCCAATGCTGAGAATATGCAAAGGGACTCTTAAACTCCTGAACAAGCTAAAGGCTCAATCAAGAGCCCTCTGCAGGAGCTAGCTTGAATTTCAGCCAATGTCGTGACTTTTAAGCCAGTATTTCTATAAAAATTTGAGACAAGTTGGAATAAGAGCTGCCAAAAATACTGGGGGTGGGGAGCAACCCTATTGTGTTGCCTTATCTACCTATATTTTATTGTTTAAATAAGTGCAGTCAGTATATATATATATATATATGAGGACGACTCTTTTAAGCACTGTAGACATTTCGCATTCAAATATTAAATTTTATATTGTAAAATTTCTTTCACATAGCCTTTAAGGCTATCAAGAAGTATCTCATCTGGTAGACTCTCCCAAAAATTATTTTTTGCAAATAATATTTGTGTGTGTGTGTGTGTCTATATAATATATAATGAAGAAATATACATTTAACTGTACAACTCTGAGTTTTATGCCGAAACAATTTTTTGAAGTGCTGTAAATATTATATTTATTTTTATTTAAATTTTGGGTTGATACCAGCTTTTTTTAAATTTTCTGGTTCTCACGGGATATATTATTGTTGGGGGTGGGGATATTATTGGAGTTAAAATATTTAAATGAATTGTAGTTTGATTTTGAATTTGAATTTAAGTTCAGATTAACATTTAAGATTGAAAATAAGGTTAAAAATAAGAAATATAAATTCTAAATCATAGATGCTGGTTTTGAAAATGTAAGTAAACAAAAAGAGGCCGTTGGAAAATCAAGGGGGGCAACTCTTTTTTTTTTTTTTTTTTTTTTTTTTTTTCTCTCTCCAAAAATCTAGAGTTTAGTTATATTATTATCCATTACTAACTAAAACTAATAATATCAAGAGCAAAGTATGCCATGATAAAATAAAATCATGTACTCACAACCCCAGATATTTTCAGCTACTTGAAGAGTGGGGGTAACCTCTTTATGTTTAAGCACAGCTCTTACAACTTTTATGTCCAAACAGTTGAATAAAAGTATTTGTTTAATGAAACAGTTGTTTGCTCTCTCCCTCTCTGCTTCCAAACTATTGTTTGTGCTTTATTTTTAAATTATTTACATCTTGGACTATTATTCTTGTTTTTGTGATCAGTGTTTTGGCTATTGTGTCCTCTGAACATCATCAGTTGCGTGTTAATCTGAGTAACTGTTGGGAATTTCACACCGAACCCTTTATTTAATCTATAGGGGTAGATTGTTCTTGTTCTGGTGTCCATGTCTATGGATACCTCGTCTTGTTCTTGGTACTGATTCATTGTGTGGCGTTGAGTAGTCATGGTCAAATGCAAAATAAATAACATGCATGTCCAACAAAAAAAATTGACAATTTGCAATAAAAAGGAACAAGGCAAAAATAATAGCAAACAAGTGCGTGCGTGTGTGTGTGTATATATATATATATATATATATATATATATATATATAATCTGCATGCAAGGCAAATTAACAGTAATAAGACAAAGTTCACAAACTAAGAATTGGTGTTACCACACAAAAGAAAGTAAAGATAAGCAAATGTAGTGTACTGACTTCATGACAAAGCAGATCATGATTATTTTATTGGCTAAGAAAAAAATCTCAGCATTCATTTGTGTGCTTCTGCCTATAAAAGTGGAGAGGCAAATGTTTTGCAGTCTTTCTTACAAGATTGAACTCAGTTTCTGTCACAAAATTCACAAACCAATGCTTTAATACTTTTTATTTTTTTTTTTAAATTTAAAAAAAATTTTTTTTAATTTTATTTATTTATTTTTTTTTATTTTTATTTTTTTTATTGTGGTTAAACATTTTTGAAAAATGAAAAAGTGACTGAAAATACAGTCAAGTAAATAAATAAATAAAAAGAAAAGCCCATGTCAAGGTGTCCACTTGTTATGAAGGACATGTTGAATGTTTTCTTAATCGAGTAAGGAAGTGATTTTCTCTTAATTTTGGAATACTCACATGTTCATTTTTATGAAAATGTGAAAATTCAATCTTTTTTTCTTAACTTTTTTTTTTTTTTTTTAAATTTACAAAGGAGGAGGGATTTTACAATGGTGATAGCTCAGGGCTATGATTGCAGACATTTATTTGATGTCTTTAAGTTCCTAACAACTTAATGATCTTGCAAATATCACTGACATTTACAAGTTCCTCACAGGTGCTAAAGTTCATTGGTCTCCACTTAGGATAATCAACAAGAGGTAAGAATAGACAAGAAATCCATCTTTTATTTGTCAAATCTAAAATATATCGAGTATTTTTAATTTCTAGGGCAAATATTTCCTACAGAAAAATGAAAGTAAAAAGAAAAACATAACAACTATCGTAATATAAATGTTGAAAATGATGACTAAGGTGTGTGGTGGTGGGTAGCAATCTAGTTTAGTATATCATTGCTTATATAGAAATATTGGTTCTCATGGGGTACCAGTCCTGGCTAAGTTTGATAAAGACCAATGTTGCCATTGCAGAAGGACAATGACCACTATAGCATGTAGTAAGCCAATTCCTTAGTAGTGTCAAATTTTATACTATTTGATATCATGCCAGCTGATGAAAGTAAATAAATGTTGTCACAACAGCAAAATTGCTATATATATATATATATATATATATATATATATATATATATATATATAATTTTTTTTTTTTTTTTTTTAAAAAAACAGATTCTTTTAAATTAATTTTTGTTATCATTGTATTTGAATGAGATAATAGTATCAACAATGGCAGCAACTATTTTAATACTCCACTCTTTTTCTCTCTCCTCCAACTTCTGCAAAAGTGCCAAATAGCTTTGACAAAGTAGAGTAATTTTGAAGTAGTAGTTTAGTATGAAGTGCATACACTCTATTAATGCCAGCACTTAATTAATAGTGAGTTTTAGAAATGGAAATGTTCATAAATTCACCACTTAAAACTAAAAATTTTGTGCAAGCCTGTAGATCTTCTTGTATCTATGAAATATTTAGGATATTAACTTCTATTTCTCCATTTAGGGGTAGTGGATGGATTACATTCATTTGGGCTGAGTTACTTTGAAAAGAGAATATTTTTATTATATATATATATATATCTATATATATCTATATATATATAACTGATTTAAAATATAAGTGAAAAAAACATTTTAAATCATTTATAATATTAATGCTCTGTAAATTTACATTGAGCACTATTTTGTAAAAAATAAAAATATCAATATGAACACTGGATTATATATCTTACTGTTCTTTCTTTCTTTCTTTGTATGTATGTATGTATGTATGTATGTATATATATATATATATATATATATATATATAACTTATTATTTACACTGTTTACATTTATATTGTCCCCATCTTTGTTTTTGCTATAACAATATTTCAGCCATTGTGCACTCCAGCCTTCATAAAGTATTTCTCTTAAAAGAAAAAGACAGGCAAATGAGTCTTCAACAGCTATCTCTATATAAAATTCTGTGTTTATTCTGTCTGCCCATCACTACCTCTAAAATAGTTATGCATTGACTGATTGAATGAAACCAAATTTTGGTGAAAAGTACAAACCAGTAAGTGGCTACAAAGTACAGTTAGTTTTACTAGGGTGTGTCACTTAGTACAATAATTTTTCATTTATTTTTTGAAAAATTAAAAGCTTTATTCTTTAACATGCAAAATACTCCCACTATTTTAAAAACAATTTAATGATTAAAATAACAAATATTTTAATAAAAATGCAATATTGTTTTTTACATATTTTTAGGTTTTTATATATACAAGAATTCAGTTTCCAGTTTGCTCTGTTTGAGAGATCTATAAACAAATCACAAGGTGAAACACTTCAAAAAGTTGTAATTTGGCCCCAGAAAGAAATATTTACTCATGGCCAGTTGTATGTTGCATGCTCAAGAGTAAGAAATCCTAAGAAGTTATTCTTCACTGTTAAAATGTAAAAAAAAATAGAAACTTAAAAAAAATATTGTTTACCATGAAGTTCTATAAAATTAAATTATTAAACTGCGAAGTAGGTTTTTGTCAAAGTATTTTTCCAAACAAATTTGCTTCTTCAAATTTCATTGATTTGTTTGTGAAATTGAACAAAACGTAGTTTGGAAATCTCAACAAAAATGTTAGTGATAACTTCAACAATACTAAATGCTATGAGGATTTCAACACCATGTTGCAAAAAAACTTCCAGTAACAAAAACTTTTTGTAATTTTAAATTATAGAATGTAACTCTGTATCTGCGTGTGGGAGAAATATCTTCAGAAGTTGAATATGTTTGCCTTGCACAATTCGTACTACCTGCACACCTTTTCCCTATTTACTTAATAAATCAGTAATTCGAAATCATTCAAAAAATGATGGACAATTGTAAATGGTATTGAACATAGAACGAATATACACACTTATATTGGAATCAATGTTTCTTTTAAAAGGTTGATAATTCCATACATATTACATGTATGTATTCTCTTTTATGGATGCTTGTACTTATTTTTACTTTAGCATAGGAGTGGTGACAATGAGAGATGACACTGAAGAACAACACTGTCCAACCTGGTATATACCTCTTTGGTGGGTGGGGGAAGGTAGTGTTCATAATATGCAGGTGCCCCCATGTCTAATAAGTAGGCCACATTCAATGTTTGGGATTATTTCAATAAATATTTTCTGGAAATTCCAGCTGAAACTGCTTGTGTTCATTTAAAGATATGCTCTGAAATAGAAAGTCATGTATCCATTTCCTGGTTGTGTTTTGCTAACATATATTTCAACAAAGGTCTAATCTAATTTACTAGCAAATTATAATAGCTGAGAGAAGAGTTGATGAATAAATATTTAGACTATTGGCTCTCACATACCTAGCTTATAAGGTGTTACACCTGTTGTAAACCTTGACGGGGATCAGTTACTGTTTCATTATGATTACACAGACTGTGTCTCGTATGTATAAAAAGGAAATTGTCATGATTTGGTACATTTTTTTTTTTTTTTTTTATTTCTTGTTTTTTACTGTAGATATCTTGTATATTTCGCTTTTGTTAGCAAGTTTCACTTGATTTCTTATCTGGTTTGTATTATAATCTCTTCTGCTTTTAAGAGAACTGCTGCAGTGTGTCTCTATGCATAAAGAGAATTGATAAATAAAAGCTTGACCTTTTTGAATAAATGTGATTAGTCGAAAGAGAAAATGTTTTTCTTAATCAAAAGTTAAAGATGTGAACAAATTAGATGCTATGCAGCTGAAAGAAAAACAAAGCACAACAGATGTTTGTTTTTTTCTTTATATTACTGAATTTCCTATTATGTTTCATATTTTTAATTTGATAAATTGTTTCCTTAATGTCGAAATAATTGTAGAATTTATTTTAATATTTGGCAAGTGCCTGATTGAAGAAACACTTGTTTGAAATTCTCATCTTGCACTAGCCAATGAGTTTCTTTAGGTGTCTAATTCATCTGGCTAGATGGTTCTAGATTCTTCTCATCAGTGGTTGTACATGTTATTCCACAGTGCCAAAATCTGACTCCAGTCAATGCTTTAGTGTGGAGGAGCCTGTATCTTCACCTGATAAAGCATTCAGTGTCTGTGTGTGCATTCAATAAACACATGTTACTTAGCCTTCCAGAGACTTTGTTTTAATTAATTTCTATAATTTCCCAGAAGGCCTTACTCTTTTTGCAGACTGATGTGGTTTACAGAAAATGCTAACATTCTTGTTCTATCAACTTTGAATTTGTCACTGTACATCCAAATAAGCTTAGTGTTTGACATAACCAATAGTATTCAAGTGATTTTTATTTTAAACTTAATTTTTTAAATATTGAAACTGACTAGATATCACTCGACAAATTTTTATTTATTTTTTGTTAATTGCAAGAAATGAACATTTAATTTTGAGCTGCTTTGCTATTTTTTTTTTTTCTTTTTCTTTTCTACTCGTTTGAGAGGCGTTCTTGCAAGGCCTTAGGCAAAGAGAGGTAGATTATAATTCCTAAGTGTTTCCGACTCTGTTTCGGATGTTCTCCACTTTGGAATGTTGAAATCTGATCATCGGCTCAAGTGTTTTTTCTTAGTTGAGTTTTTATTTATTACATTTAAAGTGCATAACGAAACTTGTGTAAGGAATGATAAGATGACTTTTGCCATCAAGTCCTGATGAATGTATCTATATTTAAATTAAACCCTGAAAACAAGTATATGGAATACAAAGTGGATGCCAATAGAATTTTCATGGAACAAAAATGTTTCGGTTTACTTGTATATCAAATTTATAAATACAAAAACATTTGAGGTGAACTACTTTTTGCATCATATACCTAGGACTTTGCACACACACACACACACACACACATCAGCTCTAGATGCAAAGAATTTAAAGGTTTTCTAATTTCCTTGCCCCAGTTAGAAAAAATTCACTCTGAAATGTAAAATAAAAAAATGCAATAAAATTAATTTCTAATTATTTTATTAGAAAATGCTTTCAATTGCAGTTATGATAAAATATATTATGGGCACTATTGTCTTGAGTAAAAAGAAAAAATTTTTGATGAATAATGAATTTTTACAAGAATTGTTTTCATTTTTTTACAAATCTTAATTAGAATAATCTATAAAATTTTAAATCCTTTAAAATTCTGTATTGTGTTGGTCTGGTGATATTTTTATTAAATAAAAACTGTTTGTTAATCATAAATGGAAAAGCTTACTACATTTCCGTGAACCACAGTATTTTAAAAAGAATTTCGAGTTTTGTGTGTATAAATGTGTTGATTTTTGTAAATATGGACATCCATACATTATATCAGAAAGCAATAACTGTAACTATAGTAAATTTAAAATAATTTATTGGTAATTTTTTAACATTTCTTCAACAAGCCACTTCATAAATAAATCTATAAAGCCAAAGTACCTAAAATTCAATAAAATATTAGATTACTTAGAATATTCTCTTGAATTTAAAAAATTGGCAAAAAAAAAATACTTAAAAAAAATGTTAAAATATTCATCAACTAATTTTTACAGTTATGTACCTCTTGTTTAAATTTCCCAAACATCTGGCTGTCAATAAATCTATCACCTCATAAAAAGACCCATTCCATGTTAAGAGATACTTTTCTGTGATATTTTAAGATAAAAGTAATATTTGTTTTCAGGTTAATTAAACTTTAAATCAGCTAATTTTTCTCAAATAACATTTTCAGAAATCTATATTTTATT
>OZ010596.1:4556163-4601163 GCA_963932145.1 Acanthosepion lycidas
ATAAAGAAATGTTAAAAATAAAATGCAAAATGAAATTCTGAAAAGAAGCCTAAGAATTTTTAAAGCAACAATTACAAGGACCCTGTTCTAAGCCTGCGACAACAATGGCAGTTGACAGATAGAACTTATTTGTAAGCATTACTAATTTGTGCATTTTTTTAAATTTTTTAAAAATATCTCTACAGTTAATGTTGCAATATTTTAGTAAGTGGAATTTTCCTCTTCAACTGTTTTTATTGGTAAGTTTTAAAAATATTTGGGCCTAAATTAACTAACATTTAGGAATATTAATGAAGTCCTCAGTGATATGCAAACTCACTCACAATGTCTAGAGTTTAATAAACCAGACAGCATTCTACCACTTTTTTTTTTTTTTTTTTTTTTAAAAGTACTGTGAGGAATTGTCTTTAGATGTGCAGACTATTGTCTTCCATTGTTGTTGCTGCTATCACATTTCATCAGGTAATTGTCAATCTGGGTAACCTTAGGGAATTTTGAATTGAATCCTTTATTCTATCTACAAGGATAGATTGTTCTTGTTATACTGTTTGTGTCAAGCAATATCTTGTCTCATTCTTAGTATTGCTCATTTATTGATTGCTTCATTTCCAGCATAGATTAAATAAAAGGTTCACTCTGAAATTCTCTAATGCTACCTAGTTTGACTATCATTCAAACAGAACAAATGAAAACTTTCTCTTTTTCCATCAGGTAAACCACTCCTATGCCTTACCAATTAAGCCATGGGAAACTATTGTAAAGCAAGTTTCAGTTGCCTACTTCAGGAATTCACATTTCTCCTTGTAACCTTTCCAAGTCTATATATGCTAGCTTTAATTTTGTACTTGAGATGTAAGTAATTCTTAAGCTGTTAATGGATTTTTTAGTCTTAAATTATTTAAAAGCTAGTCATGTGAAACCTGATAATAGTAATGACTTTATATGTTTTAAATGGCATGGATACAATAATTTTAAATATGTAGCTAGACATTAATCTCTCTTAAAATTAAATTAACGTTTAGAGAAAGCTGCTAATTGTCCTTTAACTACTTACTACTTATAAACTGTGTATAATCTCTTGTTAACCAAGATGTTACTAATTTCTCAGGCATAAAAAAAAACACATTGGCACTAAGCACATAGCTCTTCAGCTACTGTAGTTATTTTTTTTTCTGTTAGTAGAAACCTGTTTGATTAAACTTCAGGCAAACATCTAAGCTTGCATGGTTCATTCTTGCTTTGACCTTTGACTGCAATTTGCGCATGTGAAAATTCTTTCATCCTCGTTTACCATAACTGAGACAATTCTGCTCAAAGTCTGGTAAGAAACCTATGTGGTTCCCTGGAACAGATTTTTTTTTGTCTTTATTTACATTGTAACTGCAACACTGTTTAATACTGTATGATAGAGTAACAAGGCTGATTCTCTTAATGCAGCAAACTCTGAGAGCCAAATAGGAAGACTGTACTCTTCCAACCTTGGCTGGTTGCCTTTGCATTAAATGAAATATGAGCTATTACTCGCTTACAAGGACATTTAAAGGATAAGAAAGTACAGTGTCTTGATAAAAAACAAAAACAAATTTAATTTCAGAAAGATCTTTTTATCTACATTTTAAACAAAATATTAAAATTATAGTAATATATTTTAAATATCTTTTTATCTATATACATTTATCTGAAAGTCACACACTCTCATTAAGTTGATTGAATTTGACTGACAAGATTTCTTTTTTCATTACATTTTTCAAGTTGGCATACGAGTTGCCATACGTCAAATTTATGAAGAACTTGGGCAAAATTCAACATTTTTAATTCTAATACTTTGGACCATATCAAGAACGTTAATGTCATAAGTTTACAATAGAAAATTTGAAATTCATTCTGGCACTTTTGAGAAATATTTTAATTTTTAAGCGAATATTTCTATGACCATCTTGGTAACATCTACACACTGACAACATAGCTATGGGGTCATCTCTTGATCCCATGTTATCTAATTACTATATGGCATAAAAATTTTAACAATTTTTCCTAAAATTATGATATATATTATTTATATTAGCTAAAAATCTTCTAAATTTAGAAGTATAATCCCTTTTTCTGATGTCTTAGTAAAATCATGACTATTAAAGTCTATTTCACTATATAAAGAAACCCACGAGTATCGTCCTGGGTAAGACGATAAACTATGTCCAGCAACAAGGCATCTGATTTTGAAGAGCGTGGAACCACCTCTTAATTGCTGGTGTTCCCAGGTTCACCTTGACCCAAGGTGGTAGCACCTGTTAGGGTCCCAGGTATGGGCAAATAGTTAACTATTACCAGCAATACTTTTTTGAAAAAATTATTACCAGCAATAAAAAATATTTGTCGGCATTAGATAACCCATTGAGGTTGATATGCTGTAAAACAAAATAAACCAAACCCACAAGTATAAATTGTTATCTTGATTATCAAAGTGAATGTCCTCATATAATAAAATAGCTATTGTAAAGAATATAATCAGTTGAGCCAGAGATCAATAAAAATAGCAGAAACAGCTTCATAAGGACAAATTAAGAAAACAAGAGAATAATTGACTAATGCAAGATATCTTTCCTTTGTACAGATAATAGGATGAGGATAGCCTATCCCCCACAAATTAAATACAGGGGTTCAGTTTGAAATTTTGATAGTGTTACTGAATATGACGAGCATCTAAAGGCTGGTAAGTACAAAAACATGATGATGCTAGTTAGGACATATTATTGTTGTATAATAATTCTGTGTCTCAAATTGAAACAGAAACAACCACAGATGATAAAAATACATCAGAAATCTTCAGCCAATATTTGAGTTGTTCAATTTAGAACTTGAAAAATCTCTCATTTGCAGAATATAAAATCATTTGTATCTAATTTACACTATATTAAAGTTCTGAAATTTGAATTTTTTATATAAATGTCATTGAATTAAACTAAAACTTGAAATATCTGATTTTTATTTCAACGGCTGGGTTGGTGGGGCTAACTACTAGATTTTTCAACCTGAGAAAATGTTATCTATTGCTTGTATCCTCTGATTAATTTTGATGTATAAGTATTTTTAAAATACTTACTCTTTTAACTCTAACATTAAAATCAAGAACATAAAATTCTTGTGTGAATTCCAGTTATAAAAACTATAACTGGAAATAAGGTGTACAAAAATTAAATCCTTTACGATAAACATTAAAGGTAAGTTTGAATAAATGAGGTTAGGATTAACTTAGTGTGTGTATGAAACTACATAAAGAGAATAGATCCAAATCATTACTCTGAGTTTCATGTAGATTGATTGCCAAAGGAATTGAACTTGAACTAGTCTCTTTGTGCTGTTTAATTTGTTACTGCCCTGTTCTGGTTTATTTATTAGAAGCATTGAGCACTCCCTTATTGCCTAAGTAGGTGTCTTTCTTTTTTTCTTTTCACCCCTCCGTCTCCCTCCCTCTCTTTCACCCTCCCTCTCTTTCACCCTCCCTCTCTTTCACCCTCCCTCTCTTTCACCCTCCCTCTCTTTCACCCTCCCTCTCTTTCACCCTCCCTCTCTTTCACCCTCTCTTTCACCCTCCCTCTCTTTCTCTCTTTCTCTCTCTCTTTCTCTCTTTCTCTCTCTCTTCTCTCTTTCTCTCTCTCTTTCTCTCTTTCTCTCTCTCTTTCTCTCTTTCTCTCTCTTTCTCTCTCTTTCTCTCTCTTTCTCTCTTTCTCTCTCTTTCTCTCTTTCTCTCTCTTTCTCTCTCTTTCTCTCTCTTTCTCTCTTTCTCTCCCTCTCTTTCTCTCTTTCTCTCTTTCTCTCCCTCTCTTTCTCTCTTTCTCTCCCTCTCTTTCTCTCTTTCTCTCCCTCTCTTTCTCTCTTTCTCTCCCTCTCTTTCTCTCTTTCTCTCCCTCTCTTTCTCTCTTCTCTCCCTCTCTTTCTCTCTTTCTCTCCCTCTCTTTCTCTCCCTCCACATACTGGGTACTTACAATATTGCCTAAAAATATCAGATTTGTTGTTTGATTGACACTAACCTTAAAGAATGAATGGGAATTCAACAGAATGGTAAGACGATTTAAATTATTTTGAAGGGTTATGCTGAACATAAAAAAAATGAATCCTAATCAATAAAACCTGTCCAAAACCTTGGATTTATGACTGATATTAGCATAAAATAGATTTTCTGTTAAATTTTGAATATAAAACAACTCTTGTATGCAATTAGGATTTTTGTTTTACCATATTTTTCAAGTGAGTTGTTGTTTCTGCTTGCTGAAGTTATTAAGTTGCCTGTTTTAACAGACATGAATTTCAGTGAGTTCATTACAAAAATAAGAAACGTTTTATCAAAAGTTGAGACATGGTATTTCTGAAAATTTACTTCAAAACTTTTTATTTTTATTTATTTTATTTTTTTTTTCTCTGTAATGAAATGACCTGCAGTATTTTAAAAATTCTTTAGTACATTGAACTTTTTTATTTATTTTTTTACTTTTATTTATTTATTTATTTTTTTTGGTGGGGGGAACAGTTATAAAGAGATGTAAGAGATGCTTTCCAAAAACTTAAAAATATTAACAGAAAAATTTCATGAAGAACAAAAAAAAAAAGAAAGTTGACATGCTATATAATATCGATCATTTTCTATGGCAGTGAATGTTCTTCAATCTCATCAGAGATGAAGAGGAAAATTGAAGCAACAAAGATGTGATTTTACAGAAGGATGCTGAGAATACCATGGATGGAATATATGAGTAACAAGAAAGTTAAACATATTTTTTTTCTTCTTCTTTAATTCAATATGATGAACTCAAAAGATGGTGCAGATAAAACAGTATCTGTGGTGACAGTAGCATGCCAAAGGTGTGATGCCTTTGGGCATCCATATCAGGAGGAAATTCAATTAAAGAGTGAAATAAAAAATTTTGTTTATATTTAATTTAAATACAGTGTTTATTTAATGTTTGATCTGTTTTTTTTACATATTTAAAATGTCTTCCCTACTCACATTTCTCAGTACTAGGCTCCCCTACTTGAGTCTTAGGAGCATACAATCAAGGATTTGACCCTGGGCACCATCAAACCTCTGCATGATAACAATGAATACTTTAACATTACATGAGACTTGGTTTGTGAATAAAAGTTAATTCCATATAGCAAAAAATTTTAAAAGTCCTCAAATTTTTTTCCTATGAACCCATTATAGAAAACTTAAGATTTAATAAACCTTATCACAGATTGGTCCCATTTTATTTTTTTATATATATTAACCATTAATAAAATATTGTAATTTAACTTACATATTTCTTTAATAATCAATACTTTTTAATTATAAAATAAATCTATTATAGCTAAGAACTTCTAAACTACAGTCAAAAAAGTTGAGTAAATATTATAGTTTTCATAATTCAATTTTATATTATATAGCACTGGATATTATTTTAAAGTGTTTGTTATAAGGTAAAAAAAAAAATGACTTAAGATTTTAACAATCAGCATTGACATGTTTATTTTTTTATTTTTTTTTTTTTTTTTTTTTTTTTTTTTTTTTTTTTTGTTAAATTTAGGATTTATTACATCTTAAAAAAATTTCCTCATGAAATAGGACATAATTTTAAAACAAATTTTCTGACTTTTTTTTTTTTTTTTTTTTTTTTTAAGTCTTATTTATTGAGGTTGTTTCTTCTAACTTGATTGGTATTTAAAGCTGTGAGCACGGACGCTCTTATGTGTGTCTGTCTGTCTTCAAGATCTCTTCTCTTAGGAGCACTTGATCAACAGCTCTCCTATTCCACTCTTTCAACCAATTTCTTAACACTATCTTTAGCATTTTACACTTTCTATTAACGTCATCACATTCAACCGTACTTCTCCCACCTCACAATTTCCTACCTTTTTACTATTGTCAGACACTTGAAGATAGTGACAAAGCATAAGAATATCAGCTAGAAGGTGGTTGTATTTGTTTATTTTTTTTCTTTTCTCCATTCTAATCCAAGTGTTACATGTTAAAGACACTCCAGATAAAGCAATGTTGCTGAAACTCCTTGATGCAGTTCTCTATTACTTTTGGTTCAAATACCAAACAGTGTTAATGTGCTTGTCAAATACTATAATATATGTGTATATATATATATATATATATATATATATATGCACACACTACAGTTCAAGTTTGAGGAAACCCTGGTAATTTTTTAAATTGGTCCAAAAAGTAGTTTTGTACTTTAAATAAAAGAAAATTATTATACATGGTTTTTAAAAATAAAAAAAAATGTTTTTTTTTTTTTTTTTTTTGTTTTTTTTTTCCTTTCTTTTCTTTTATTTCTTTTCTTTTCTTTATTAGAGTTTTTATTCGAAATTTTATTATGACAAAAAGAAAAAATGTTTTTTTATGATTAAATTATGCTCTCATCAAAATATCATCCTTTAGCCCTGGTTACTGCAGTACAAATTTTTGGTATTCATTGCAAAAGTTTATCAAAGTATAAATTTGCTAATTGATTCCATTCTTTTTTCACTCTAATAGCTCTTTTTTTCATTTTCTGTTTCTTTCACTCTTCTGTCAAATTAATCCCATGCTAATTCTGGGGGTGGCTTCAAACTTTTGAACTCTAGTGTAGGTCCACAGGCTAATGATGGAAAAATGTTATACAACAAATATTTATTTTTCAGTATAATTTTTCCCTTTATTGTAGTGAATATTAAACATATAAATGGAGTATTATACAGCAAAAAATTCAGATTCAAATTCATCTATACACACACATACAATAATGTAGTTTTATGATATGCTCTATTTTTAGTATCTGTCTATATTTCTGAGATGAGGTATTACATACACTATTTACATTATTTGGTCTATTGTCCTCGTCTTTGTTGCCATATTTATCACAATGTTTCTGCCATTGTATGCGCCGGTCATCTTCAAGTGGTTGGAATGTCAAACTGAACCCTTTATTTTGCTCACTGGGATAGACTGTTATAGTTCCATATGCCATGATTAATGTGGTTATCTCCTGTTAATTCACCTCTCCAAGTTGGCACAGTGGATAAAGGTGTTGGCTACATCCAGTGACAGGACCCAAAGAGTTGAGTTTAATACCTGATTAAGGCACTGGAGAACTTGAAGAGGTGAATTAACAGGATAACTGACCTCAAAGAGAGGGTTCACTTTCACTGTTGGATTATTAAGTGTTGTTAAAATAAGAAGTTTTATATTTTGTAGATTCTGTTGAAAAGTTTTCAGTATGTAGACAGGAGTCGGCTGCATTGAAAAATCTGTGATTCTGGCAACTGATAATGTTGAGACATAGTTTGCAGGCAAGTTGAACATCTCGGAAGAATGAAAAGAATGCTAGCAGGTTCTTGCTGCTCACTTGCATTTATTCTTAAGCAGACATTCGGAATCAAGATCTTTGCAAAAAAAAAAAAAAAATTTTGCTTGGATATTTCTTTTTTTTTTTTTTTTTTTTTCTTTTGCAAAGTTATTTATTGCAAATATTCTTGGGTCTTAATCTAGTCTTTGATCTATAGTGGATATTTACTATGCTTACCTGAGTCTGACACAATGTTGGTGTTTTGTTTTGCTTATTGCTGAAAACTTGCCTTTTATCTTTTTCCTGCACATACATGCTTTGTTTCATTTTGAAACATCATGACATTCAGGCTTAAATTCATATTTTGGCCAAAATCTTTTTTTTTTTTTTTTTTTTTTTTTTTTTTTTTTTTTAACATTTTTGGATAAAAATAAATGAGAAAATCCTTATCTTTTGTCTCTTATTTTTTATTTCACTTTCATTGATTTATTTAGTAGTCCCATGGGTTTGGGGATGAAGGTTGGAATTTTTGAGTTGGTGGAAGTGGGGTAAAATGAATATGGACAAATGAATTTGGAATTTAGGTTTGTAGTTCAGAGTGATTTATTTCAATTTACTTCATTTTTTTTTTTTTTTTTTTTTTTTTTTTTCCAATATACGACTCACTCAAAGCTTTCATCCATTCCCAAAGATGAGTCAGATTAAGACTATATCACAATGAATTTTACAAATGTGTAACTGAAAGCAATGACATTTTTATTCTGTTTGATCCACTTTTAACATGAATCAAATGTAGAAAAAATGTAATTGCAAAATAGACTATTGAGGCCCTTTTGTTTGTCTTCAATCAAAGCACCACAGAACTTTTTGCTTTCTGACATTTCACTTTCACTGCCAGAAATCTGGAAGAAAAAAATCCTTGGTTTATTAAATAAAATGTGTATACTTTTTCTTTTATTCTATTTAAAATCTGACTAATATTCTTATAGCATTTGGGTCATTATGCCCTCTGGCAATATAGATCCAATCCAATCCAAGTAAAGTTGGGTGGTTGGTGTAACCTTCAGCCAATTTCACTGAGCCCTTTATTTAACCTACAGGGGGAGTAGTGTGTTTTTTTTTTTTTTTTTTTTTTTTTTTTTTTTTTTTTAAGCATTGCTTTATTATTACTAGTTGTTTCCAATGTGCAATTAAATAAAGGGTTCAGATGAAAAATTCCTTGAAGGTTACGCACACTGGCATATCTGAAGAAGGTCAGTGTCGAATTGTTGGATGATAACAAAGCTGAGAATGTTTAGTCTTTTATTTCATTTAAATGCAGTCCACTTTAAACTTTTTTAAATAAATAAAAAGCAAAATAGTACATTTCTTATAAAAAAAATGTTTGAATGTGCATGACTTATTTTAATGGAATTAAATGGTGGGGGAATTTCTATCTTCATATACAAGGAGAATTGCTGAAAAGTTCTGCACCTATTTAAAACACGAAGCAAAATTTAGAGACGTGATAACTGAATGTGTCAAGTGTCATCCCATCATGTCTATTACATATTCAATAAAGCCAGATCTTGTGATCACGTTGACCAAGGAAGTTGTTTATTTTACAGAGCATGTTGAGTAGCATGGGTAACATTTAAGTGGGCACTATTCTGCTGGAACAGAACATTGCTTTCCTTTTTCCTCTACAAACACACATTGTAATTTATGGCACCCCCAAATTTTGGTGTCAGCTGTTGGGTCTCTTGTTGTTGAATATGCTCATTGCTTGTTGCACACACAAATAACCATCACTTGCATGAAGGTAGAATTCTCTCTCATCACTGAACACTAACAAGTGTCATTTGACCTCGAAGGATGTCCCTTGCAATATCACATTTTTTTACAATAATTTTCACCCTGTACAAGGCCCAAGAGCCACTTATGATGGAGGAATACAGTGAGAAGTACTGCTCCAAGCAAGGTGATGATGGCACCAAGATGCAAGGGGTCACTGGAAGTGAAAAAGTAAGAAGGAACCAGAAGCTCAATCCTAAACATGAAGTGATAGACTTCTACTCCTGTTCAAAAGGCCGAGGAGTGTGAAATGAACAGGCTGACCTATCTACTGTTATTTAAGAAAGAAAAAAAAATGATAAATAATAAATAAGTTCAGTTTTAGACAGATTTTAGAAGTATGTAAGTAGACTTTAAAAATTACAAGAAACCTAATCCTAAACCAGAAACAAGGGATAAACCTGTACTCCTGTTCAAAAGTGATGTTGCGAAAAACTAATTCTCGGCATGCATGCCTGTTGTCCTACTATAAGTAAGCAATTCCAAAGGTACATATTAACACTCCTGGAGCCAAATTTACTCTTCTCTGCACTGTGGAGTCTATATTGTCTGCTCTTGCTGCCCTAACATTGTTGACCATGGTGAGTGTCTGTACTACATGGATACCCAGAGCTTGGTCTTCAGGTGTAGAAATGTTCATTTGATCACCATTGCAATATCCAAGCAGCACTGATGTATCATATGCAGCACTTTCTTGAAATGACTATGATGTCTCTTGTAGACCCCTAGTCCAATCCCTGTGAAATGATTCTAATTGAATAAAAGTATGTATGAATTTTTTTGGTGTGATACCTGTTGTTAGCACTTAACATTCCTCACATTGAATTTTATCACGAGCAATGCACTGGTATGTTTATTATGGCATCACAAGATGACCCAAACATTTAAAAAAAATTTTTATAAGAATATCTGCTTCCTCCAAGCATGCACATACTGCACCCAGGTCAACACCAGTATCATCCTTCAGGAGGTTGCAGTTTTATTTGCTACCATCAGTTATATTTGTGAGTGTGTGTGTGTATATATATATATATATATATATATATATATATATATAATGTTGCGCAATATGCATGTATAAGCGAAGAATTAAATTAATCTTCAACACAAATTTACAAATATTAATAATTTTTATTTATTGGAGGATTATTTTTCTTTTGTATTATTGAAAGAAATGAAATTACAAAAATACTTTGTGAACAACTTTAAACAATGTTTTGTGTATCCTTTTTTAACAGTACAGTTGAATGAATTGCATTAGTATAGGTTAAATGATAAATGCATTTATATGTGTACAGATGTATGTGACAAATCTAGTCTAGTGTGTATGAATTTTAGTTCTAGATCTTATGAGCTAGACGCTACTGTTGAATGTGTGCAGATGTATATGTCACAAGTTTATATTGTCTACACTGTATAAATTCTAGTTGTAGACTGTATGAAAGAAGACAGGAAGTTTTGTGTGGCTACTGTTGACACATGTAAACAAGTTAGCAAAATGTTGTCGCTAAACATAAATTTTGTAATTAAAAAAAAAAAATAAAACAAAAAAATGTGAGTAATTAATGGGGAGAATTTCAGTTTAGTTTGTGTGTCAAATGATTGAACAAACAATCCTGGTCAAAAAAAAAACTGATTAGCAGACAAAAATTAATCATTTTTATAATAACTAAGTAGGCTCCATATGTATCTAAAATGTAGATTTTTAATTGCAAGCTTATTGGCTAATATATATATATATATATTTCTAAATTTTCCTTTTAAGGAAGGAAAATAATGTTCAACATGTTTGAAGTTGAGTCTTCAAAGTTTGATCTGAGATTTTTTACTGTCTGCTAATTCAAAGAAAACCATGCATCTTGTTTGACGTCGTTGGTTGGTTAATATATAGGGATGCAAAAATTCAAATATTTGGAATCGTGAAAATACAAAAAATTGAGTTACTTTCTGTATAATGAGTTTTCAGTACTTAAATCCATTAGCATTTTTCTATGATTCTTAAAGCAGGGAGGGGGGAATCCACATATATTTATACACACACATTATGCCTATATGAAGAGGGTGCTGAAAAAAGTTATTGGCCAACTAATTTCCTAAAATAGAATCAAATATATTTTTTTATTTTTACTTTTTCATATCAAAGCACTGCTAATCTTCATTTAATTTATTGTTCTAATTTTGGTGAAATATGAACTTGTCTTCTCCAATATACCAATATTCCTTTAACCACTTAATAAAACAATTTTTTTTGTTCTCTCCAGTGGTCAGGCTGGAAAGTAAATCATGGATAAGTGTCAATCCTGAAGGGTCAAAAAAAAAAAAAAAAAGGCAAAAAAAAAGATAAACAAAATACTTTCCTGATAACAAACAGAATGTCGTTTGTTTGCTTCCTTTTCCTTATGAGTCAGAATCATTATTTATAGTCCACAATGTGGGTGTTCTCTTTAAAAAAAAAAGTGTGTGTGTATATATAATATATATATATATATATATATATATATATATATATATATATATATATATATATACTCAAAAAATTGAATTAAGACAACACCTTCAATAGGTTTTGGTCATTTAACATTATGTTCTTTGTTTCATCAGGATGAGGGTGATCACAACTCTCCATAACTTTCTTGCAATGATTCCAATTCTGAGTTGAATAATTTTTCATTGGCAACCGCTGACACTTTTTGGAGTGGCACAAAAGGTTTAAGAATATCTTGTTGACAACCCTGTTATATGAGCACCAACTAATAATGCAATATTTTTATCTATGTTGACACAACTATTTACTCCCATCTTAATGCTAAGTTTGATAAGGTCAAATTGGCAGCTGAGCTCAGAAATTACCTACAATCAGTTGCTAACTAGGACAAGGAATGGCTTGTTAATTTTAACACCTACAAAACAAAACTTCTGTTTTAATCATCTTAGAGAACCTTTTTTGCCTTCTATCAGTGACTTCTTGGGCTAATGTTTTCCACTGACATGAAGTAGAAAGATGATTTTGAGTCTGCTGCTCAGAAATTTGGTTCAGTGTCATGCTAGACAATCTTTCTTGTCAGAATCTTTTTCACATTTATAAGTTTATTATTCATCCATGTTTTGAATATTGCTACCATATCTGGTCTGGTACTCTTGCTATATATTTAGAGATTCTTGATAAAATACAAAGAATCTGCAATGTTATTGAACCTGATATCTCGGCTTCAGTCACTTTCCCACCAACATGAGATAGCTTCCCTGTGCCTTTTCTCACCAGAGTCTCTCTTGCATATAAGTCTACCATTCATCCTTGCTTTGAATATTGCTGCCACATAGGTACCACCTAAAAAAATTTGCTAAAAAAAGAGCATAGCATGATGAAAGTGGGTCTTAAACTTGATGAAAATTTCACTGTCTAAATGTTTATTATAAAGAGCAAAGTATTTTTCTGGGTATTTTTTTTACACTTTAATCATTCTTAGCACGTCTGAAATTTACATTAAAATCATTTTTTTTTATTCAGCAAAAATGACAGAAAATTGATTATGTCAACCATTTTTTTTTTTCCATTTTGTAAACAAAAATGAAATTCTCCATTTTAAAATTCTTTTAAAATTCAATTATAATTTTTTTCAAAATTTATTTTAAGAAAATTAGAAATTATAAAGTTTATTTAAAATATTTTGAAACAAGCATTACTTTCTTTCTGCACCAAAAAAAATGTAGTTTAAAAATAAGATTAAGCAGGTCTTAACATTTGGTGTCAAGTGACAAATGATGATTTCATCACATAGTTATCATATGGTAGGACAGAAGTGACATAATTATTTAGATATAAGTGAATCCATTATTTACCTCATTATTTTTAAGGAAAACTTTCAGCGCTCTAATTTTTTTTTTGTACTTAGCTTTCACCTTTTTATGTTTACAATGCTTTATGGAAAATATATTATAAAAAAATTAAAATAAGACTGTTGAGAGTGAAATAAAATTTCATAAGAAAGGTATCTAATTAATTTATAGGTACCTTTTCTTATGAAATTTTATCAGAAGTCTACATAAAATACTATAATTTTATGTACATTTATTACATTTTACTGTGTTCTGTTTTTCTATTCATTTTATTAATTTTGATATTTCATTTATAGAAAAATGTCATAACAGAGATAATATAAAAATAAGGTCATATAAATTTCATAAGAATTGTAGGTACTCTCCTCAGTTAAAATTCAAAAATCAAATTAACTTCTCCACACTTGTTTCACTTATAGTAGTGATTTTCCAAGCATAGCTTAGATGTGGCACAAGGCCGAAAGTATGGGGCACCCAGTGAGGATCAAACTCACGACTCAGTGGTAATTGTTCTAGCGAGACAAGCTTGCTAATCATTACACCTCCTCGAGGTGCCCAAACCAACACTTATAGTAACTCAAATAATGTAACGTTTTATTGTTTTATGTACGGTCTTTCGTACATTTAAATTACAGCTGTTTTATAGACAGAAAAGCCATGCAAAATTGGATTTTTAATACAATGATGGTCCATTGATTGTAATAAGCTTTACGATTTATAATCTGTAAAGATAGATCTATTTAATAAGACCATTGACTAAGCTCTACACTATTTTCACTAATTTTAGAATATTTAACAACTTTAATTTAAGAAATAACAAATAATTGTTTTAAAAATTCATTTTTCATCAAAAAAGTTTTTTGCTTTCAGACAATATTATCTCTATTCATAAAAGCAACTAAATGCATTTAAAATTAAATAATATCTTTTTTATGTTTTATGAGTTTTGTATGTTACAATTCAGAGCTGATTTTCAGGTAGTGGTGGTCTGATATTTTATTTATTTATTTATTTTTTTTTTTTTTAAAAATAGCATGATTTGCTTTCCTCAAAGCCTTGTGCTTTTAAGTAATATAATCACTAAGTTGTACAGTAATGAATTTCTAGGGTTTTCATAGAATTAGTTTAGACTTTAAAAAAACAGGAAACATTTATAATAATTTCCATCATTTGTGAATAGTTTCTGAAAGTTTCATTAAAATCCGACAATTATTTTTTCTTTTGCAAGATTTTCCAAATTAATGTCTGTCATACAAAAAATAACTCGTTAAGATTTTATATTATTTAGTAGTTCCGCTGATACAAAGAGAAACAAGGTTTTTTAATCAAAAGTTAGAATGTTCTAAAAAGAAGGAAAAACTTTTAAAAATAATTAAAAAATACTTTGTTCTTTCCTCTTAATAATAACAAACATTTAGATAAAAAATTTTTCATAAAGTTTGGTGTCTTTTTATCATGCTATGCTTTTTTTTTTTTTTTTTTTTTTTTTAATAGTGAATTCATGAAGGTGCCTATTGCCATGTATAGCCAAGATTCCCTTTTTTATGGTAATTGTCCTGATGAGCTTTCCTCTTTGGTACCTTGACTTTATGAATTTAAATGCAGTACTAGATTGGCAGTTAGATCTCTTCATTTCACAGTTGAAATGGCTAAATGTAAATTCTATGATAAGTTTCTTCTCTCTCACTTCATATTCAATAGATATGCTTGCTTATTGCCTGGTTTATGCTTCTCTCTCATTTTTTGAATAGGAGTAGAGGTTCATCCCTTGTTTCCAGTCCCTTCTAAAGTCTACTTCATCTCTATACTTCTAACATTCCCACTTGAACTCTGAAATTTTATTTGCTAATTAAATCTTAATCTCTTCAAGTTTAGAATTAGCTATCTTTTCTGTTATCTTGCCCTTTCTTACAGTAATACAACTCCACACAGTAACCCTCTACATAGAATGGCTCTTGGGCCTTGTATTGGGTGAACATTAATAAGTAGCGTTATTACCTTGTTTGGGGTGAAATGATTAAAGAGAATAGAGAATATAAATTTGGGGTTACATAAAACAATTGCATAATTAACTTTTTGAATAAATTAGGTTGGTGCAAAAATAATGTCATTTTCTCACATATGTTACTATGTGAAAAAACGACATTATTTTTGCACCAACCTAATAAATGGTGGGTGGGTGTGCAAATGACTTGTTTCTTCTCCACAATGGATGGACATGTTATTTATACTTATGAAGCTGGAAGTTGCTACATTGACTGAACTTGCAAGTGCCATCAAAATAAGTCTTACCCATTTAACATTTCCACCCAGACACTTCATCATAGCATTCCTCAATTTCCACCTCCATTGTCATTGCTTCTGCTTGCCCATTCATTTCAGTCTACTAAAGCCATGAGTTTTTTTTGTTCCCCCCCCCCCAGACAGTCTCTTTCAAAGATTATCAGACCACTAAACCCATGATCACCTTTACCCCTTAACTCCACCCTGCCATTCATTATAATGAGCATTTCAAGTAAGCCACCACCAGCACCATCCATCTCCACCATCAGCTAATCAAAGTTTTCTATAAGAAAGAGGATTCGCTTTATCCTAATTGTTACTGGGGAGGTAGTAAACATTAACTTTGGAGGTCACAACAATGTGTTATCTTTTTGTATTTGCCCAAGACAGTGTTGAAACCAGTGTCAGTGTACTGAAATAAGATATTTATTTTTACTTTTGAGGATATATTTTGTTTTTCTTTGTCTTGACCTTAAGAGGATGAATGTTGCTTTCCTCATTGTTTATCTTATTGCTACTTGTCAAAATGAAAAGCTTTATTATATGATAGCAAAATAATCAAAGTATTAATCATCTATTAAAAATAGAATGTCACATGCAGTGGAGTTCAGGTTTTTCTTAGAATGCTTTAATTCTCCAGTCATTTGCACTTCAGTATGTTGGGGTAAGGGCTATACCTCATCTGATAAAATATTGGTTCTTCAAATTGGCTAATAAAGAAGCCTACATAAACAGGCCTGATCTAGTGCTATACTATATAGTACAGTTTGGGGGTTTGTTTGTTTATGCTGTGTCTATAGAGAACATAGGCAATCTTGTGTTGTGGCATATTTGCCTGCGAACTGATATTGAATGACGGAAGACAACAACAAACCAAACAAAAACTTGAGAAAAAAATGTTGCCAATTTTATTTTTGTTAGAGAAAATATATTGACAAAAATAAGGTTACAGTTTTGTGGTCGCCAAAGAGCATTGTCCCAAAAAGGACAGTTTTGTGGTTGCCGAAGAGCATTGTCCTGAAAAGGACAGTTTTATCACACATGGTTGCTGCTGGTGAGGATAGTTGGCTGGAGTGGCAGCTGGTGATGGATCTGCTACTACAATTTGATCCTAGTCATCTTGAATGCAGAATGTTCTTTTTGAGCTTTGAGTACTTTTTATATGCTGAATCCGTTTTACAACAATCGCTGGTTAAGCTTCTTATTCTATTTTATTTTTTCTTTTGTTTTTCTTTTTAAATGTGGACCTACTGACAGGATATGACACATCTATCTATATCTTTAATATATGTAAACTGCAATGATATACTTGTTCTTTGAGGGGGGGAAAAAAACAAAAAACAAAAAAACAGGAGGGGTTTCCTACTGTCTTCTCCATGGTTTTGAATTCAGTTCTTTCTCTAGAGTGGTTGCTAGCTCAGTCTACCCTGTGCAACCCATAGGTGGGAGGGAGAAGAGATGAATTTATATCTGTTCCTAAGTGTGTTGGTATGAAGAGAATACAAACTGTCACATGTAAAATTTAAACTCTGCTTGCTGATTCATTTTTCTTCACTGTTTATTGTTAGTCCACTTGCACCCCCCCCCCAATTTATAACTGATTAGTGAGCCTGTAAGCTTGAAACTACCTGGTATTAAAAGGAATTTTTCAGTAAATTAGTAAAGCTTTTGATATTCTATGTGTTGTCTCCCTTCGGGATGTGGATGATCATGGTTTTTCACAACTCACTGTCTCTTGTAGCACTCAATGTTTGTCCCTTTGTCAAATCTATCGCCCCCCCCCCATCTGCTCATTCCAACATCTATTCACACAAGCTCATCAGGTATGTGACTCACTGCCTTCCCCTCTCCCTTATTATGCCCTGTGAGTGTCAAATTTTTTAAGCTAGCTTTCTTCATTATGTGTACAAGAAATTTCATGTCTTTTTCTGATTGTGTGTGTGTGTGTGTGTGTGTATAAGTGTTCTTTTTGTTGGCATTTTCTATAAGACTTTTGTTGCCTACATATTTTGTCCATGGAATTCTCACAATCCTTCTGTATTTCTGTTGCCTCCAGTTTTCTCTTCATCTGTGAGATTGTCCAGCATTCACTACCAAAATGATTGATATTACATAATAGTTCAGCACTCTTTTTTTTTTTTTTTTTTTTTTTTTTGTCTCTAAAGTGTTTCTTAGTGCTTTGCTCAGGTTTTGAAATGCATTCTTACTAATGCAATGCATGCTTACATTTTAGTATCACCTTTTTCTACTCTGTTAAAATACTTAGGATACCAAATTAACTTTGAACATTTTAATTTAATATTCTTTAATATTTGTCTATATCTCTGAGATGAAGTATTATGATTACTTACATTATTTACATCATTCAGACTTATCTTCATTGCCATATTCACAATGTTTTGGCTGTTGTATACTCTGGCCTTCTTCAGGTGATTGGAATTTTGAACTGAACCCTTTATTTTGTCAACGAGTAGTTTGTTCTAGTTCCACGTGCCATTTGTTTAATTTATTTTTCCCTTTAACTCAACTCTCCACGTTTTGGTTCATGGTGTTAGATCCAGTAACTAGACTGTGAGTTCAATACCAGACTACAGCAGTGACAAACCAAAGCTTGAAGAATTGAGTTAAAGGGAAACTGAAACACCTGGAAGAGGCATGGTATGTGGAACTAGAACAATCTACCCCCAGTGGACGAAATAAAGGGTTCAGTTTGAAATTTTAATCACATGAAGAAGGCCAGAGTGTACAACAGCCGAAATGTAGTGAATATGGCAATGAAAATGGGACAACAGTCTGAATAATGTAAGTTAATATTAATGTAAGTTAATTTACATAACTTTTTTTTTTTTTTTTTAAATATGTAAGTAATTGCTGGACCATTTCATCCCAGATGAAGATTAATGTGTCAGATGTGAGTACTTCTATAGGAGACTGTTTAAAACACTCTGGGTAGAATCTGTGAGCAATAAGAAAATTTTAAAGAAAATGGGAATAAAAATGATACTAAAACTTACCATCAGAAAAAGACAGTTGAAATTTTTGGGACATGTAATGAGGGATTGGAGAATTTAACACTCACAAGACATTGACCAGGGAAAAGGGAAATGACAATCTACCTAATGAGTTTATGTAAACAGATGACAAAGCAGGAATTAGGGTGATGGTAAGAGTACAAATATTATTTAGAGTAACAAAGGACAGGAAATTGTGGAGAGCCATGATCACCTACATAGTGAAGGGACACGGTGCATAAAAGTAGTAGCATAATTAATTCTTATTCAGAAACAAGATTGATTTTATTGTAAAAAAAAAAAAAAAATTCTGATTTGAGTCTTTGTAATTGAGACTGGTCTCTTCATATTGTTTTTATCACTTATGGCCAACACCACCTTCAAGCATGTAATTCATTTGACTGGGATTCTCTGCTGACCTATAAACAAAAATAATATAGGAATAAATATCTAGAAGATTTCACATTCTGGTCAAGGATCACCTATCAGCAGAAATGTGACTTTAAAAAAAAAAAATCTAGTTCAAATAAGAGCTGCAAGAAGTGAAATTTTAATTTGCCAGTTTTGTTCTCCCTGCCAACTCCCACCAATTCCCTGAACTTTGGGATAGTGACTTGTTCTAGATTTCAAATTAGTTTGGTCTTTTTTATTTCTTTCATGGCTGCAGCTGTCAAATTACCTGGAGAAACTAATTAGCTTCTAATTAGAATTCAAGAACCTTCTCTTTTCTCACTAAAGCAAACAATCTTTGTTTTAACAATAAATTATGCATTGGAATTACAAGTTTTTATTCTTTTTAATTCAACTTCACCAGTGTAATCAAGCATTTTTACAATTTTTTTTTCTGTTAATCAGTTAATCATAAACATAGCATAAAGATCTTTTTAAAGCTGGTTCAATTGTCATCAGTACTGCATAAACATAGCATAAAGATCTTTTTAAAGCTGGTTCAATTGTCATCAGTAGTGCATAAACATAGCATAAAGATCTTTTTAAAGCTGGTTCAATTGTCATCAGTAGTGCATAAACATAGCATAAAGATCTTTTTAAAGCTGGTTCAATTGTCATCAGTACTGCATAAACATAGCATAAAGATCTTTTTAAAGCTGGTTCAATTGTCATCAGTACTGCATAAACATAGCATAAAGATCTTTTTAAAGCTGGTTCAATTGTCATCAGTATGTGATAAAGATCTTTATAAAGCCAGCTCAATTGTCATCAGTAGGGCATAAACATAACATAAATACCTTTTTAAATCTGGCTCAATTGTCATCAGTAGGACATAAATATGGCATAAAACTCTTTTTAAATCTGGCTCAGTTGTCATCAGTAGGGCATAAACATAGCATAAATATCTTTTTAAAGCCAGCTCATTTCTTACTGAAAAATGATATGCTAGGATCTTTTGCTATAAATTTGTTTCTTGTCAAGGATACCTAAAAAGATGTGTCTCCATCCTCATTTCATAATATCTGATGCCATTATCTGCCAAATTCAAATCAGATACATTTAAGTGTTTCTTTGAGATTTTAAATGCATTGCTTTTTATATGTATTTTTCAACGATGCATTAAATTGTTTCATGTATAATTGCAGAAGATTTAACCACTTGGAATTGGCTGGGAAGATATCTTAAGAAATTTCTTTGATCTTAAAATGTTAAATTCCCTAGTTCCAAGTTATTATTCACTTCAACAAAAAGACTACAAAATTTATAGACGTAGAAATAATTTGAGAAAAAATAGTACAAGCTCATCGTTGGCAAATTATTTTAATAGCTTACTACCAAAGAATTTTTACTTATATAAGTAACACCTACTATCAAATAGTAACAACATGGTGATGATGGTGGTGCTTGCACAGGGTGAGAAAAATGTCTGGGCCATAATTTTAGTTTTTAGTTTTTTATTTGTCTTAATATCATAACTGATTTAGTGCATAGTAAAGTATGATTAATAGCTATTTTTAAGTAGGACAGACATACAAACACTTCTTAAATGACATATCCTTTTTATTTTGAAAGACAGATAATTTCAGGAAGTAACAAAAGAAAAGTAGTTTTTTTGTAAGATTATTTTTCTGGTTAATGTCTTCATAAATAATCTCATTGAATTAATTCTGATTTGCAAAATTACAAATGTGGCAGATGAAGTGAAGCATGGAAATTAACTGTCATGCTTTTGGAGTTGAAAATGATTCTAATAATAAATATAAATAAAAAGTGATGCTTTCGGTCAAAAAAATAAATGTTTTGATTTCTAAAAAGCAGGAAAACCTTGAAATTGTGTCTTTTGATAGATGAAGAGTTACTCTTTATTTGTCATAGATAATGAAACGAGGGTCATAGTGAGCTTAGCATAACTTAGAAATGATATTTTGATAATGAAAGGACTATTATTACATTCTCTGCCTATTCCATTGAAACCATTGATTCATAGAAAAATTATTTGGGGTCATAAATTAAAGGATTTCTACCAGAAAGTCATGTTGGCTTTTGTCTCCTGCTGCTTTCTCCAATATCCTTTCCATTGTCACGCCTTTTAAGTTCAAGACAATTTTTATCTTTGTTACAAATGCTATAAAATGCAAAGATTTGATTACTTCAAAGAAAGTATTTAGATTTAGGTAGAAATTGAATTTTGTGTCACAAATGATTGTTGCCTGTAAATCAATTAGATGTACACAGTTGGCTTGCAAGTGGACATTTGTTTTTTTTTGTTTTTTAACATTTGAAATGTGAAAGTTTTGTTTTCAAGAAGATTAAAAACAAATAATGTTCATACAGTTCCATAATTAATCAGAAAATAATTCTGAGCACTCAAAAACCACAAACTTCTAATTGGCTCTATTTTTTTGTGTTTACAATGTGTTGCGTTGCAATCTGGATTCAAGGAAGGAAGAAACATTTAGTTGTGAGAACCACAATTATTTAAGTAACTATTTATATGATGACAATAATTTCTCAGAATTTGAGAAAACTAGTTTGTCCAACAGACCATTCACTAATGAAGTGTGCTTACTCTTTATAGGTTAATTTAGATAAATAATTTATAATAATAATTTATAATATAATTTAGGTACTGTTTGGGAGTACCAATCAAGTCCCTTGCACTTCTACTCCTTATGGTTAAAAGTTTGAAATTTCTGTATTTTTATCCAAGAGAAACAATTTGCTTTCTCTATTCCCCCCCTCACCTCACCCTTCCAAAACTCAACCCTTAATGTTCATTGCATTTAGAATTTGTTCTCAAAGGATACATGGGAAGAAAATGTTTGAGGAACCAGGCTTATGTTATCTCACTATAGTAGCTGAATATATAAAATATGTACAGGAGGGTTACCATAGAGCATTAGCTAATATGCTAATTTTGTTGACCAGCAAGTAAATTCTGATTAGTTGTTATAGTATTGTGACTTTGTCTGACAAAACAGATTTTTTTTTTTAATTAACAACATTTAACTGAATAATCACACTTATTAAAAATTTATTTTTTACTTTATTCAAAAGAAATGCTCAATTTTTAATAAAATGCAAGGCACGATGGTTATATATTTATTTAATATTATCCTTGCTTCTTTATGGTAAAAATGATACAAAATTAATGAACAAGTTCGAAATTTTAATAATTATAAATAATGATCCCTTATCATGCAAGATTCAAAATATGAATGGATCCATTTGAAAAGTTCACTTGGGTTAATGCCATTATAATCTTTTGAATTAATTTTGTCTTTAATAATCTTGTTGAAATTGCTATCTTTTGACAGTAGGACAATGTACAAATCAAATCATTTGCTTGTATTTGTTAGGTTTCTTTTTTTTTTTTTTTTTTTTTTTTTTTTTGTCCTAAACTGCAACTTTCAAAAAAATCTAATATGAACCTGTACAATCAAATGATTCCTTTTAAGCAAACTATTCAGTGATTTACTTTATTCAAATTGTTTTTAAAACCTTATAAAATCAGCCTGAATCTCTGATAGAATGGATTTGAGGCTAGCCTTTTATATAAATTCTTTGGAAATGAGTTTCCTAATGTTGCTCACCTTCTTGGATGATGGTTAAAACTAAGACTTTTCCTTTTGTCCTATTATTATTTATAATTATTATTATTATTATTATTATTATTAAGGAACTCTTGTAATATGTTCATTCATATTTTCAAAAAAGTAGCCAGGTAGTAACTATCAGATAAATTTCTTTTAATAATGCTATGTTGAATGTAGGTATATTTAAGTAATAAACATTCACACATGGCTAATGGCAGATTATACTAAAGTCAATTGATATAAGATTGGTTAATTTTATATCATCATATAGATTTTGACTCTCACCTTTTTGAACATGTGCTTGTCAAAGATTCCATTTTTATTGTATCATAGTCTGTCCAATTTCTGCTGTACAAGAGAGTATAGACAAATTCTTGATCTGTCCAAGAAGTTCTAAAAAAAAATAAAAATGCTTATTTTATTATCCTGTTTTTTCTGATAATTGCTAAAAGTTTAGTCTTTCAAAATTGTATTTAATGTAAATGGTATTTTTTAAATAAATTGTTTTTGTCTATTTTTTAAATATGAGAAACCTGTTTTGTACCATCTGCAACAAACCTGGTTTCATTTTTATTCATAGTTGCCCTGATCAGCAAAAATTTCATATAAAAAAAAAAAAAAAAATTTATTAAAATTATTAAATTTTTATTAAATTAAACTGAAACTTTGCAAAATATTTAAAACAAGTAAAACAAAGAAAGAGACATTTAAGTCTTCAATAATAATGGAACATCTCCACATAAAACTATGAACTTTCATTTACTATTTATGTACTATATATTTATTTATTTTTTTTTTTTTCCTCAATAGGAGTAAATAGGTTTGCCTATGATCTGATTCACATTCCTCCCAGGTTCCTTGTTTCCAGTTTAGGATTGGGTTTCTGGTTCCTTCTAAAGTCTTTTCCTTCTCTTTCACTTCTGGTAGCCCCTTGCATCTTGGTGACATTTTCACTTTGTGGTGCCTCTTACTCTGTAACTCTATCTCAAGTGGCTCTTGGGCTTTGTGCAGTGTAAACCTCATTTAAAAAAAAAAATCTAGAAATAAGCTGTTTTTGTTGATTTCATTTTAACAGTTGGTTTTTCTCAAGTGAAATATTTCTTAAAATCTGAGTAACATGGGCTTCATTAGCATTGGTGAAAATGTCTTAGAATCTGTCAAGAAACTACTTTACTTTTTTTTTTTTTGTTTCTTTAAGAGACACATTGGTGAAAGAGATTCAGTTAGGAAAAATCTATTGATAAATTTTCCATAACTTGGTGGGTATAGTAGGCTTTTTTCTTTTTTTTTTTTTTTCTCTCTCATATCAAAGAAATTCTTACCTATTGAGTTGTTGCTTGTAAATGCATGTAATAAGTTTTCCTAAATCCTTCTATAATGTAATAGGTCTGAAATTCTTCCTATATTTTTGACAGACAATAGATTCTTCTTTTGTGCAATCTTTGGATATATTGTATTTGTTATTTCTTATTTCTTTTGTATATTTTCTCTGGATGTTTTTGTATACTTACGTCAAGAGATAGTAAGTTTCTTGATACCTGCTTCAATTTTCTTTTAACTTTTTAAATTAGTTGTAGTAGTAGTAGTATATAACTAATAATATTACCTCTTCTCATTTTTCAGGTTTTAGAATCATTTGCGAGTATTTTTCTTCTTTTTTTTAATATATATATATATACAGACCAATCTGGTCTTTATGTATCTTTGCATTTTTGTGTCTGATATTTGCTAAACCGTCAGGTTTTGAAATCTGATTCTTAAAATTTACTTTTTTTTTTTTTTTCTTTTTTTTTTTTTTTCCCTCTTTTTCCAAGGTCAGAAAAATAAGAAATTGTGATATGCTTATCATGTCATAGTAGATTCCACTAGATATTCTGTTTCATTAAAGAGAGAAAAAAAAATTAGTTTTATCTGTTCAGATAAGTCTCTCTTCCCTTTTTATCAAATAAGTTCAGATCAATCAAGATTCCGCAGTCAGTATCTAATCCATATTTGTAAAATTTTCCTCTCTAAGAATCTGTGGGGAAAAGAACTTTGGTCTTAATTAAAATTTTTGAATTTTTAAATAACTGATCATTGTGAAGATCCATGCATATTTTGAAAGATACAGTTTGAAAATTTGGCTGTTTTCAGTTTGGGATTACTAGCATCATATCTAGTAATATATATATATATATATATATATATAATGTGTGTGTATGCTTGGTTCACCTCATGTCATGTCAGAATAGACTTGCTCTCAGTGTCCTTCAGAGAAGCCAAGAGCAAGGTTGACTTGAAAGGTGATTTCCTAGTATCTGAATACAGATACAAATGATCGATCCAGCTGTGACTAGAATGTGCATGTGTACATTGTGAGTGGAACAGCCACCCCAGATAGTTATACTCTTACAACCACTGGAGAATGCAGAAGTACCCAAGGCCACATACCCACTGGCTGATGGTGATTAGCAAATAAACAGTAATATTACATATGAGAGATCTGGTCTCCTATTTTCATTTATATTGTATATTTACGCACAAACTTTGCTTCATTTAGTGAAGTTGGACTTTTTGTTTCTTTTTACTAAAAAACTATATAGATTAGTTATGTGTATTGCCATACTCTTTATCAAGTATCTTGATGGTAGGCAGATTTCAAGTTATTTACATTAAAGAACTGTTCTTGTGTCGGTGTTCACCTGTGAGTTGATCCTTTGTAGAGGGTGTGGGGAGGGGTAATCAAAGTTGATCCTTAGTAGAGGGCATAATCATCAATAGCAGGATGTGATCGTCTCAATTATCCCTTCTATAAGTAACCTATTCATTTCAGCTACAATTTTCAACATAAATACTTTATTGCAGTTCACTGGCCTACAAGCATTAAGGTTACAAAGAAGTCAAGGGGAGGAAACAGAAAAGATGACCAATTCACCCCATGTTTAATAGGGATTTCTTCCTAAAGATAATTACAGATTCCTTGCCTTACCCAAACAGCCATCTGCTGCTGCAGTGGAAGTCCTGCACCAGTGGAGACACTCCTTAACTGGATGCCACTCTAACCTTGTTACTGATCAGAAATTTGTTATTCATATTTGATTCTTAGTGGATAATAAAAATGTAAAACAATAAAATTAAAAAGGGGTGTAAACAAGGGTTAATTCTTAGTTTGGGGGATAAACAAGGGTTAATTCTTAGTTTGGGGGGGGGGTAAACAAAGTTAATCCTTAGTAGAGGGTTAAGAATTCTTGTATTGCACATTAGTGATCAATCTGTTATTCATATTTCATTAGGGGATAAGAAAAATGTAGAACAAAATTCAGCGATCAAGGACTGAGCTTACTATAGTTTTGCAGATTTTTTGTCTAGGATATGCTGTTCTGAAATTGGTTCCAATGTGTTAGTTAAATTGTGCAACACTCTTTGTCATACACAGGTTATGTAGATTCAATAAGATATTCAGTTTTAAATTTTCTGACTCTTGAAGAATGCCAGTAAACAACAGCTAAAATATGATTCTATCAACAAAGATAAGGGCATTTATCCAAAATTTAAATACAAATAGGACTTTTCAAGAAGTGGCCTGGTGTTTCAGCTAGTTATTTGCAATCTTTGGCATACTTACATTCATAAAGAGATACTGATGGCATCCAATGTGATTAAATCTTTTTTGTATAGTCACGAAAGAGGGAAAAAGTAAAAGGGACAATGAAATTATGATATGTAGTAAACCCTTGCACTCAAATCCTAATACCTGCCAAATGAATCCTTGAGAACTTGTCCTACAGGATGCATTGTAGTCAATAGACATTCTGCTCATGGCGGTAAGGTTGAAGAGAAAGTACTAGACTGAATGCACTCCCACCCCCCAAAAACCATAATGGCAGAATAAGCAAAGATCTACACAATCTCAATGGCCAAACCAGTGGAAGAGGGCAGCACCAGTCGGTCTGACGTAATCAAGGTGGACTTTGACAGATGAAGCATCTCAGAGGAGAGCCAGTGCTGACAAAGACATTCTGCTGTTAACTGCTACTAATTCTACTCAATATAAGTGATTATTTAATTTCCAATGTTGATTGACTAGTGAATGCTTTATTCCCAAATATGGTTATCCTCACCTGGAGTTGACCTTTTCAGGTATCATATCAAAGTGAAACAATTGTTGAAGAAGCTGGACTCTTTGAGGTCAGTTCTATTCATACCCATCTTTGTCTTGGTAATGGCAAAGAGATAAGTGTCACTTTAATATTTATCTCTAGTCAGTCAGTTATAAGAAAGTCTGTTTGAAATTCAGAACTCAGTTTTAACTCCTGGCCACCTGAATGCATTAGATAAAAATATCAATCATGATGAGTCTGACCAAAGAATTGGCTTGAATAAAACTGAATCTTATTGTTTTCCTCTGGGATATTCAGTGTTCTGATAACCATGTTCCATTTTCTCAGTCTGAGCATATATGCAAGCAACCTGTCTGAATTTATTTTTATTTTTATTTGGTTTATTCTTTGTACATACAAAGCTGGGATAATGTGTTCTTTTAAATTTCTTGTTGATCATTTTATTTAACAAGGGAGAGTGTCAACAATGTTTATTATTTCTTATGCTTTCTTACATATTATAATTGCATGTCCTGTTATTCAGTGTAGGACTATTTGTATCATGGTTAACCATACTATAATTTGTTGATTTTTTTTTTTTTTTTTTTTTTTTTTTTTTTTTTTCTTTCTTCTTCATACTGAAAGTCTATATAAATTGCTATCTTTTGCATTGATAGGTTTTGTGAGGATTTTTAAAAAATTTTTTTCCCATCATAGTTTTAATTTGCAAAGTTGAATGTAGTAATTTTGTTTACTTGTTCTGTACTCTTCTATATTATGACACTTCTGGTTATTCAGTGTAGGATTATTTGCATCATGGCTGACAAGAATGTATGCCTAGTTCACAACCCTCATGTGGAATGTGCGCTCGCTCTCTCTCATATATATATATGTATGTCTATTTGGGCAGCAATCCCTCTTCTATAAAAGTTTCATCAAAGACGACTGAGAAAGTGTGGCGATTAAGCTTTTTTTTTTTTTTTTTTTTTTTTTTTTCATCTGTAAAAGTGATTTCTTTTTGGGACAGTGTATAGAAAAACTGTCCCAATGATCTGTGGATTTGAGCACTTTCAGCTAATCTACTAACCATTATCAAGGATTTTTTTTAGTGAATATGTAGATTTTTTTTTTTCTTTATGTAGAAATAGGAATGTTTTAATTTACAAATACAGGCAATGTTGTGGCCATGTTTATAATTGAATTTATTGAAAGTTGGTTTCTCTTTTCTTTTCTTTTCTTTTTTTTTTTTTTTTTTTTTTTTTTTTTCAATGTTTCCATTGTTTTTGACCATTTTTTTTTTTTGCATATTCAGTTGTACAAAAAAATAAAAGTGCTCCGACCCACATAGCATTTGGACAGTTTTTACACATTCCATGTCCAAAAAAGAAATCACTTGTATGGATGCAAGAAATATAAAATAATAAAGTATTTATAACAACATTTATAAGACTGATTATGATGACTGTAAACACTTCTGATCCTACTTAATCACAGTCTTTAATGAAACGTGTGTGTGGGTATAATAATATATATGGTTTCCACTACACTCAAGTCATGGCAAAGAATCCTAGTTTGTAACTGGTCTTTGTTGTGCATGTAGCATCTACATTAGTAAAAGATGAGGGTTCATAATATTGCTAAGAATATACAACATTCTTTAATTTAATCCTAATTATTAAAAGCTTATCAGAAAGTCTGTCTCTACATTTACTAAACTTAGATTAGCACGAGAACACTAGTGTTTAACACCCAGTGAGGATCAAACTCATTGTTGCAGCAATTGTCTTCAAGACTGCTTACTATCATTGTTGCCTTTAAATATATACTGAGTTTAGCACAGAAGAAATGGAATTAAGAATCGGATTAAATTAATTTTGGGGGTAGTGATGGTCTACTTGCATTGTTAATCACCATTTAAAATCCTACTAGTGCCTGTGGGAAGCTTTTACAAGAGGGTGCTGAATTATCTGCCTAACTAAGACCAGATTACAAAAATTCTGTTTGGTAATTTGGCCAGATTTTTAGGGAGTGAATTGTGCTGAGAACTTGTCAGCATTCTCTTCACACATTTTAATACTTACTAATATTTGTGTACCTTTTTAATTTATTTGGGACTGTTATTTGAACTTTTACACTCTTGTCTCACTTGTTGCTACATTTCTTGGAGGTTTAGGAATTCAAATTGTAAGTCTACCATTAGAATTTTGCTTATCTTCTATATAAATTATATGTCACACACACACAAAACCCTATATATCTATATATATATATATATATATATAGTTTTTTTTTTTGTTTTTTTTTTGTTTTTTTTTTTTGTGTGAGATAATTGAGGGGCAGTGTGCAAAATAAAAATGACCCATGCAGTGCCATGCTAACTTGATCCTGTTGACGCATAGTGATATGGCTATCAAAGAGTTTGTATATATAATACGCCACGTATATGTTCAAGAACACTTTGTTCATTTTTAGATATTCACTTTAAACTTTGTAAATTATAATTAAAAAAAAAAAAAAGTGGTGGTACAAAAAATAAATTAAAAAAATATCTGATACGTTGCTCTTGGTAGGATGAGAAATAAGCAGACTCTGAAATTCCAGATTGAATCTATGGATTGTCAAGGATTACTCTGACCATCCAAAGATTACACAAAAAATATTGTGCTTTGGGAACTTTTGTAGTAAACATAATTTTGGTTTTAAATGTGTAACATTTATGAGGATAATATACAGATATCTTACTTTAGGTGTTTATAAACTGTACACTGTTCAATTAACATTAACAACAAACTATTTTAAATTACAAAATTGTCCTTGGATTAAACAAAACTTACAATATAATATATATTACTTATAATACATTCTTTCTTGCGATCAATTTTGACAGCACAAGTGCACTAGATATATATTATTCATAGACATCTACTAAATATCCTATAATATATATTAGGTTGGTGCAAAAATATCGTATTTTGGCGTATTTTTTAATGTCAAAAAAACGATATTATTTTTGCACCAACTTTATATATATATAAGAAAATCCTTGTAAAAATCCATTTTCTGTGTGTTTTTATATAATACACTGCTACAAGGTTTGTCTATTCAAGTAATCTGACTGTCCCATTTTCCTGTATACAAAGTGTTAATTAACCCTTTTCATTTTAATGAGGTTATATTGTCATATTTGACTGTTGTTAGGGATTTACATTTCCTTCTGTATAAAGGACAACTTACACAAATCTTAGCTATAATAATGCCTTATCCATCATGAAGGTCATGCAAATGCATGGGAGCCTATTTACATCAGAATTATGAGTAAATATTTCTGAAAGAAGAATTTAAGACTGTGAAGTGGGTGGTGTTGCCATAGCTGTATATAATATTTCTGTTCACTCGTGTAATTACGCATTACAGGAGCCTGGAACTTGATCTTCAAAAATGGTTATTAAATGACATTTACTTGTCACTTTCTTATTTTGTCAGGTCAGATTTAGTCCTTTTAAGTTGGACATTGAGGAACTTTAACTGTTCAGTGCTTGATGGGATTTGTCTTCCATAATGAAAATCATTTGGAGTTGGAAATCAAAGTTAGACAAGGCACTATTTTAAATATGTTTATGAAAAAAAATAATTGGAATCCCTCAAGATTGTAGATTGCCTTGAAACACCTTTTTATGAAGAAAAATAATCACAATTAACAAATCATTGGAAATTTCTATATTACCCAATACATTTTGAAAGATACACTTTTTAAACATTGATTCTTGGCTTAGTATGGCACAAGGCCACATTAGAGCATTTTATTAAGAGAAGATCAAACTTCATTATTGAATGATTAAAGCTTTCAAAAATGATTCGGTTAACAAAACCTAAAAAATTTGATATTTCAAACTTGGCCAGCCAGAAATCCAGCCAAATAAGTCCTTATTTTCCATGGACTACTCATAAAAGTATACAGGCCTCTTAACTTTATATTTTATACAAGGTTTTATGACAAAATATTGCATCATCCAAATCTGTCATCTCTCCTACCAACTAAATTTGGTTTCATAAGACTTCAGGTTTTTCCCAAAGCTGAAATCACCAAAGAGATTTCCAACTGTCACATTCTTAATCATCAGCTGAAATTGGATGAGATTATTTTGAAAAGGATTCTACAGACAGTCTTTAAGTTTTTTTTTTTTTTTTTTTTTTTTTTTTTTTTTTTTTTTTTTAAGCTTAGCACCCCAAGCAAGGCATGAAGCCACTAGGATGCAGGGGGGTTGCAGAAGATTTGTAGCAAGAGCAGATAGGAGTGATAGAAGAAAGGATGAAGGGAAGGGTAGTGTGTAGATCAAGGTAACTGGAGATGTCGATTGACATTACATTTGAATAGTTGGAGATTATAGCTATCAGGGAAACAGTAGTTGGGAAGGGTGTTCCACAGGCGAGAGGTGCAAGGTATGAAGCTATTGGAGTAGAAGAGACGGCTACATTTTAAAGTTTCTACAGTGTAAGGGTGAGAGTGGGATGCTAGCCTCGTAAGGCGCTTGTATTCATGGAGACTGGGGACCAGGGAAAGCAGCTCATCGGAGCAATTGCCATGAAAGTATTTGTAGAAGAGACAGAGAGAGGCGACGGCGCGTCTGTGAGATAGTGGCTGCAGGCGAGACGCCAGATCAGGGCCAATCACATTACATATCCGTCTCTGGATCTTGTCAAGAACTCCGAGGTAAACAGAAGGTGCCCCAGACCATATATGGCAGCAATACTCCATGCAAGGGCGAATGGTCGTTTTGTATATTTGAAGTATCGATTCGGGGGAGAAAAATTTCCTGGCACGGCACAGAGAGCCAACTTTCCTTGCGGTGGACGATGCAATTGACTCAATGTATTTGTTCCATCTCGGGTCAGCAGTCAACGTGAGACCGAGCAGACGCAGGGAGTCACTCTCGAGAAGTTGACTATCAGACATTCTAATGGGGGGCAGGTAAGGATATCTATAGTGGTTAATGGAGAGTAGTTTAGTTTTAGAGGCGTTAAATTTGACTATCCAATTGTTGCCCCAGTTAACAACCGATTGGAGGTCCATTTCAAGACGCGCGGCCAGGTTAGTTTTGACCGTGACACTAGATTTGGATTTGAGGCAGGAGTAAATTGCAGTGTCGTCCGCGTAGATGCCAACTTGGGAACCTATGGCGTCAGGAAGGTCGTTGATGAAAATAAGGAAAAGTGTGGGGCCAAGGATGGAGCCTTGGGGAACACCTGCATTCGTGGGATAGGAACGGAAGGGATATTGGGATAAGAATGAGGCCTCTGGTGGGATGGGGGGGCTTTGAAGAGAAGTAAAACACTATTTGCTAGTTAAGATAAACAAACATTGATATTACAGACTTTATATTTTTCAACCACTAATGATAATGAAGAATTTATTAAGTGTTGTAATAAAAAAAGATCAATGAGATAGAGTAAAGCTATTAACAAAATGAATTAAAATGCTTCATCTATGAATTTCAAACTTAACATTATTCTTTTATGTGCCATGTTCTTTCAGAATGTGAGCAATCATAACTCTCTAAAAGTTCCTATCCTTTATAGCTCTTAGCAATGTTTATCTTCTTACTATCTCTTTCAGTCTCTGATCTGCCATCCATTTAAACAAGCTCTTTACATAGGTTACTCACTGTTTCCCTATGCTCTTCTTGCCTTCAATATCTCTTACAAATGTCAAATGTTCCCAGAATTTTCAATTGTCTTTTTCTGATTCTAAGTGTCGTTTTTTGTTCCCATTTTTCTTAACTTTCTTGCTGAGATGTTTTATCCCTGGTATTCTTCTGTAGAATAACATTTGTAAATAATTCCAATTCTGCTTTTTGCAAAGCACTTAGACAAGGCACAGATCAGAGTATTTACTTTCTCCAGGGATTTTATTTCATCATAATCTGCTTTCAGAGACTTCTTGGGACCATTTATATTACGTGTAAGCAGAAGGAATCACTACTGAATGTAAATGTAAACTTTGTAATTTATACTGCCGATACTCTGGTAATAATTTTTTTTTTTTTGATCCACCACTTTATGGTGAGTAATTTTTCTTACCATTGCTCTTTCACCACTTTGTTATATATATATATATATATATACATAATAAAAATTTTTTTTTTTTTTTTGTTGACTCCTAATTAATCTGTGAAGAAATACTTCAGCATTCACAGCCACATAGGAGGATAGATATGACTTAACTTTTTAATAAAATTTTCTTGTTTCTAAATCAAAAAAGTAACAATAGAGTAGAAAAATCTGAAGTTTTAAAAAAAAAAAAAAAAAAAAAAAAAAAAAAAAAAGTGATAGAATGACTACAAACTTTAAATCAAAGCTGAGATGGTTTAGGTTAGATCATGAAAGCCCAAATCCTGAAGTGTGAGTTTGTCATGTTGGAAGCCTTTTCTTTCTTCTCAATTCTTCCCTCCCTGTTTGTCATAGTCTCAATGTGTCGTGATAACAAATATCTATATATATATATATATATATATATATATATATCATGAAGTAAAAACGAAGAAAAAAAAAAGAATTTCTCTATTGTCTTCATTTTTGGTCTCAGCTGCTCACTTGTGATATGAAGTCAATAATTTCAAAATACTGCATGATTGATGTTGGCAGAATTTAAGATAAAGACCATTGCCCATAATCAAACACAAGTCTTTTAGGCCAAGTCTAATGGTGATGTAAAATTAAGTTTTCAGACAGACTGCAAAATGTAATATCATGAAACAAATCTTGATTGTATTTAAGTAAATACCAGTCATATTACTACTCTTCCTCTTCCTCTAACAAGCATTTGACATGTTTTCTTTCCGTCTGTTAAGGAAACCCAGCTAGTAAGGTCTAGGTTAACTGAAATAATAAGGACAGCAATTAGCTGAATAAAATCTACTGGGAAATTACTCACAAATAATTTAAGAAATTATAAATAATTATTTTTCATTACATAATTAAACAATTACTTCAGTTAAATGATACAATATCCCAAATTGTGCATGGAATAGACTTCTGTGAGCATTCTGTGTTGAAAGTTATTTTTCAAATTTTTTTAATAAAAATTTGGGTTTCAGATAATTGGCTAAAAATTAAGGCAAATGTTATCTTAAGATATGAAAATAAATAATTTATGTAAATAGGTAAATAGTTGATTATCATATGCTAAATTACATTTAAATCACTTTAAGGTAATTAAAGAATCCAGGGTTTTTTTTATTTTACTCAGATTTTACTGAATGTGTGTTCTTGTCAATCTGTTTCTATACTTGTAAAATCCATTATGCAGGAAATTTAACGTATGTATTAATTTTATGATCATTTTTCTTATGCCTCCATTAATGTCAGTTTTTAGTAATTGGCAGTCTCTTGGTTAATCCATTTTTGCATTTAAAATAAGATTTTTGTTTGTTGTAAATGTTGACTTGTTCATTTTAATATTGTCTCCGTCTCTCATTTTGCTTTTTAAACATTCAAAGCAAGAGAGTTAACCTTTTGACATGTGTCAAACAGATTGGGATGTTCAGGGTAAGCTCTCACAAAATCCTTCTGGGTAAAGTTGTTTCTGTAAAAATTATCTCTAAATTATTTAGATTTGTGTATGCACACATTTGAGTTAGATTTGTGATTCCAAAAACCACAATTTTATTTGTTTTGTATTCATTCTTAATAGCCATGGTTTCATGTTCTCTCTTTTTCTCTCTCTCTCTCTCTCTCTTTCTAAATATATGCTCCTGAAAAATTTATTTCAGTTGAGCACTCTGGGAGGAAGTATGGGTTTGTAAACAGTGACTACTATGGCTAATAATGCAAGACTCTTTGGTAAATCGAATCAAGTTCTCTCAGTCACTGTGTGTTTATCTAAAAATAAATACGCTTAACTTCACCTTCATCCCTGCCATGTGCCAATGGCTTAGCGGTAGAATCCTCAACTGACGCCAATTCAGTTGGGTTTCGGTGCTAGCCAGAGGCAACCAGATCTCTAGCCACACTGATGAGCCGTGATACAGTGAAATAGTCTACATAGAATCTATTGTCTGTATTATAAGGATCATGTTAAGATAGTCTTTTCTTTTATTTACTACAACACTGTCAACTTATAGTAGCAACTGCAATAGATTTCTTCTGTTTCTCAACTGCAACACTTGTAGCCAAATCGCAGTTCAAACGATAGCCTGTCGTAACAGTCCAACAAAGTAGAAACAACAAAATGGGGTCACATGTCCAACCTTCACGTCTCCCGAGCAAAAAACACGTGTTCCGCTCACCAGCTCAGAAAATCTTCTGCCTTTATAAGCAAAAAACAATGGCTTTGGTTCATCGAGAGATCTTTCTGATTGGTCATGCCATTCAGGGGAGGGGAGAACATTAGCATAGATTCTAGTCATTGAAGTAGATTTTTGCTAACTACTTTTGTAATTTTTCTTCGGCAGATCGCACACAGAACTTAGTGATTTGATTTTTACAGTTTATCAATTCTTGGATAGGAGGTTGTTTATAGTACTCTATGGTCCTCCATCTAAGTACTGACCAGGTTCAGCATTGCTTAACTTTGGTAATCCAATGCAAACTGGTGTTTTCAGTGTGATTATACTGAAATCATAGGCTATGTTGAGATAGGCAAGTCATTTTGGCTTACATACTGTAGAGGTTAAGGAGGAAAGAAGGTTCAAAGAATTTAGTACTTGCATGATAGATCAAAAGAAAGCATGTACTATACTTAAAAAGTCTAAGCAAATGGACAAAGGAACAAGGAGCATAATGGCAAAGAGGCATAATTCAGAAGCATCAAGACTAGAATTTTCATTGCCCAGAAGATATTACATATAGATGTGAAAAATAGAAAAAAAGTTACAAGATAGTAAACAGTAGATTCTACATATAGAATCTCTTAGTCACTTCTACTGATCTGGTCTGTCTTATTGCTGGATTTAGTCATATTTTATAAATCTACAGATGCATTCCATTTAAACAATTATTTTGGTGCAAAATAGTTCTTTTGTTATTTTTGTCAAATAAAAGTGCAGAGAGACCATGTGAAGTAGGTTGCATGCACTTGTACAGAACACCCTTACTTATTTTGCTTCTGTAATTCTGTCTTGTTTATTTTTACTTCACAAACTCCTGTTGCTTGGATTAGCTAAAAGCAATAAGTAATGCTCTTCTGATAAAGTCTTCTTCATTTAGATGGAAACATTGTTGACTTGAAACAGAAAAAACGGCACTTTATTATCCTATATTGTACAGAAAATACAATGAAAAAAAAATGACATTACAAATGTACTCTTAGTTGGAATGTCATTTCATGTTAGTCACTTTGTCTTTCATAAAAATAAAGCTACTTTGTTTTGACAGTCTATCATTAATAACTATAAATCTGTCTGAGGGAACCCTGGGGAGTCATTGTTGTGGGTGGGGCTGTGTATGAAATGATTTCCATTTTTTTTTTTTTTTTTTTTCTCTTGAATGCTAAGGGACTTGTTGGTTTGAATATAGTTAAGATTTTGCCTGTAGGACAATAGATTTCAAAAGAATATGAATATACAGATATTTTTTTTTCTTGTTTATTTACATGAGCAGCCATTATTTCTGAGACTCTTTATCCTTATTTATTAATGTGACTTTATTTACATACAGACTAGTGTCATCATCTTTGTCATTATCATGTCTTGGGGACTCTGTGGAAACAGGGTGAGCAATAAATAAGCAGTACTAAAAATGAAAAGAACTAGATAATATATCCCTTGACATTCTACCCCTGTAGGTAGACATAAATGATTCAGTTCAGAATTGCCTGTAGGTTACCTGGATCAACATAAACCTGATGAAGACCAGAGGGCACAATGGCTGAAATGTTGTGATGACAACACCAAAAATGAGGACAATAATCTGAATGTAAATAGTGTAAATAATGATAGCTTCTGATGCCAGAAATTTAGTCAGAAAGTGACTTTCTTAGAATTGCCCTTCTCCTCCCTTGTTTAACATTAGCATGCTATTGATGAAACAGAATGGCCAAATTCTATCAAATTGGCATAGAAGGAAGCTACAAAAGATCGGAAGTTGTAGTCATGGTTGCACCTGGCATAGAAAAGATGTATACTTGCTGGTTGTACTTGGAATAAAAACTATTCAATTTCCTAATACTGAATTCTAAGTCAAAATTAGAGGAAAATTGCCTTTCTCCTGATAATCTTCATTGCACTGATATAAAAGCTGCAATTTTCATGACAACAATTTTCTGAATGACATGGATAAAATAACTTTTTTTTTTTTTTTTTTTTTTTTTTTTATTAGGTTGCTGCAAAAATAATGTCGTTTTCTCACATTACTATGCGAGAAAATGACATTTTTGCACCAACCTAATATATAGAAAATAAAAAAGAAAGTGGCTCTGGTTGGTAAAAATTAAGAGTAGCTTTGTGGAGATGTTAACAAACATATCATGCTAAATGACTCCAAATTCTTCAAACTTGAAATGGAATTAAGATATCCTTTAAAAAAAAAAAAAGAAAAAAAGTGCTCATGACTACGTAGACTGCTTGTCTTCCTTTTCTTTCCTTCTTTCCTTTCCTTCTTTTCCAATGAAGACCTTCAACAATTATCTTTTCATTTCTATTTACTTACAAATTCTTTCCACCCAAACTCCAAAGATATTTTTAAAAAAAACTTTATTTTTTTTTTTTCTTATCTACTCTGTCTCCATCTGAATAATCAATGATTATTTGTCATTTGATAAGTGGATGTAAGAAGGGTAGAAATGCAGCTGCCGAGGGCTTAAGTTTTCTGCTCGTGAATCTTATCCTCTTTACTCCTACCCCTCACCTCCTGTTTAACCTCTAGAGATGAGAATGAATGCATGTCAATATTGTAGTGCGTGTGGAAAACCAGGTTCCTAGATGTGTACAGAAGTGTCTTGAACATTGATGTTATCTGCAACATTTGGTGCAGGATATGAGCCCAAGCTGCTTTTCGGCTTCAGCTTCTGAAATTCTGTTCCTTGACTAATTATAGTGCTCAACGAATCCCACCCTGCCAGCCACCTCCTACATTCTGATCCGATATACAGGCACAATGCAAACTTTTTGCATTTTTTTTCTTTTCAAGCTGTTCTTGTCTCATAATCATAGGTTATTAGATTATGAAAGACTATCAGATTTGCATTTTTAAGGAAGGAAAAAAAACAGTTTAAAATTTAAAAATTTCCTTATTAGTTAAATATGTCTAAACATAAATATTCCTAGGTTAGTTTATTACAGAATTCAGATGAAGCTGAATTTTGCTTGGGTATCAAAAGCCAAAATGGTGCAAATGGAAAGCTTCACATGATGCAAGAGTATAATTCTAGTAGTGGTGTTTTACTTGTATCATCAAAATAACCACTACACACAGTGGTCCTATTCTAAAATAGTCCTCTTACTGAAGCCAAATTGTATATGCAACTGTTTTTGTTTGGCTGGAATGATTTGTATTGTTAATTTCATTCTCATAAGTTTCACTTGAGTAGTTTCTTCCCATGAACTTCTTCTTTGGAAAACTGACTCCCAAGAGTATGCTTTTCCAGTCGCAACAATCTTAACCTGTTCAACACTAGGGTTAACTGTTTTCTTCCCCCACATATACTCATAAACTGTTCCTATTTCTCTGTAACCCTCTACCTCGAGTGGCTCTTGGGCCTTGTAAAGAGTGAACATCCAGCAAATGATGGAAACCCTTATCTTTTTGTTTATTAATCACTCATAGCTATCCAAATTTGGGTGTTGGGATATAAACAGCGATTGTCTCCCCTTTGTTGAGATAGTCACAAGAATCACATGACAGCCAGTGAATGATATCTGAGGATAATGATGGACAGTTGTGATGTAGAGCCTGCAGAAGGACATCCCTAGCCCACAGCAGTAGGAATAACCATATGGCCTCACCAGGTTCATAGAGAAACAGCTGTAACTTCAGTTTTCCCTCCATGAAATATTACAAGTAATGTTCCCCTTCTTTGCACACCATTTGTTGTTGCATATATATATGTTATAATTTCTCCATGTAATATATATATATATATATATATATAAAATGTAGCATTGGAAAACTCTAAGAACAAAGCATGTTTGTCATTCGTTTTCCTATCAGCTATTCTGTTCCATCCGTGAACTATGGTGTTATTATATCATGGATATAATAATGCCCATAATGGAAGAATAAATCTTTATTGCATAGCTCTCTCTCATTACAGGGGTTTACAATGGCTTTAAGAATGTTTTGATTATAAGACAATGCAGCCCTAAAACTGATTATGTGCTTTTATGTTTGAACAAGGAAACTCTTCTTGGTGTTTAATCTCCAAACATTTGCCTGTTGTTTTCTATGACTTTCTTCAGGCCTCTGTCATACATAGTAATTTGTAGTAGTAGTTATGCTTCAACATAAATTTAGAAGGCCTATACAAACTGTAAAAAAAAAAAAAAAATTTTTAATTGATGAACACCAAAATGCATTTACAGGATCTGGAGAAAAAAAAATAAAGTTTTCTCAATTGGGAGAGGTCTATAAGAATTTCCAAGTGGTTTACATATACTATTCCACCCTCTTCTCAATCATTCAGAAATTGAAAACATTGGTAGTACATCAATCCTTGGAAGATTTCAACTAAGTTTGTCAACCTGAAATTGAGTGTAAAGGATGCCCAGGTAGACCTGAAGAACAGATGTACGTGCCTCATTTAACAGCAATCAACCCAATAAAGTGGTCCAGTGGTGTAATGGATAACAGCTCAAATTGAGAAATTGGAGAGCCAAGTTTAAATTCCAGTAGTGCTTGTTACTTTCACATGCGTGTAAATACATTTGGTGGATAGGGCATGAATACATATCTTCTCCCACCAGAAATGGGTAAATAGCATGACAGACTAGATCCTATAGCCCTGGGTGGTAACCAGTCTAGGAAAAGGACAACTCTGAATTCAAAAGCTCCAACTATGGGTTAAATAACCTTATTAACCTTTAATTCGCCGAATGTGTTGAATGCAGTTCTATCCCTGAAGACACACTCTATCAGGGTAGGGTTTCTCCAAAACAAGTGAGTAGGCCCTGGATTTGGTTTTGGTGTGCTTTTACCAGTGCTGGGGAAACCAAGATTTCATGGAAGGGTTGTATGAAAAAAGCCACAACAGAAGAAATGCACACACACCCCAACCACTATAAAGGTTTTGGGTCAATTGAATAATCTCTGGAATTTGGTTAAAATTGAACTTTGTGAACACAACCATCAACATCATATGGAGAAAAAGAACATATCACCTGATACAAAAAACAAAAGGTGAAGAAGCATGGTGGGAGACAATCATTTTACAGCAATTCTTGAGAGCAGTAGGTACTATGGAACTTGTCAGGATTGACATTTTGGCTAATCCATCTCCTTTCATTCTTTTACAAGAAACATTATCTATCCCTCTTAGACTTGGCAGGCAATTCATCTTCCAACAAAATCTGAAAAATACTTTTAAAACTGCATCAGAATGGGCTGATATTTGGGTTTTCAACCAGTCAGATTTTGGGTGGGAGGATTGGGCCACAGATTGGTAGACTCAAAATGTTAACTTTCAAACTCCCTAAGGTGGGACAACCTGCAATGTGCATTGTCCCACACAATTGAGTGGTCACACTGGGTTTTCTTTCTGCTAGCTGTTGTTTTTATGCCACTGCAAAAATAATACATGCAAATGTATATGTACTAATAGGGAAAAGAATGAAGATTTTCAATAATATACACATATTATTTGGAATGCACCTTTTGAGCCTGGCAATCCTGGAAAGTGGGTAGAATGACTTCCTAACTTATGTTGAAAATAGTGTATTGAGCAAAATAGTTTGAGAACAACTGGGTTAATAGAATGGCCTTAATTGCCGAAACTAAATCTAGTCAAACACTTGTGGAATTATTCTGTATAGATGAACAAAATAGCAGTTGAGATGAACAGAAGGCTTTAAAAAAAAAAAAAAAAAAAAAAAACTTCTACAAGCAATAATTGGTGTCAAAAGATCCTCAATGAAATGTTAGCTGAGGTGGTTGAAGTCATTATAATAATGTATTGATAATTATAGAAATAAAATATTAATTCTCATTTGTTAATTCAGTTATTAAGCTGTTTTACTAATTTTAATTAATAGACATTCACCTTATTTTCTCTTTCTTTTCTGACGTATTTTTTAACGTCAAAAAATGACATTATTACGTCATTATTTTTGCACCAACCTAATATTAAAAAAAAAGCTGAAAAATGAAACGCACATATTTATATTTGACATTTTAATAATAAATTTTAAATAATAAACTAATTCTAATACATTTACTTGTTTTAAAAGAAGTATAGTCTATTAGTAATTAGAATTGGAAATATTTTAAAAATTGTATTTTAATATGACGTACTCATATTCAAACAACCCTTTTGGAAAAAATCTTTGTATACAACCACAAATTTAACAGTAAAAAAAGAAAGAAAAAAAATAAAGTGCCAAACAACTTTTTGTCATTGAAAAAACCCAGATGACATGCGAAAAACCGGATGTCATCATTTGTTGAACAGGCACCCCTACCCATCTTAATTTAGCCTCATTCCAAAAGTATTTTGATACAATAGTTGCCTGTGAAAATGAATACCCTACCACCCCTTGTCAAAATCATTGAATCTCCCAGTATCCTTAGAAACTAATATTAAGAATTTATGTGCTTATAAAACTCAGTAAATTTCAAAATAAGGTATTCCAAAATTTGCTTGAAAATGAAACTACTGGTGATTTTAATTTAAATCTATAATTAAATTTGAAGTTTTTGGTTTGTTTTTGAAACCTGGCAATTTCTGTTTTGTGATGGAACCATATTTTTAAATTAGTAAATTTATAATATATATATGCTCCTGGAAATCCAGTTGAGCTCTCTAGGGAAAGGGTTTTTTTTAAAAAAAAAACAAAAAAAAACAGTGGCTCCTACTGCTATTAAGCATTACTCTTCAAGTAAATTGACTCGAGTTCTCCAAGCTGCTGTCGTATTCCATATAGAGAAAAACGTTAGAATTCCCTTCCTTTCTGTTGTGCGATGATGGCCTAGAGGTAAAATATCTGACTGATGTCAGATCAGTCAGGTTTTGATCCCGGTTTGAAGCAATCTGACATCTAGCCACACTGAGGAGCTGTGATACAGCAAAACTGCCGGTGAAGTCACCTTGTCCCTCTAGCTCTCCTGATCTTGACAGATTGTTGGAACATCTTCCAGTGCCAGATTGACTTGTTGGAGGTCCTGGTGAATGTCCTTCAAGTAGCTGCATGGCCATCTCCAGTCTACAGATGGGAGGTTGAACAGCTAGTTGACACTGGTGGGGTGGTCATCAGGTCATTGCAATGGTGCAGATGATACTTGGCTTGCCAGTCCTCTGGTTGAAATATTTCAGCTCCATAGTTGCTACTGTAATATTTAAACCAGTTTATTCTATGAGTTTCTTCAACTTTATAATCTATATGGAAAGAGAATAGTCTCTTTTGTAATTTCAGAAAATTGGTGGCAAATCTACAAACTTTGGTTATCCCTACACAAAATAGCAAAGAACAATCTTGTCTTGGAAGTGTAAGACTTCAACATAATTAATCTTTATGATGACAAGCAGTGGATACAACAGCTGTTTTATTGCTTGAGCAAACAGTTTTTGTACAAGTCAGTTGATAAGAATTCAGCTCCCTTTTAATGTGCCACAAAACCAAATTTAAGTGTTACGACTATTGTAGCAATCTTTCTTGAGGAATTTGTCTGCCTGTATTTTTTAAAATTGTCAGTCTTACCTGAGTTTGAATCTTGACCACTCTTGTGAGTAGGAAATTTATTTCTGTTGCCAGATTGGCCTTTGGTTAGTTGCATATATATTCACCCACTCACTTTTTTTTTCTAACTTGAATCTCTTGTTTAAAGGGGAAAGGTTAGTAATTTATGTATCACACTCCATTTTGAAACTTCCATTGTGTAGATTTGAGAACTATCCACATATCTTTTGCAACTACTGTAGAATGGCTTGTGAGATCCAAAAAATCTTTGTTCACATAGTCAAGCAGAGATGATTATTTTGACCTGCTAACTGATAAGATTAACTGTTGATGAAATAGGACACAAAAATGAGTTGTTTTCTTACTTTTTTAAATTGATAATTACTTTAGTATGGCACAAGGCCATAAGTTTAATGTACTTTGTTTTTCTAACCATTGCACCATGAAATTCTTACAATGTACCTAATACTTTCCCAGATCACGATTTTAACTACATTTATCAATTCTTGTTACCAATTTTGACTATATTTGCCAATTCAACTTGATAGTTTCTAGTGAGACTTGAACTTGTATCTGTAGGAACCTTATCTTGAGAATTAATCTAACAGCCTGAGCTTTAATAGCTAATGGTTTGTAGAAAATTAAATATAAAAATGTAAACTTGTTCTTTATTTTCATTGATCACCTATTGCTGCTATATTTTCACATTAGTAGGTTTTTTTATACATGCACTAGTCATATTAGTAGTACAATTCTGAATTCCTATTAAAAAGTACATTATTTTTAACTTATTTCTTTCATCATAATTTTACTCAAACTTTTCATCACAATTACTTAGTGTCATCCAAATTAAGTTGCAATAAATATGACCCTGAAATGAATGGTTGTCAATTCTTCATCTTCAGAATATTACTACTTATATAACAAAAGAGACTTCAAATATGTCATTGAGCAATCAATGGAATAGCAATAAAGAATAGGTTCTTATAATTAGATTTGCTTTTCCACAAACCCTCAAATGAGTTTTGAATGGTATAAATGGCAAGAAAGGTTTCCTGCAGTAAATGGGTTGTGAGTTCAAGTCTCACTGACGGCTTATCATTTCTGATCTGTGCCTATTCATTAATATCTGTAGGATGAAAATCTGAGTGGTTGTAATGAAAAGTAATTGGAAAAAGTGAAAGAAATCTTATAGAAAATAATATCTGAACAAAACTAGAAATAATAATACATAGAAAAACTATTCAGCTACGCGTTTCCCCTGTTACAGTGGGTGTTCTCGGGCTGGAATGAAAGACAAGCTCATGTTTGAGAAAAGGGTGTTAGAGTTTGGGGAAGAGATAATGATGATTCTTATTAGATGTTGCATCCAGAGGGTTGATGTTTTTTTTTTTTTTTTTTTTTTCTACTAAAGCTACTAATATCTGCTGGATTTTAAATTTAGCTCACTACAAGCAGATTTGTTTTTTTTCTCTATTAGTTCTTATGTTGTATTATGACAATTGAAAATTATGAGATCAGTGCACTTTCAATGTATTTTCTTGTTAGTAAATTCTTTTCTCTTTTTAATAAAACTAATTTGAAATTGTGGTTAGATGTGCTGATGTATTGAAAGTGTTACGTCATCGTAATTTATTGACAGTTTCCAACTGTTTTCATTAGTACTTCATTAGTACTTCATTAGTACTTCATTAGTACTTCATTAGTCAGCAACATAAATTACTTGTGTCATTATTCTTACACAGATTCTACATAAAGGATCTGATCTTTTCAAAAAGTTACAGGTTTGTTAAGCTATGCTTATTTACTTAGCTTAGTCTAGCACAATGTTAGCATAGTTGGGTGCCAATGTGTCTTGAACTCTACACTGTCAGGTGTGATAACCATTACAGCTTATCAGCTGAAATGTTTTATTTTTCCTTGTGTATAATTTGGAGTGATCATTTGAAATGTATTATTTCTAATTTGTTGAAAGGCATGGAGGTGGATTAAAATTAATTCTACAACTAAAAAAATGTTGCACTTGTCACAGAGTTCCTTAATGTCTGAAAGAAAAATAATAATTTTTTTTTTTTTTGTTATAAATATGTTTGCATTTTGAAATTTTCTGAAGTTTTAAATTCTTCATTATAAAATTTCTAAGCAACAAATTTTATCCATGGGTGTGGATGAGTGTAGTTATGTTTACACATTCTTGATCTTACACTCCTATTTTCTTCATTACTCCCCTTTGTTTTTACCCCACTGCACACGCATACACCTAATGTTCTTGTTCCCAGTTGCCTTCCATTTTATTTTGTCTTTCTCTTTCTCTCATAATTTTATGCCTCTATTGGGGGTGGTAAGAAATTCTCAACTTTTATTTTTTTAAATGTTCTGTTTTAGCTTTATTAAACAATGTGTAAGAGGGATATGGAAATGCCAAGTGATCTAACAAGCTTGTGTAAATGAATGGTGGGATAGTAGAAATGAAGTTACAAAGGGTAGAAAGTTGTGGAGAGCCATGATTGCTCACATTTTCAAGGAATAATGGTACATATGATTTTTATCAGTCTTCCAGGGAATTTTTTTTTTTTTATTTTTTTTATTTATTTATTTTTTAGTTGCATAAAAATGTTTTATCTTATTACTAAAAGGTTATGCAACCTGTCAGAATCTATTGTTCATAATATTGTTATACTCAAATTTTGCATATTTTACCCCCCCCCCAAATTTTCTTCAGGTGGATGTTTTCCTATTCAGTAAGCTTCTCAGAATTTTTAATTGAACACTTTATT
>OZ010596.1:4603663-4638663 GCA_963932145.1 Acanthosepion lycidas
ATTATTACTAACATTTAAGTGTTACAGTTGCCATCGTCTTTTGAGGAGTGAACTTTCATTTTTTATTTTTTTTTATTTTTAATAAATTGGCAGCAATAATAAACAATTTTAATCCAATAAAAATGTTTGAATTAAATGCAAAACATTTTCATAACTTTTTGTACTCGCTTTACTTTAAGGCCACAATTACTTAATACTATCAAAAGAATGACTTTCTGCAGTTGCAGTAAACATTGTTTATTTACACTCAGACTATTGTCCTCATCTTTGATGTTATCACATTTTGGCCATTGTGCCATCTGGCCACCTTTACATTCTTGTTCTTGATAACCTTCAGGGAATTCCAAACTGAACCCTTTATTTAATCTATAGGTGTAGATTTTTCTCATTCCACTGTCTCATTTTCTTCTTATTTAGTACTTCACCCTGTTTTCACCAAGTCTAAGTCTGCAATAGCTTAGTGGATTAAGTTGTTGGTTCAAGTAATTGTGAGTTCAATCCCTAGGCCTGGTCATGCAGACACTTGGAAAACAGAGCAAGCAATAACTAATTAGAACAAGATGAAATATCCCTAGATATGGACAGTGAAATGAGAACAATCTATTGCTGCAGATTAAATAAAGGGTTAAATTCAAAATTCTTTGAAGGCTACCCAGAGTGAAAGGCACCTGAAGAAGGTTGGAAAGTACAAGGGCCAAAATATTCTGATAAGACGAGGTCAATAGTCAGAGTAAAAATAATGTAAATAAATCTTCATTGCAGGAATTCAGACATTTGTAATCATTTGAATATTAACCAATATAAATTTCTTACTCTTGTCCATATAATAGCTAAAAGTAACAGTGGTATCACTAGTTTTGCTAATTTTAATAAACAATGTTTATTATTATTATTATTAAAATATCTTTTGCTATTACCTGGCAACTAGAGGAGAGTGACTCATTTGAGCAGTGAAAAATCTGGGTAGACTTTTTTTTTTTTTTTTTTTTTAAATGACATTTAAATGATACAAGGGTGGGTGAAGAATGTGTAAGTGTTTATCCAAGTATTTGCTCAGGTGGGTGTTTAGGGGATATTTCAGTAAGATTTGTGTGTGCATGTTGTTTGTCTAGTTTTCATGACTAAGCTTTCATCCAATATCAATATAGCCATATACTTATCTGAGACAGATGTTCTTGGTATAGATTTTTGATCCAGTTTCAACTCTCTTGAAGTTACTCTTTGCATTGAAATGAACAAATTTCCATGAAACAGAAAAAATATCTTTTGCATTTAACTTTTTATTGCCAACAAGATTTCTTGATTTTTTTTTTTTTTTTTTTTTTTTTTTCTTTCTGAATTTCTGTTCTCATCTTTGTTACTGTTATCACAACATTTTGGCTGTTGTGACTTCCAGCCTTCATCATGTATATATTGATCCAGGTAACTTACATGGAATTCCAAATAGAAACTTTTATTTAATTTGGCATGAGCTTAATGTGAATCCTCATTGGTATCTCAGTCAGATCTGGGAACAGCCAACTTGTTGTTCCTCTTTTTCAGCTTATGGACAAATTATGTTGAAAATACCAGTTCTCATTTGATCACCAAAGTTAAGCAGTCAGAACTTAGATGATCACTTTATAATACTGTGTACTACAAGCAAACCTACAATCTGAAATATGTTTCAGCTTTAAATAACCTACAAAGGTTGATAAAACAAAGAAACAAAATCAATCCATACTCCTTTTCACTTGGCCACTTTCAGCAAGCCTGTTCTAAGACTGTAATTAGCTGATAGTGTGCCTTTTCAATTCCTGTATCAGAGTGGAAGCTGCTATGTTAATGCTCTTGATACATAAGAAAAAGAAAAATGTTAAACTATAACACATGCTGTTTAACATTGTTTGGAAGTTTGTTTTTTATATATGGCTTGCAAAAGATGTTCTCAAATACCTGAGCCACCCTGATATGGTCAGTGTCATGTGACTAGCATATCGACGATTGGGTCAATGAAAATTTCACTTTTCTAGCATCTCTTGTTAGAATCGATTATTTCTCTTCACTTTAGAATCAGATAATGAAAAGGTGTACTTGAAGCAACAAGTGTGCTTCAGTTAATGATCTGCTTAAGTGTATTACTCTTGAAAGGCAATTGCCTTTTGTTTATATTAGAAGTCATTTAACCAGTTACAGTTGAATAACACACTTACTCTTATCTTCAATATAAACAATATATACTGTTTATTTAATGGGTTTTCTATAAAAAAAAAAAAAAATCAGTCATTTACCTTGAAACAAATCTATCTTATTATTGGCATTGTTTATTTTAAAGATAATGTTACAGCTTTAAATCTAAATATTGTTTTAGGTATTTCTAGTCTTTAAATATTTATCTCTTGACATGAAGAATAATAAAAAGAAATTAAAACAGAAAATCTTTTATATATAAAAAAAATTTCAATCTCTGAGAATTGACAGGTTTATTTTATGAATTGTCATTAAAAAGAGCTTTTCTTTTCTGTAAATTAACATATATAACTTCTATTAATATTCATTATTCTTTGTGGGGGAGGGAGTTAAAAAAGAATTCTAGTTCATAAACTTGGGTTCCAAAGGATACACAAATAGTATAAAGGTTAGCTGCACAGAACAAGAACTTGATGAATCAAATTTGAATTCCAGTCAATTGTTACATCCTACTTTTGCACAAATATTCGTGTGTGTGTGTGGTGGAGATTATGAATCTATCTCCCCCAATTATGTTAACCAGTAGGGCAGACTGGGCTCTCTAGCCATGGTTGGCAACCAGTCTAGGAGAAGGACAATTCTGACTTCAAAATTGTATGTAGCTATGGAAAGGATTATAGAGTTTACAGGTAACTGATGTGGAGTCTGATTCGGTTCACTTGTAAAACTTAACCAGGTTTTCTTCAGCTCTCAATCCAAACAGTTGAAGCAGTACATAGCATCAAAACAGGATGACTTTTTTTTTTTTTTTTTTTTTTTTTTTTGTATTAAGTTATCTGAACAGTTTTTCTTCTTTCTCATTGACTTCATGATGTTAGCAATCATGGTTCTCCACAATTTCCTATCCTGTCTAATAAATTTTGTCTTTTTGATACCTCTCCTAAACCCTGCTCCACCATCCATTTACTCAAGCTCACTAGGCAGGGCTTATGTAGTCTTTTCCTTTGCTCTGCTTCCCTTCAATGTGTCCTTTGAGTATCAAGTTTTCCAAGCCATCTTTCCTCATTATATACACTAGAAATTTCAATTATTTCTTTTTGATGTTAAGTATAAGTGGCCTTTTCCTTTTCATTTTATCTAAAACTATGTCGCTGCTTACATGTTCACTCCTTGGTACTGCATCCTTCTCTAGAACTACATTACTGTTGCTTCATGTGTTAAGACTGTGAAGTATTCACTGCTATATAGGAGGACTGATATTGCGTAAAGGTTCAGTACTCGTTTTCCTGTTTTTTTGCTTAGCTTTTGGAAGACATTTTTCAGTGTCACATTTTCCATCCTCTGTTAAAGCACTTCCCAGATATTTAAATTATTGTACTTGTTTGGTTTTGGTATCTCCAATTTGCAATTTGGGCTGTTCCTTTTACTAACAACCATGCAGTATGCTTTCTTTTAATTGATGTTTAGTCCTTTCTTCTTGCTTTCTTTCATTTTTAAGGATGAATTTTTAATGGTGTGAATTTTTAGATAAAGTGTGTGTGTGAATGTTTGTCAGCTTGATTTATCATCTTGCAACCTATTAACAGTAAGTTAATTCCTCATTGGAATCTAAATCTGGCCTCTTGTATGATTTTCTAAGTTTTATTTTACAAGTAGATAAGCTTAATGGAATTTTTCTTGTGAAATTAATGCCCAGCTGAAAAGTTGCTGCGATCATTTCCTGATGGATAATTTACTTTTATTCCCTTGTTTTTCTTTACCAAAATTAGGTTGAAAGTTTTCTTGGAGCCAACGCTACTTGTGAATGTTGACAACAGTATGGATGAAAGCATTGGATTTCGTATGTCTAGAATAACATTGTAAGATTATTGCAATTGGCTTAAGATCACTTTTATTAGCCACTAATTTATTCAGACTGATGTCCTCATTTTTATCATGAGTGTTTTGGTTGTTGTACCTTCCAGGCCTTTCTTAGGTCTCTTTTAGTTGGTAACTTTGCAGTAATTTTAAACTCTGAACCTTTTATTCCATCCATGTAGCTAGATTGTTCTTCTTTTTGTTGTCCATGCTAGAGGATATGTTTTATCTCCTTATAATTTGTCCTTGGTGGTATCACTTGTCTCTTTCACTGAACAAGAGTATATGACTGGTGTTCCCCCCCACCCCTTTCTTTTTCTTTCTCCAATGACCTGACAGTGTACAATGGCTGAAATTAAACATTATGATGCTTGGTTGGTTGGTTAGTTTTGTTTCACAGCATATCAACCTCTATGGCTTATTTAATGCTGAAATCTAAATAATCTGAACATAATTTTATGGCTTCAGCTCAATATATTTTGAACGCAATTGTACACTTTCAATTACAGATAAAATGTATTGTTAGTCATTTTTCTATAAAATGTATTGCTGGTCATTTTGCTTTAAAAATATATTGATGATAATTTTATTATAAATATATATTGTTGGTCCTTTTTATATAAAATGTATTGCTGGTATATTTGCTATAAAAAAAAAATGTATTCTTATACTTTCATACTGTTCTTTTTTTTTTTTTTTTTTTTTTTTTTTTTTTTTTTCACTATTTGCCCATACTAGGGACCCTAACAGGTCCTTCCATGCTCCTCAAAACCTCTAATCTTCTGATCAGAGGCCTTGCTGCTGGATGTAGTTTATCATCATACCCAGGACTCCATTATGATGGTGATAACCAAAATAAGGACATTAGTCATTAAACTAACACACACACACACACACACAAAGATTCTTTTGTTTGGTTAATTTTATGCTAAGGAACATAACTTGACTGGCACTAAAAAAAATGAGATTCCATCCACCCACCTACCTTTGAAAGTGTTTGCATAGAAATATGTTAGCCAAAATTAGAACAGGAAAATCTTTTTCTCCCTTACCACCCAACTATTGACTGCCTTTCTGAAATGAGGACAGGACCCATTTAATCAATTGAATGGCCTTTTTGGTCATGCCACATGTATCGTTAATTCTTGGATTGTTTGAATATATAAAACTTAATTATATGCTTGGTATAAGATGCACAAAAACAGTTACATAAAAAAAATTCTTGTAAAGGCTTTTTTTTAATTTTTTTTTTTTTTTTTTTTTAACAATCTTCAATAATTACCAACGTGGATAAGCTGATGTCCAAAATGTGTGTGTGATTAAGTTGCCATTTGTTTTTGTTTGGACATCACATGATTTGTATTTCCTTTATGTACAATCCATGGAAATGTATTTTCCTCTTAAGAAATTCTTATTATAATAAAATGCAAAATGCTCAAATTAAGAGAGTAGACTCCAGAGAATATGCACTTGTTTTCCATATTTGTATTTGTAGTAGAGCTCCAATTTATTATGTTTTATTCACCCCCAAAACCTATCGATGCAAAAGACTGCAATTTACATGAGCTTTCAGTCAGAAAAAGAAATAGGAAAAGTATATTCTTGTCAACCATGATACAAATAATCCTACACTGAATAACAGGACATGTTATGATATGTAAGAAAGTGATGTAATGAATATGCATACACCTGGTTCCCCCTCACATGAATATGATTGGCTGGTGTCAGCCTTAAATACAGACTGATGTGGAGGTACAGGACGACATCTATTGACTATGCCTATGCCTACAACGAGGACTAGACCATTACGGTTACCTGCTAGGTTACAGTAGTCAACAACCACTTTGTTACTTTGAACAAATATATCCCTTTCCGGGACATATCAGAAAGCATAAGAAATAATAAACATTGTTGACACTCTCTCCCTTGTTAAATAAAATGATCAACAAGAAATTTAAAAGAACACATTATCCCCCAGCTTTGTATGTACAAAGAATAAACCAAATAAAAATAAAAATAAATTCAGACAGGTTGCTTGCATATATGCTCAGACTGAGAAAATGGAACATGGTTATCAGAACATTGAATATCCCAGAGGAAAACAATAAGATTCAGTTTTATTCAATCCAATTCTTTGGTCAGACTCATCATGATTGATATTTTTATCTAATGCATTCAGGTGGCCAGGAGTTAAAACTGAGTTCTGAATTTCAAACAGACTTTCTTATAACTGACTGACTAGAGATAAATATTAAAGTGACACTTATCTCTTTGCCATTACCAAGACAAAGATGGGTATGAATAGAACTGACCTCAAAGAGTCCAGCTTCTTCAACAATTGTTTCACTTTGATATGATACCTGAAAAGGTCAACTCCAGGTGAGGATAACCATATTTGGGAATAAAGCATTCACTAGTCAATCAACATTGGAAATTAAATAATCACTTATATTGAGTAGAATTAGTAGCAGTTAACAGCAGAATGTCTTTGTCAGCACTGGCTCTCCTCTGAGATGCTTCATCTGTCAAAGTCCACCTTGATTACGTCAGACCGACTGGTGCTGCCCTCTTCCACTGGTTTGGCCATTGAGATTGTGTAGATCTTTGCTTATTCTGCCATTATGGTTTTTGGGGGGTGGGAGTGCATTCAGTCTAGTACTTTCTCTTCAACCTTACTGCCCTGAGCAGAATGTCTATTGACTACAATGCATCCTGTAGGACAAGTTCTCAAGGATTCATTTGGCAGGTATTATGATTTGAGTTTTGCCATATAATTTCATTATAACTTTTACACTGAGTTGAGAATTATAAGGGCTGATCTGGTAAAAATAAATTCTCTGGCTCTTTAAAGAGCTTCTTGCACAATCTCTGAATTTTCTAATAATTGATTTTCCTATTTCATTTGAAATCAAATCTGACTGTCATTAATTTCTGATCAATAAGAATAGTGAAGTGTCTTCACTTGTGTAGGGCCTCCATTATAGCATATGCTTCATTTTTTTTCATTTTTTTTTATTTATTACTTCTACCTTTTTAGTTTTGTCACATTCTGATGATTGAGGAATTAAGAAAAAATAAATTAATTTAATTCGGGTTTTCTATTCCTCCAATACTTGGAATCTATTCATAACCTCCCTATTACCAAATTCTTAAATCTATCAAATATGTTGACAGCTCTTGAAATTTTATTTTATTTTACTATCACTATCTTAACACTTAAATGATAAATGTTAAAAAAAAAAAAAAAATCTTCTCAAACTCTAGAGCAGAAACATTTGGGGCTTATTTCTTTTTTTTTTTTTTTTTTTTTTTTTTTTTTAAAGATTGCTGCTGGTTGTGATCTGAGTGTATTTGTTGATCAGGATCATTTGAGAAAGTTGACATATTTTAAAATCAAAATTACCTTTTGACTGTTACAGCTTTATTTTTTTTTTATAACCATTTCTCCCCAAGGCGAGAGTGTCACTAGTATGCAAGGAGCTACAGAGAGTTAAAGTAAGGAAAAAGACTGGGTATTGGGGGATTGAGGAAAGGATAAAAAGAAGAACAGGGATCAGAGTATCAAAGATGTTGATTGACATTACATCTAAATTTTTGAAGATTATAGTTATCAAGGAAGTAAGAGGAAGGAAGTTCCACTGTCAGGAAGTGCAAGTTTCACTGTTGGGGAGAGCTGTCGAAGTAAAAGAGGCAGTTACATTTAACTATTTCGAAGGTAAAAAGGTGGGAATGAGATACCAGTCTAGTAGCATGCTTAAATTCATGCAGTTGGGGCACCAATGAAAATAGCTTGTCACAGTAGATGCCATGAAAATATTTATAGAAAAGACAGAGGGAAGCCATATTACGTCTGAGAAAGTGACTGGATTCTAGATCCCAAGTCAGGATTGATTGCATTGCCTATTCATGGTGGTTTTGTGGCTTAATATCAACTGGATGAAATATATTAACCATTCCTTCTCAAGAAGCAAAATGAACATAAAATTCATTATAAATAGGTATCACCTTTTGGAGGCTGAGTGGAGTAATGAATTGTGGCTCCGATTGAGGAATCAGGCCAAATTCCAATAGTTCATTATCTTCACTTATGTGCTAATACCCTTGGGAAAGAAATAAATCCCTCTCTTCTCTCCCTCTCAGCTATGGGTTGAATAGCAGACTGTTCCTATAGCAACCGATCTAGGAGAAGGAAAACTGAATTCAAAATTGTATGTAGCTCTGGTGAACCACATACTATACAGTTACGGTAAGGATTGTTCATATTGACTCTACAATACCAACAATGGTTGACACCTTTCAAAGACATGAAACAGCAGGAACTGCTTTAAACAAAATTTGAATTTGGTACATGGCAACATTAACTGTTTTTTTTTTTTTTTTTTTTTTTTTTTTTTTTTTTTTTTTTAAATCTGAAACTACAAATCTGTTACATAAAAATTCCTTTGTTCTTTTTCTTCAGAATAAAAAAAATTTTTTCACTGTCTGTGACCAAGTGAAATTATGCTTCACCATTTATGCAAATAGTTCCTAGCCATTAGCTGACCAATTTCTGCAGATTTCTATCCATTAAAATATGAATCGGTTGTTCATTTTCTTTTTTGTTCTCCTATCCTCTCAGTTGGCTGCAGCCACCATGAAAAGACACAGTGCTGTATTTAGGTTCCCATAAAGATGAATAATGCAGATATGTAATGATAGATCTACTTTTTAGATTGATGAAAGACGATATGTTGTAAGATGTATTTGTGGTATATTGATTGCTTGTGCAAGTTACTATGTAACAATTATACATACATATGTTGATACCATATTTGTCAAAATCTAACGAAGCAACATTTATCTTTTTTTTCTTTAACCAATATGGTGTTTTTTCTTTCATATATATTCAATGTTGGTTTTTAAATGTACAAGAAACAATATAAATGGAGATAAGTAAATCCTGAAATCAATACAAAAAAAAATTGACCAGTGCGTGCATGATTTATATATATTTTTTATCGGACATTATTTCTTATTAGTATACATGTTGATTTTAGTGGTGGCACAAATTTTTCTTTAGTAGTTCTTCTCAATCTTGACCAGGTATATATTAAATAAAAAATAAAACAGGGATAGCAACTCAAAGAAGTGTAGCCACTAAAAACAATGTTTATACAAGTAATAATAATAATATATTGAAAAGGGGATAGATTTGTTTCTCGTCAGAGGCACAATCTTTCTTTAGTAGGTCTTCTTGATCTTGGCTGGTTGTGATTTATTTCGCTGTTTAATAATAATAAAAAAATAAAACCCTGGGATACCAACTCAAACATGTGTACCCACTAAAATTAATGTTTACATTAATGAAAAAGAAAAATTATATATATATTGGTTACTTCCGTCAATGATGTTACCTTCAACATTCCGACTCTGGATTTTCATAGATGGACCCTCCAACAATCACTCCATCCCCTCATCAGGGGATATCAACAATTGACTGTTTATATTTTTTGTTTGCACTTTTCATATAAGTCCTAACCACTTCTTTGAAAATAAATGAGCTTTACATGAAAAATGCATAATTCATATTGTCACGCTATTGTAATCCTACCCCTTTCTTATCTCTACTGCTCCATATGCTATCAGCTTATTACATTTATCTTCTTGCATTAGTAAAGTCACTGATTAACTAGTAACCTAACCTTGATCATTTTCTAATTAAAAATAAACAAGTTACATTTTTAATACTTCTCAATTTTGGGGACTGGTGGGTGGGCAGCAGTATTTATTTTCTTTTAATGCAAAATGACTTCAGTACACTTTGAAATTTTTCATTAAAAATGCATCTTTTTTTTTCCCCTTTTCAGTAAAACTTTTTGGAGTAAATGTTAGAAATTATCTATTGCTCATAAAAACCATGCTGAATATAGAGAAAGTCTCAAGGTAGAAATAAAAATGAACATTAATAAAATGTGTGATGTGTAATTGTAATATTCTTGGAAAAAACATCAGAACAATGTAAAATTGGTAGAGATCCAGTAATACATTTACTGAAAGTAGGGAGTATCATTAAAGTGAGGTATAAGGATTGATTTTGAAGGCATGTTAAAAAAAAAAAACCTTAACAAAATCTGCTTAAAACAAAGTGTATATAATGAATCAAGGATTTGAAACCCCAAAATTATCAGAAAATAAACTTTGAAATGAACATCAATGGAAAGACCAATGCTTGGAATAACTGAGATAATTCAGCATGGATCCGAACAAACCAAGATGACAGATGATTAAGTAACAAAAATGGAGGTGGGAATATTACATATCAAGAAGAGAGGATGATAGGTGGATCAAAAGGTTGGTTAATTGGTACTTGATAGAGAACACATACAGAAGGAAAAAAAACACAGAAAAATATGGCAGAGAATAGTACAATAATAATCAGAGATATGGAAAGCTTTTGTCAAACAGTAGGTTTGTAATTGCTGCTTATATAGTGTGTGTGTGTGTGTGTGTGTGTGTGTGTGTGTGTGTGATTCAATATGACAGACAAAAGTTTGTTTGTATATTTTTCTATGGAACTAGAATAATGTATTAGTGGTGATTTTAAAGGCAACCCAACATAGGATTACTGCTATTCTTATCAAGCATGACTTAGAATTACTACTACTTCTACACCATACAGCTTAGAACATGAACAGGTAAATATACTAACAACGAACCCTTTCAAAATGGTCAATGAATTGACTGAAAATGACTGGGACAATAATCATATAAACAGATTCTATGCTCTCTTAGTAAGAACACTAGAAAAATTGAATTAAAAAAAATTGTCTTTCAAATTCAATGAAACCTATATAAGAACCCCCCCCCCACACACACACACACAAGGTCTGTTCAGAAAGTATCCAACTATTTTTAATATTAGGTTGGTGCAAAAATAATATCGTTTTTTGACGTTAAAAACTGTCAAAAAACGATATTATTTTTGCACCAACCTAATATAAAAAGAGAAAGAAAAAAATTGGCTCCCTTAAAAATGCTCCCTTTTGGACCTCACACACTTCTCTCAATGTCTCTTGCATTTTTTTCAAAACTGTATTTTAAGTCATTTTTGGAGGATCACTGGTAAATTTGATGCAAGCTCCCTTCATGGTGTTTCGTTGATGACTGATTGCCAAGTTTGATCTCAATTGAGCAAATTGTTCTCCAAATATTTAAAATGACAATGTAAGTTCAGGACCATGTGTGTGCATTTAAATAATGATTCACTATTAAGAATTTATATAATTTCTTCAAATGCTTAGTTGAGTTTTGAAGGGCTGAGAATTCTTACAGTATCTTAAATGTTTAACTTTATTTGCTTCTGTTTTGATCTCCTTTGCTAATACTGCAGCTGCTTTTATTAGGTTGGTGCAAAAATAATATTGTTTTTTGACGTATTTTTTAACGTCAAAAAACGACATTATTTTTGCGCCGACCGAATATTTTTGTTGGTCATTGATGAAAAGAAAAAATTCCAGAGCAATCTACATGTTGTTGCTATAGTAACTAAAGTTCTTGTGCCTTGTTAGTTTTCCTGGATGAGATCATGGTTAAAAGTGAAATCTATACATAAATTTATTCATGCAAACAGGACTATCTAGCTATATTGCTAAGACTGATTGCAGTTGGTCAGAGTAGAGAAAACCACCTGCATATTATCACAATATTTTAGCCGTTGTACTCTCCAGCCATCATCAGTTTCTTGTCAATCTGAATAATCCTCAGGGAATGTAAAACTGAACTCTTTATTTAAATTTGTTGGGGGAGGGTTAGATTGTTCTTATTCTGCTGTCCTGTCCATTTCTAGAGACTTAAACTCTCTGTAAATATTTCAAGTTCTAAGCAGAACTAAATAAGAACAAGACATTTCTAGAAAGTGACAAGAACAATTTACCATTGTTGATTGGATAAAAGGAGCTCTATTCAAAATTTCAGTAGGTTACTAAGATTGACAAGCACCTGGTGGAGAGCACAACAACAAAAACCTTGAAAAGAATAAAGATGACCAAGGCCCGGTGTGTACTACCCCTGAACCTAATTAATGGCTCTGGGCAGTGCATTGGGACCATTGTTATCTTATTGACATTTACTTTTTTTCCTACCTACATTTATATACGTTACAAATTAAACTAAGCACAAATGACTATTAAAGGATAAAAATTTTTTGTGGATTTAAACATAATTTTTTTTTTTTTTTTTTTTTTTAAAGTTTTTGTTTTGTCCAAATCTGTGCTAAGTCTTAAAAACACTATATAAAATTCACTATTTTTTATCCATAATGTTAAAATTTTTTAACTTTTTAGCAAGAAAAATCTCAACTTTGTTAAAAATTGGCACAAAACATTGTTGATCTCTTTAAATCTGTAGTGACATGTCTCCAATTTGTATTTTGATATACACTGTATTTATTTTTAATTTATCTAGTTGAATTTTTCCCATATATTGCATATGATCTATTATTATGCATAAGTAGATTACAATAAAATTTGTAATTTTATATGACTATTACCTTATGAAAATTGAGATGTAGCAGTGTGTCTGTGCGGGTGGGGGGGTATCATAGATTCACTGAGGGTTCACAAGACCCTTGCACCAAACCTGAAAATACATCATGAAATTTTGATTTTACATTTTGCTCATGTGTTAAAAAAAAGAAAAAAAAAAGTCTTCTAGATGATAATAAAAACAGCATAGCTGAAAATGTGATTTCAGCTTTGCTTGTTTATAATTCCAAATATTAAGAGAATCTATTTTTTATGAACAAAATTTCTTAGAGTGCTAGGTCATTTGAGATGACCTTACAAGTGGAGGTCTTTCATCTGGGTATTTGTATTCATTGGTTGGAATAAATAATTCAGTCTTGAGAATTTGTAGATGGAAAATAAGAAGCTACCTCTTTTGAAAATGAAACCTTGTATGCTTCAAAATCAATAGCAACTCTATTAAAAGTGCTACAAAGCCAGCAGTAATGATAACCATGATGTTGATTTTGGGAGGAAATCATTTGTAGACTAAATCGATATAATTCATATAATTGGATCTTTTAAACATTGAGGCTAATCCTGATCAGAATACAGGATTATTGCCATATATATATATATATATATATATATATATATATATATATATATATATATATATATATAATTACTGATATGCTGATGTGCCAAAAGTAATGAAATATCATGAACACGATATAAGGTGCTCATAACAAGGTAATGGGAATTATTGTAGTTCAAATGAAACAAGGTAGTGGCTGACAGACTAAGCTGCACTTTGAAGTTTGAAACTGCAGGGACATATGGCAGTCTTTGATCTATGGTGTCTGGTGTATACCAGGAAAATCTAGTGAAAGGTATTATCACTCACAGTTGATAGTGCAGTAGCCAATCATGTCATTAATCATTTTGAATGAAGATGCCGGGCTTGAATGGTCTGCAGTTATGCATTCACATTCGATGCAGGAGATACCAGATATATCTTCAACAGCTCATTTCAGTGCAAATACATAACACTGGGAATGTCATCTTACCTGGGCTTGTGGCATGCTCCAATGAGCGATGGTTTCAGTTGCTTAAGGCTAATGGTAAGGTTTAGATGTAGCAAAGTTGTCAACAAAGTACCATGCAGGTTGGTGTTGGTTCTATAATGTTTTTGAGTGTATTCCTGTGGCTTGGGTTGTCTGCTGATTGACATTGATTGGTGAATGTTATGTTGTGCAGATTCATAGACTCCTTATAAGCAACAATGAATTATTTCATCAGGATAATGTGCCATAGCATTGGGCTACAAGATGCCAAATTTTGGTTTGAGGAGCACTCTGGGAGCTTTTCATAAAGTGTGGCCTCTACACTTGATTGACATAAACTTAGGTCTGTTTTCATGCTTCACTCCTTTGTTTCTTGGACTCTCTCCTTCTTGTTTCCCCTCTCTATATTTCTTGTCCTCTCTCCTTTGACTTCCCCCTCCTGCTCTAGTTCTTTCTTCTTCCTCCATGGTTTTTGTCCTGCTCCCCACTTCATGGTCCTTGTTCTTTCTCCTAGCCACCCCTATATTTCTTGTTCTCTTTCTTGACTACAGTCCTTGTCCACTCCTTCTCGCCTCCCACCTCTACAGTCTCCTTGTTCACTCCTTCTCGCCTCCCACCTCTACAGTCTCCTTGTTCACTCCTTCTCGCCTCCCACCTTTTCAGTCTCCTTGTTCACTCCTTCTCGCCTCCCACCTCTACAGTCTCCTTGTTCACTCCTTCTCGCCTCCCACCTCTACAGTCTTCTTGTTCACTCCTTCTCGCCTCCCACCTAGTTCTCGCCTTCTTGCCTCCCACTTCTACAGCCCTTGTTTTTATTCACTCTCACTTCCTCTACTCCTGCTGCAGTCCTTGTTCCATCTCTTCCACTTGCTCATTATGCCTCTGCTTTTGCCTTTGTTGCACCCCTATCAACAAGAAACCTTAGATAATCTGTCCTTTTGCATTTCTTTATATAATTGTCAAGTATGAAATGTATGTTTTGTTTTTTCTTTCTCACTGAAATGCCAACATATCAAAATTTCACTTGAGCAATACCATTTTTTTATCCCTCATTCTCAACAAACCTTATGAATGCAACAAGTCTTATCAGCTTGACAAGGGTTTTTTTGTTTTTTTTCGCCAGTTTGTAAAATTTGATTTAAAAAAAATTTGAAACCAATCCTGATTGAATTTGAAGTTCAATAGATTTTACTATATTTGTATTTACATTTAATCTCTAAGTTTAAACTTTTTGTTTTTGTTCATAAATTAACACTAAAATATACAATTTAAAGTATTAAAAAATATGTAAATTTAGTAAGTTTTTTGCTGTAATACTGATTTCTAATATTTTATTTATGTATGTCTTGTCTGTTTCTCTCCGTGGTTATAAAGACATTAAAGGTTTTACTTTTCTCCTTCTATATAAAGTATCTTATATTGGTTTTAAATAAAGTAATGTTGACTATTTACATTGTTTGAACTGTTGTCCTCATTTTTATTGTCATGTTCATGATGTTTCAGCCATTGTATGCTCTGGCCTTCTTCAGGTGATTGGAATTTCAAACTGAATCCTTTATTTCATCAACCGGGATAGATTGTTTTAGTCCATGTGCCATGCCTCTGCTAATGTCTCATTTATCTCCCTTTAACTCAACTCTCTTTTTTGTTCACCACTGCTGTAGTCAGGTATTGAACTCCCAACTCTTTGGGTCAAATTACTGGATCCAACGAATGGCCTTATATCCACTGGCCATGTTTTAAATAAAGTAATGTTGACATGCACAAAGAATAGCAGAATTTGAGAATTCATTCTTTTTGTTATTCCGTTATTCCCTTCATTAGCTGTTTATAAAATGCAATCAAATTGAGATTCCCATTTCTTTTAAAATCGAGTAAATTTAATTCTTCAATCTAACCGGCATAAATTTTAATAGAAACCTCTATATAGTGAGTGCATCGACAACTACACATTAAAATGAATGTTTTCAATCCATCTCTGTTTAAGGAATCTGCAAAAATGTTCTGGTGAAAGAGAATGCCAAGTCTTAATTGGGGTAATGAGTTGAGGTACAAACTTCACAACAAATAATTATCAATTATTTGAAACTTTTTTTTTTTTTTTTTTTTTTTTTTTTTTTAAGCATTTCTTAACTGGTATATTTAAGTGAATGTAAAATTGCATTGTATTTATAAAATATCAGGTTTTGTTGCTCCATATTATCTGTTTTACCAACTTTTTTTTTCTTTTTTCTTTTTAATAAGCAACCTAAAATTTTCACCAGTACTTGAGTTGCTTAATTATTGTGCAAGAATTGGTACTTTAATTTCTCTAATGTAGAGTGGCAAGTTCTACGTATTCTAAAATGTCAAATTCCGTGTTCTTCCATGACAGTAAATTTCAATTTTCCGTTTTTGTTTCAAAATCATAAAAATATGTAAAAAAAGAAAAAAAAAAACAGGCTTGTGTGTAAACAGCAAAATATGCAAATATATAGCCTACTTATATAGGCCTTTTTTTTTTTTTTTTTTTTTTTTTTTTTTCACAAGCATGTCTTTGCGTCCAATTATTGCCATCATGATAAAAAATTATCACAGTCAAAACTTTGTTTGATTTACTGTTTCCTCATTGTGAAAGATAATCAAACTGGCATTTAAAAATCTAATTACTAAGCAAACAACTTTTACTACCCTTGTGCCACTCTATTCATATGATAATATCACACATGGATATTTACCCTGCAGTCACCAGCGGTGACAGTTTTGGCCTGGTTAATATCATGAATTAGGTTATGGCACTTGCACAGTACTGGGATCAGTAGTGGAAAATACCCTATGTTATTTATAGCATGACATTTTGCAGCAATATTAGTTGTAGCACTTTAGTAACTCAACTCTCAAAGTTTTTGTTCACCTCTGCTGTGGCCAGGTATCAAACTTGCAAATCTTTGGATCAAGTCACTGGATTACTTCAACCAGGGCTTTCATTCTCATGACCATGTGGAAATTTCAATGTATATCACCTGAAGAAGGCTGAGGCGTACAACAGCCGAAATGTTGTTAATATGACAATAAAGACGAGGACAACAATGTAAATAGTTACAATACCTCATCTTGGAAATAGATGTAGAATGTATTTATTAATATCTCGATCTGTTTAATTTGTCTTTCCACTTGTTTGTTTATTATTTTTACTATTATTTTTTTCAAAGAAGTTAACTCGCACTGATATCCGTAGTGGTGATTTTCTGAGCAAAGTTTACATGTGGTACAAGGCCGAAGTTATGTGGCGTTCAGTGAGGATCAAACTCTTTATTCACAGTTGATCTAGTGAGACCACCTTGCTAACCATTACCCAATGTCAAAGTGTCCACTGACATCAGTAGTGGAGTTGCTTAAGAATTACAAGTTTTGTTGAATTTGTGTCCAGCTGCTTATAAATATTGTGTATTAAAAACAAATCCGGTTCAATATTTAGTAAATATTAAACAACATTCCCCATTGAGTAATTATGGAGTAATTATGGAGCTTTATTTATAACATTTAACATAAAAATAAATTTTGTATTTTATCACAACTATGACATCATTAGTCTGTGACACAGATGAGGGAATTACCCATCTTTATCACATGCTCTTTTCTGAGTAAGTTTTATAAAATCCCCCTCCCCCAATACACAACACATTTTATAAATGTGAATAATTCTGTTTCAATGCTTGAATTATGCTTATGGTCAGAGAAATTAACAAATACTCAACTAATTAATTTAAGTGATAATTGTGTACATTTTAATTTTTTTTCATTATGTTAACCAAGAACAACTTGTGGGAGAATAACTGTCAAAATTATGGTTTTTAAGTTGCTAAATCAAGATGACTATTAAGTTTGGACAATTAAAACAAAATAATTTATTTTAAATATTCATGAACAATAATGGAATATACGAAACACATAAGCATAATCACATAAGATAAAGTGTAAATAAACATTATTTACACTTTTTACATTTGGACTAGTGTCCATCTTTGTGGTTGTTATCATAATGCTTTGGTTGTTGTGCTCTCCAACCTTCAGCAGGTGTATATCAATATGGATAACTTAAGGGAATTCTGAACTGAACCTTTTATTTAATCTCCAGCAGGTAGACCATTCTCATTCCACTGCCCATGTCTAGGGATATCTCATCTCGTTATTATTTTTTAGTATTGCTCAGTTATTGCTTGCCAGTTTCCACAGAGTTCAAGTACAAACTACCCAACTCAAGAATTGAACTTACAACTATCAAATTCAAAACCCAACACTTTAATCCACTAGTCATTAAGTGAAATCCTCCTTGTCATACAGTCTTGGAAATTTCCTATCTTCTCAGTTTCATAACCAAATGTAAACAGAAAAATTTCTAAAGTAATGGATTTTATCACATTAAACATTATCTTTAGTTGATAATCATATTTGAGCAGCAGCTGCTTTGTTTATTTATTAAACAACATGTATTTATTTTTGTTTAGCAGCCTAGATATTTGAGAAATCTTATTAAAGAAAATGTGCATTCCCCTTAAAGCATTTATTCATTAAAATCACCATTATCAGGACCCTGGTTGCAATGTTTTTATAAATAATACAATTTCTCCTCCCACTCGTAAACCTGACGAAAAAAACAATTCTTGACTTCATAAAACTCCTACCACCACAAAAAAGGACTTTCAGAATTTTGTAGGCTTGCTCTTGTTTCTGTTGTGTCACATAAATGATTGTTTGTGAAGTGTAAAGAACCTGTTTGTATGTGTGTTTACCTATTCAAGTGTCAGTCTTCATTACAACATCAACATACAATAGATATTTGATTTGGGCCACTCTAAAAGCTCATGGATGCAAATATATAAATTTTTTTTTTTTCCCCCCTCACAGAATAAATAAAACTTCATTCTTATAGTAAGAAAAAGAGGCAGCCCTCCAAATTCAAAAGAGCACTTTAAAAGTTAAAATGAAAAAGTTTTCTTCTCAATTGGCAATGATTTCTCCTGCCTTTTTTGCATTTTCATTATTCTTGTATTTTATTCTATTCTGGGAATCAAAGTAAATATTAGGTTTTGTACATTTTTTTTTTCCTATCACGTTCTTACTTTATCTCTTTTTCAGACAAAATATCGAATTGCTGACAATTTGTATTGACTAAAAACTAATTTTCTTTTTTTTTTTTTTTTTTTTTTTATCCCCCTCCCCATTTCCAATTCTCTCAAATATACATGGAAAGACAAGTCTATATTTTACATTTGTACAAATTGATTGCATCTTCAAAATGTCAGATATCCAATAGAATTTTGTTACAATGCTGCTGTCTTACATTGCATGTATTTCGTTTGAAAAAAAAATGTCAAGAATTAAAATAATCTTGAAAGCTAACATCATTCCAAGAATTTATTAAAAATTCAGGAAAGATTTAGTAATTTTTCTCTCCTCTCTCCAATTTGAGAAAGTTTCATTTGTGCTTCAAGAAACAATTATGATTTACTGTCAGAATGATTCTAATACTGACTTCTTTTTTTTTTTATTATTTACTTTCAATGATTTTGTTTGGTATTCTTTGGACCTCCTTATGTTGCATTACATGCATCTGTGTATAAAAGTACTAAATTCACTTTTAAAGATCATTATTCAAATTAAGTCAGTCTTATCAATATATCCAGAAAGTCCTCCCTGGTTTTTTTTGAATATGTGTAGAGGTTTATTCCTTGTTTCCTGTTTAGTTTTCTGGTTTCTTCTAAAGTCTATTTCATCTCTGTTCCCAATGTTTCTTTTCCTATGTTAATATAACTACACACAGTAACCCTCTACCTTGCATGGCTCTTGGGCCCTGTATTTTGTAAACATTAGTATAAAAAAAAAAATGAATTACTATCTAGTATTGTCAAACTATTATGTTACTATGAGCATAAAGTAAGAAAGCCTCCTTAGCCTTCAATATTGAGGTCACTAAGAATTTGACGTCTTCATTTCTTGTTTACGGATTTATCTTCCATATTCTATTGAAAGTTTTCATAGATTTGCAATTTTATCCTCAGCAAATGACATTAGAAAAACTGTAAGAAATCCCAGTTCAGTATCATAATGCACATGTGTGAAAGTTAAGCACGATTAAAAAAAAAAACAAAAAAACTTCAATCCATAAATAATTGATTGACCAAGTGAGAAAAGGCATACTTAATTTTCTTAATATTTTAATGTTATTTATACTTCTCTATATTTATTGAAATTAATCTTATTCCCAAACAAGTTATTTTTCTTTTTTAAATCATCTATTTAATAGTATATTATACTATAAGTACTAAGTTAGTTATCAGTTAACACTCATTTTTCCCTGTTAGATAGAAATTGATGACTATTTAATAGTTCTACCAACCAGGAGTTGGAAGAATAATTATAGGACTTGTAAGGCTTGACTACTTGCATATTTACACTCCTGCAAGAGGTTAGTGTTTCAAGTCTCAGTGTTTCAAATGCAGATTTTTAAAGTCGGAGACAGGCTCTCCTTCTTGGAAGATTGGCACAACACAATCTTTTTTTTATCTCTATTTGACTTTGTGTTGTATTAAGACCATGAATTTTCACTTATCACAACGAACAGGTGTTCTCTCAAGCCTTGAATGCCTACTGGGATTTAAACTCTGCCCAGAACTCGAGTGCAATTCATGCATATAATTCATCATTAACGATGCTATCTGTCTATATTTCTGAAATGAGGTACTATGTACCCTATTTACATTATTCTAATCTTTGTTGCCATATTTATTACAATGTTTCGGCCATTGTATGCTCCGGCCTTCTTCAGGTGGTTGGAATGTCAAACTGAACCCTTTATTTTGCTCACTGTGGTAAAGATGCTGGAAAAATGGTTGGTTCCCTGTCCAATTCTAGTAAGTACCTGCCATTCTCTACCTTTACAAGAGTCAGATCAGATCAAAAATGGATTACTGTTTCCATATATGTGCAGGAACTGCCTAGTTTTCATTTTCCAGTCTTCAAGCCTTTCAGTGCTCATTTACTATTTCCATGAAGTGTCCAGATGAACTACATTTTTAGTTCCATCAGTCCTAACCTTTATGGCTAACACCCACCATGCCACACACATTGTAGTGAACCGCCCTTATTTCCTTTGTATTCTATTGGTGCGATATATTCCACTGGAATAGCTTCCCACAAACCACTTTCTTGTGGAACTGACTCCCAAGAGGATGCTTTCCTGGTCACTACACTCTTAACCTGTTTATCTTTGCAGTTGCAGTTTTTTTTTATTTTTTTATTTTTTTAAATGAATATAATTGTACTACTTCGGGTGTAAGCATTTTTTTTTATTTCTACTTCTCCCTCTCGCTCGCCTTCTCTTTCTCCCTCTCGCTCGCCTTCTCTTTCTCCCTCTCGCTCGCCTTCTCTTTCTCCCTCTCGCTCGCCTTCTCTTTCTCCCTCTCGCTCGCCTTCTCTTTCTCCCTCTCGCTCGCCTTCTCTTTCTCCCTCTCGCTCGCCTTCTCTTTCTCCCTCTCGCTCGCCTTCTCTTTCTCCCTCTCGCTCGCCTTCTCTTTCTCCCTCTCGCTCGCCTTCTCTTTCTCCCTCTCGCTCGCCTTCTCTTTCTCCCTCTCGCTCGCCTTCTCTTTCTCCCTCTCGCTCGCCTTCTCTTTCTCCCTCTCGCTCGCCTTCTCTTTCTCCCTCTCGCTCGCCTTCTCTTTCTCCCTCTCGCTCGCCTTCTCTTTCTCCCTCTCGCTCGCCTTCTCTTTCTCCCTCTCGCTCGCCTTCTCTTTCTCCCTCTCGCTCGCCTTCTCTTTCTCCCTCTCGCTCGCCTTCTCTTTCTCCCTCTCGCTCGCCTTCTCTTTCTCCCTCTCGCTCGCCTTCTCTTTCTCCCTCTCGCTCGCCTTCTCTTTCTCCCTCTCGCTCGCCTTCTCTTTCTCCCTCTCGCTCGCCTTCTCTTTCTCCCTCTCGCTCGCCTTCTCTTTCTCCCTCTCGCTCGCCTTCTCTTTCTCCCTCTCGCTCGCCTTCTCTTTCTCCCTCTCGCTCGCCTTCTCTTTCTCCCTCTCGCTCGCCTTCTCTTTCTCCCTCTCGCTCGCCTTCTCTTTCTCCCTCTCGCTCGCCTTCTCTTTCTCCCTCTCGCTCGCCTTCTCTTTCTCCCTCTCGCTCGCCTTCTCTTTCTCCCTCTCGCTCGCCTTCTCTTTCTCCCTCTCGCTCGCCTTCTCTTTCTCCCTCTCGCTCGCCTTCTCTTTCTCCCTCTCGCTCGCCTTCTCTTTCTCCCTCTCGCTCGCCTTCTCTTTCTCCCTCTCGCTCGCCTTCTCTTTCTCCCTCTCGCTCGCCTTCTCTTTCTCCCTCTCGCTCGCCTTCTCTTTCTCCCTCTCGCTCGCCTTCTCTTTCTCCCTCTCGCTCGCCTTCTCTTTCTCCCTCTCGCTCGCCTTCTCTTTGTCGCTAACCGTCGTTTTCTTTCTCGCTCACCTTCTTTCTCATTCGCCGTCTCTTTCTCGTTAACCATTATTTTCTGCACACACAAACTGTGAATTTTACTCAGTAACCCTCTACCTTGAGTGGCTCATGGGCCTTATACAGGGTGACCATCATTGGAAAAAAAAAATCCTCAAAAAACTTCTTAAATTTCAAGTAAGAAAACTAAAAAATCCACACTTCCTTTTTACTGTCAGTCTTGTACATCTGTGATGTATCATCTCATGGTATCAATAGTTGTTCTTTTGTAAAATTAATAAAGGTATACCCAGATCCGAAAGTACAGAAGAATTGCTCTCTACCTCACCCCCATACTGATTGAAGCAGTGGCTACTGTTACCAAAGTCTCTTGATAGCATCCAGTTTGGTATGTTTACCATCATCTTGACATATACTTACATGAAACTTTCAAGAGGTACCCAAATCGTGGGAACATTGCACAATGTTACCCAGACAGATAATTAGTTTACCTGGAATGTCTACTCGTAACAGACAGGTAGGCAGGCATAAGATGGATAACCTTCGCCCATATATTAGGTTACCGTCAAATCATTTATAGACAAGGCAGTAGTGATGTTGAAGAATACATGAATAATGAACAGGTATGATTATCTTTTCTTCTTCTTCATTCCCTACCATCCGGCTGTAATTGTGTTGAGCATTCAATACATTTACTTGACTATTATCTTTGCAGCTACTTTTTTTTTTTTTTTTTTTTTTTTTTAAATGAATGAATATAATTGTACTACTTGGAGTGGAAGCATCTCGCTCGCCTTCTCTTTCTCGCTCGCCTTCTCTTTCTCGCTCGCCTTCTCTTTCTCGCTCGCCTTCTCTTTCTCGCTCGCCTTCTCTTTCTCGCTCGCCTTCTCTTTCTCGCTCGCCTTCTCTTTCTCGCTCGCCTTCTCTTTCTCGCTCGCCTTCTCTTTCTCACCCAAAAAACAAACATGTTTTGTAAAATGTTTCAAAATCAGTTTAAAAAAAAAAATGTGAACTCTTCCCCACATCCTTTTGTATCAATAATTGGTTTATTGCTTCTAATGTCAGCATTTACCTCCCCTGCTTTTTATGAACTTCAATTACAAAATGGTGAAATTTCATGTAGGCTGAAGGAGGAAAATCACTTTAATTTTTCCCTTTTTAAACATATGTACAATAAATTTTCAAAAATAATTGTTATATACTAATATCTCAATATAAGTACTTTACTTGTTTTGAATGTAAGATTATTTTCATTATTAATTTTCTGATTAATACTTAGTGAAACTGGTAGTAATAAGAGTATTTTAATCATGAAATTAAACTGAGAATATAGAATAAAATAAACAGTGCTTTGGACTTGTATCCTCTACTTTGGGAGGTCAGCTTTCACAAACAATGAAGTCCAAAGAGACAGCAATAGAAATACTTGGAACCTTGCCTAACCATGACCACTTTGTTTTAAATTATCAATCTTCCAAGAAGATCTGTTTATAAGGTTGGAGATTAATGTTAGTCTTCTCTGAAGTTATTTCTTTTAAATTTCTACATTTTAATTTTAATTTAACAAGATTGATTCAATTTCTAGAGTTTATCAGCCTTTACAGGTTATTTAAAGCCAGAACATATTTTTAGAAGGTAAGAATATTTTGTTTTAATTAAATAATAATGGTTTAATAATACAAATCTTACTAATTAATCTATAGCTACAGAGAGTAGATTCATACCCTTTCTAAAGGGTATTTGCTTGTAAGTCAATATAATAAACCCAACTGGAATTGGAACTCGACTCTTCATTTAACAATTTTGGGCCGTTATCCATTGCACCAACCACATATCCAAGCTTTCAATACATAGTATTCCCAGTTGGTCACCCATCTAGGAACTGACCAGGCTCAATGTTGTTTAACTTTGGTGATCATATAGGAGCCAGTGCTTCAATATGATGTAACCTTAAAAACTGGAGAACAGGTTGAATAGCAAAAACAAATATTGCATCATAAAAAAAAAATAAATGTAAGAATTAATAAGTTAAGAAAATAATAAAATGAACAGATTTGCTTAAAATGTTTAATACAAATATTAATGAGCTAATTTTAAAATATTGAGCACCAAATAAAATTTAGATGACCAATTTAAGAAAACCAACTATGACTGCTGTCCCATAATTACATTGAGTATAGTATAAAGGTTTTACTTATTTATTATTTGACTAATAATTTATTTTTTCTTGTAAAGCTACTATTCTCAAAATTGGCTAATTACAGTACCAAGGCACCAACGAACCTAGCGATCTTGTGCATCCATCTAACTCGCTGTTTCTGCTAGCCACTGTCTCTTCCTGAATAATTATGGACATCTTTTTTTCCTATTTTTAGCTGTTGTAAATGAATTGGATACTACTTTCACTTATACTGAATAATCAATACCATATGACTTGTACAAAGATGATACGCTGTATACACGAGATGTGTATTTGCATCGTCATTACATATTATAAGCAAGAGGTGTGGAAATTTTGCATAGAAACAAAGCACTTAGTAACAGAACATTTCCTTTTTAATATTACTAAATATGTGTGTGTGTATATATATATATATATATATATATATATATATACACACACACACACACACATAGTTATATACATAGTTATGTGGTTTATTCAATTATGAATTTGTAATTCTAATGAAGAAAAATTTTTTTTTTTTTTTTTTTTTTTTTTTTTTTTTTTTTTTTTTTTTTTTCTCACTGAAGATATTCTTTGTGACAAATGTCTGTTTTGCTTGTCTTTTCTGCTTGATTCTATTATTTGATTACTTTGCTCTTTACATAATGCAGTACAAAGGCTGAAAAAAAAAAGAATTATTAAATTGTTGGTGTCTAAATATGAGATGTATCAATAATATGAAATTTTTCAAAATTTAAGCCATCTTTATTGTTAGAGGTTTATGTGATATCATAGGTAGGATTTAAATATATTAAATCTTTCATTCAAACTCATTATGTATGGAATGGCTCCTGAAATTCTAGATGGTAGAGAAAAAAATAGTATGGTGGTATTTTAGTATCAGTTTAATTTTTTTTTTTCCCCTCTTATTGCTGTCCACTGATATTACTACTTCATCATTCTTTTATTTTACTTTAACTTATTTTAACTTATTTTATGCATTGACTTTTTAGCAGGAGGGAGAAAGAGCTCAATTAAACTTTGAATTTTGCAATATTTTTTGTTTTAAAAATATTTCTAGCTTGCTTTTTGGAATTCTTTGTATTGAAAATAAAGAAAAAAAAAAGTAAAATTGAATGAGCAGAAACCTTATTACTTACATTATTCTAGCTGTTATACTCATCTTCATTTCTATATTCACAATGTTTTGGCTGTTGTATGCTCTAGCCTCCTTCAGGTGTTTGAAATTTTGAACCAAACCCTTCTTTGTCCACCGGGACACCTTCATGACACTAGCCACAGCAGGAAGAAGTCCAGCAACTACTAGACCATGTAAACTCTATATGATGATCAATATAGTTCACAATGGAGAGAGAGATAACAACAACAAACTTGCCTTCTTGGATGTACTAATATCTCTAACAGAGCATGGGGTCAAGATATCTGTATACCACAAGCCTACATTCACCAGACAATACCTCAGCTTCAACTCCACACCATCCATACAGTGTAAAGAGATTGTCCACTGCTTATAACATCAAACAAAAGTCTTAAGTGGCGATTCAGAAACATATGAACAAGAAATGGTCAGTATAAGCAGTACCCTACAATGTAACAACTATCCTGGTTATATGGCAACAGCTCTGACAAAATGGGGTAGAAGTGTATAAGACGATAACAGCACTCAGAAAACTTCTTCAATCTGCCTACCCTATATGAAGGGATTATCAGAGAAAATACAAAAGATCTGTAGTCCATATAACATCAGTGTTGAACCTTCAAAAGTGGTTCAACACTTTGCAGACACCTTTTCCAAGTAAGACCCATCCCTCTAGAGGAGAACATGACTAAGGGCTGTGTACACCATCCTGTGTATTTGTGGTAAGACATATAATGGAGAAACAGGCCGCCCCTTAAGGTAAGACTGCAAGAACATCATGAAGAGGTAATACGAAGAGAAATAGACCCAAAGAGTTGTGAGCTCAAAAAACTTGGAGACTTGGTTTACTAAAAGGGAGGTAACTGAAACTGAGATATCCAGAAATGGTATGACACGTGGAACTAGAACAATCTACCTCTCTAAATAAAGTTTTGAAATTCCAATGTATATCACTTGAAGAAGGCAGGAGTGTGCAATGCCGAAATGTCGTGAATATGACAAAGACGAGGGCAACAGTCAGAACGATGTAATTAGTATAAAAAATTACAATACCTTATCTCAGAAATATAGACAGACCCTAAAGAAGGCCATAGTGTACAATGGCCAAAATGCTCTGAATATGATAAAGATGAGGACAAATGTTTGAAAAATGTAAATATAGTAAATATTCATGTACCTCTGTATATGTTAACAAATAAGTTTGTCACATGATAAAAAATTTGTCAATGCACTTAATTCAATGATGAAACATACCGTGACAATTTCAAATAAAAATTTAACTGAAAACTAGGTGTTGAGCTGCAGACTTATTGATACACCGTTGTGTAATCAATATTAAATGAAAGCTTTTATATTTATAAATCCCATGATATCACACTTTTGAACTTTATAAGTTGACAAACATGGTAATTAAAATGCTAATAAATTCCTTTTAATAAAACTTTTCTGTTTTCTGACAAATCTGCATATTTTTTAATATTTACTAAGCTTAGTTGAGTATGGTACAAGGCTAAATAAGGGAGGAAGAGTGTATTTCAACAGGTTTTCAAGCAAAAGAACCTGCCTTAAAAAAAAAAAAAAAAAAAAAAATCAGGAATGAATAATCAAACTTTGACCTTGAAAACCAATCAGATGTGCCATTATCTAACCCATCAGAGAGGTGTCTTCATATTTACAGTTTTGGTGGTTTTCATCAATCTCCAGCAATTTGTCACAAATCATTTGTTTTATCAAAGTTTTCTCTTTAAAAACTTGTGTTTTTTGGGGTTCCCCCTTTGACCTCAATAGTTTCATGTTTCATAGTTTATAGAAAATCCCTATTTCTCTCTTTATTTTTTTTTTTTTTATTTATTTATTTATTTTTTTTTTTTTTATCCACAACATTTGGATAATTCTTTTTGTGGAATGTGGTTGTTGATAAAATAGACTGTAAAGAAAAGACAACAAAATTCTTTACATTAGCACATGTGTAGCAGAAGTATATAAACAATAAGACATAATACTGAATCACTGTTATGAATTCATGCGAGATCAGATTAGATGCCTTGGTGGTCATTAGTGAGTTTGTTTCAGAGATCAATTTACTATTGTAGAGACTAGTTTGCTATTGTATGAATACTGCAGTATTGTAGCTGTTATGTACCAGACTTGATGACAATATTGTTTGGAAAGTAATATCCTGTTTGTTTGTTCCAATCCAGTGTGGGAATGACTGCAAAAATGGCCGCCTCCCTAAATGTATAGACATATTGTACAGATGCATGCTTGGATTTCTTCCTAGCCAATAAGATAGGCCACTTCTCAATCTCATCCAATATATTTCTGTTCTTTCTTGAAGTCAGAATGGCCATGATCACTTGTCTGTCTCCCTTTTTGTGTGTTAAAACCATTCTTAGTTTGTGAACTTTTGCCTTGCATATTGTTTGTCAATATAATTTTTGCCCTGTTCTTTTCTTTTGTTATTGTTTATTGTAAACTTAACTTTAACAATTTTGTTTGTTGGACATTTCTGCCAATTAAATTTAACCGTGGCCATTTACTCTACAATGTTTAAAGATGCAAATCTAAAAATAATCAGGCTTGGTTGTCTAGTTTATGTTCACTTTTAATGTTATGACAGACAGAAATATTGATCAGTGCCCTGTTGTACAATTTTCATAAAGGCTGTAATACAACAATTTAGTTCTCTAGTTCCAAGCATGAGGCAATTTGATTTTTAAGGAGGGAAAATTAAGAATGAGTTATTAACAATTAATTTTTTCCTAGTGTGAGTTAATACATATATAGTATGCACACACACACACACACACACACACACACACACACACACATACATATATATAACAATTTGTTAGTAATTTCTTCCTCAATACTTCAACTGTCCTTTTTGATCATTTTATTTTTCTGGATACCATGTTCTTTGGAAGCTTGCTTAGACTAAGTTAATGCTCTTTCAGGCTTCTTCCACATGAAGAGAAGTTCACTTTTTTGAATAATCAGAATTGTCACGAGGGGGTGGCATCAGGATTTTAGAGATGTTTAGGTGGGGTATGGCCAAAAAAAAAATAAAAAAAATTTGGGAACCACTAGTTCAGTTACTGTAATTGCAATTGATAGCAGTTGTTATTCAGAAAATCTAATTTTATTATGTTTTTTCCCATCCATTTTTATCTTCTTGAAAATGTAATATTTTAAATTTGCATCAGAGCTAAGATACAAATTATCCTAAGCCAAGAAAAAAACTCTTTTTAAGGGTTCATTGTCTTGTCATTTCATAATCTTCAATTTGTATTTTGAAAAGATAAGAAACTAAATCAAAATGTTGTATTCTTTCTGCAAGAATACATTTTTTTTTTTTTTTTTTTTTTTTTTTTTTTAAACCTTTTAAACTCTATTCAATTTTGATACTTTGTTTCTGCACCTTTTTATTCTTTTCGTTTTTACCATTTTGTTAATTGCTTTCATCTCTGTGTTAGATTCAACAAGTGCTTCCTGCCATATTTCATGATCACTTCCTGTTACTATATTGAAACAAATATCAATCACCTGAAATTAATACTGTTTCTGGATTGGGTGGGAGTATCTTGTTTTCTTTTGAAGGCATTCTGTCCTACCTGCATTTACTTCTACAAGTATTTTGTAGACATCAAATAGTTTCTTTATAATGTCTCCCTCTCCACACTCTACACATACAAAGATCATGTATATCAGCTAATACCCCACCAAACAGATGCAAACGATGTCTGTGTCTGTGTGTTCATATGTTTGACTCTTCTATATAAGTTCAGAAGAAAATCTGAGCCTTTGCCCACATTTGCTGACATATGGTTTAACTTATACTTTTCTCTCACTCACTCACTCACCTTTCTTACATTTAAACTTCTAAGCATACATGTGGTCACTGGAAAGTTCTTGAAGGCCCAACTAAGAAACACCTCCCAAAAATAAATTTTGATGTGTGGTCATTTGGTCAGATTTTAGGTGAGTTAGGCCAAGATATTTTCTTCACCCCCTTATAGAATTTTCAGCTGATATCTGGTCTCTTGATATCATATTTTGTGACTTTCAGGGTCATTTCAAAACTGCAAGAATCAATCAGCTTGGATAAACTGCTTCCATTACCATATCTTATGTTGCATGGTTTATATATATGTTCACTGAATCCGAAAAGTAGAAATAATAAAAACGTTTTAAGGGGAAGTTTCTCTAATAAGTTTCAAGATTTAAAAAAAAAAAAAAAGTCCCAAAAAAACTTAACATTTGATCATTTAAAAGTGACAAATTTCATATTCAATTTCTTATTGTTTTCTATTAACTTTTGGGGAGGGGATCTAGTTTTCTGTTTATTCTATAGAAACATTTTCATCTTCACTCCACATTTGTAAAGTTCGTGTGTCAGCTCTAGTTTTAGGATGGTAAATAATATTACATTGTTTCATAAGTAATTTCTGTTGGGAACCAATTGTAAGGGTGACTAGATCCTCCTCAGTAAATGTATCACCCTAAATATATTATAAATAGGTTATACATAACAAGAGAAAACTTTCACTTCAAAACCTGGTCCCGTCTTTCAGTTTCTCTGGGTTTTTGCAATTAAGTTCATAATTGGATAGATGGTGCCTCACCCATGTGGTAGAAACCAAAGCTTCATTGACAAATGTCATCTATATAAGCTGATGTGACCTTTTTGATCGACACATTCTGGGACATGACTATGATAGCTTTCATAATGAAAGGTGCAAAATTTAAGCGAAATCCTAATTGCATAAGGCAATACCTCTTGCCCTTGATCAGCACGGTTTGAAAGAACCACAATGCCTTGTCAACATGTATCCATAGAGAAGCTTTCCGCAAATCTAACGGGGATACAGTCACTCCCTGCTGCCACCATTCTCTCAACTTCTGAGCACACACATCCATGTCAATAGTGAACGCTTCGACAAAATCATTCAATATCCTGTAATCAAGCACTGGCTGAGTCTTCTGTTTGTTCTCTTGAACCCCTGCCATCAATGCCAAGCTCACTTTCAGGCAGCATCCATTCATTGTCTAACCACAGCTGTAGTTCTTTGTCGTATTCATTCCGGATAGAATGGTGTATTCTAGCACACTGTTTTTCAATCTTTTGAGTATTTAACCACTGGCCCATTTCTATGAGACAGTCCAAACCTCCTTCTGATGGTCGAATTGCACAGTCAGGTTTGTTGATGGAAATGACAGCACATGGGGTATGTCTTCCTCAGGGAAGTGGACTTCTCCCAATTTAGTGATGCAAAAGCAGATCAAATCCTAGCAATGTTCCATCCACAACTAGGACTTCAATGTTCACAGGACAAGCACAGCAAACATCCAATTTAACTGTGTCATACCCATGACACTTCAATGATTTCTCATCGCCTGTCAGCACCTTCACCTCCTGACATCACCAAAGGTGCCATACAGATCTGCTCACTAGTGTCTGTGAGCAGCCAGAGTCTACAAGAGCTATGCATTTCTGTTCATCTATGAGCACTTTGATGACTGGTAGTGTATTGTTCTTTACTCCTCCTCTGAATTGTTTCCCTGGCTCTTGACCTTGTTGCAACGAAAGCAATATATTTCATGGTGCCTGTTCCCTCCCATTGTCTTTGTTTACAGTCCTTAGCAAGATGGTTGAGACCAGAGCACTTAAAACAAATTATGCCATTCTTGTGCATTACAGAAGGAGATGTCTCAGCATGTTAGTTGAATGGATGTGGCAACTGATTGTCGAGGTTTTTGGTTATCAGTCATAATGGTCCTTGTCTGGGTTAGAAGTTGCTCCAAGGTCATAGTCTTTATTCTGGACAATGCTCTAAAAAGCCATCTAACTTCTTGTGGGAGGCCAGGCACAAATGTGCATACCATCCATTGCTTGGATAACTGTCCACCAACCAGCTGAGCCAAATGTAGGTCTGCCAAAAATTCATATGTGGTCATGAGAGCTTGCTTTATCTGCTCTGCATCTGACCTCTGCTCCTTAATTAGTTGCCGGTATACAGTGAGAGCCCCCACCTCTCAATTGTAACAGCAAGTGACCTCTTAGGAATACCACGTGCTGTAAACTTGGATGTGAAGTTGGTGTCACAGTTAATGGCTCACAATTGTTAATTGAGGAGCCGAGCTTGAATTCCGGTTGGGTTTGTTTATATTCACTTAATGCAAATATCCTTGGGAAAGACATGAATCCACCTCTTACACCCCAACTATGGGTTAATTACTAAGAATTGTATCACTAAATCATTATCTCTAAAAAATAAAATAATTGCATACAAAATATTTAGATTTCAGTATTCAATAACCCATAGAGGTGTTGATATGCCGCTAAACAACCAACTAATTCAATCATTACCTAAGGGCAGTAGAAATTGAAAAACTCCTCCTCCACTATGAGCTGTTGGTGGTGGCTCTCAGGAGTTCCAGCATTATGTCTATTCATCCTTTGATGTTGTCTGACCAGCTCTTGCATTGCTGTGCCTGATTTCAATAGTGCCATGCATGATGGTCTTGCAGAAGTCTTGTTATGCTGTGTGATGTGGTCAAACCATGCCATCTTCTGATGCTTAATACTGACAAAGGGAGATTCCTATTGACCAACAAGACTTGACTTTACTCCATACATAAGCATTGGTTTAGTGCTTCCAGAGGAGCTTTCTTAAGCGTTTGTTCTCAAATGCCTGAATCCTTTTTCCTATCTCAACCAGGACTTTCCAAGTGTCACACCTGTAGAGGATGGATACAACCAGCGATTTGTAGGACTTGGTCTGAAAGTTGATGATGTTCTTTCATATCCTTTCTGGTCTGACCATCACTGCTGTGATGATCACTATACAGATTTCTGCATTGCAGATGCTATCTTTTGACAGGGTTGCTTCCAAGAATTTGAAGCTGGACACTTCATCTAGTGGTTCACTGGCACTGATGGTGCTTGTACTCTTCACCATTATTTTGGATTTTTCTGTGTTGAGTTGTATTCCATATGCACCAGAACTTTCAATGAAGTGGTTGGTCAGGTCTTGCAGTTCAATGTCACTGCCTGCTGTAAGGTGAATATCATCTGTGAATTGCAGGTTGCAGACAGGTCTACTAATGATAGATAGAAGTGCTGTGGTCATCGAGGGTTTCCTATATAATTCTCTCAAAAAACAGGTTGAACAGTATTGGAGATAGTAGGCATCTCTGTCTGATGCTGATAGTCATCTGGAAGTAATCTCCCACTTGGTTATTCTAGAGATCTGCACCAGTGGCATGGTTATAGAGACCCTGGATGACTTTGTAGCACTTTTTCTATGTTGAATCCTCTGAGGATGTGTCAGAGGCCATCATGTCATGCCTCATCAAATGCTTTTTTGAAATCAATGAATTTGTGGAACAGGTCCCTCTGATTTTGCACACATTTCTTGATGAGGACCCTACAGTTGATGATTTGTTTCATTGTGCTCTGTCCAGCTCTAAAACCTGCCTGATCTTCTGACAGTAGTTCTTCAGCCTTGGATTTCAGATGGTTGAGGATAATACGGAGAATGAACATGTTGGGGTGGCTGATGAGGCTTATTGTTTTATAATTCTGGCCTTGCTTGACATTACCCTATGAACAGAATTATTAAGTTATATTTCATTTAGCTTTTATAAGTGCACCAATACAAATACCTTATAAAGAATGGATAATGTGTTACTTTCATGATTTATTTCTTTTTTGTGTTTTAGTGGATTTTATTCTCTTGCCTGCAGTGAAATGATTTAAAAAAAAAAAAAAAAAAAAAAAATTTTTTTGACCTAGTAATAACTAAGTTGAATAACTTTTTAGTCTATTTTATAAAGACTTTAACAGTTTCTGATTTCAGTAATAATAGTATCATTAATAATAATAATAATAATAATATCAAATGTCAATAATAGTATTATTATCAATAATACTTTTTAAAAAAAAAAAAAGTATTGTTCTTACTTCTTTATACTTTTAATGCCCAAGAATTACAGAATTTTATGTATCTCATATAAAAAAAAAAAATGCCATGTCACATACACAGTCAAATCCCTCATTCCCATCATATTCCAATGGTAAGTTCCACTCAGAAAATTTCTTTCTAGGAACTGCTACTTTGTGGAACAGGCTCCTGAGAGGATGTTTTCCTGATCACTACAATCATTACCTCTCCAAATATATAGTCGACTGTTATCTATCCTACATAGTTATAATAATCTGTATTTCATTTTATGCCCTTATGACAAACTTGTTCAGTAACCCTCTAACTTAAGTAGCTCTTGGGCATTGTATTTATTAAAAAAATAAATAAATAAATATTTATTCTTGTATTAGAATGTAATTCAACTTGTCTTTTTTCACTTAATATCACTGCTGACCATTTTTCATTAAATATTTTGTCTATTTCTCGTCTTGCAAAAGGAGGAAACACTATTGAATTGGTTTGAAGAAAATGGAGTCTGCCATGAAGTGAAGGTGTGACTAAAAATTAGTGATTTATTTTTTAATTTCTTTTCTTTTTTCCTTTTATTGATAAGTGACTAAATTTTGATACCATAACAACTTGGTATTCACTTGTTAGCTTGCAGCCCACTCTTCACTGATGATGAGTTTAAAGCTGGAGAAATAGATTTATTTTCTTTTGATGATTACTCACACTTAGACAGCCAAATGCATCTTGTGGTGGTGGGGGGGCGGTATTTTATGGCATTCAGTTTTCATAGTTATATGGTTCTGATCTTTTCTAAGTAAAAATGTTTCTACCATATAACCTGAGCACAATCCTACAAGAAATATATTTCATGTGTGCACTTGCACACCTTGTGTTAAGTGAATCAAATATCTTTTGGAGAAGGAATAATCTTGTTAAAAATAAACATTGCTAGGCACAGGCTGAGAAGAGATAGGCATATTAATGTGTGCTTATGAGTGTCTTGTAGGTATTAAGTTTAACCTAAACTTGGAACAAGGTTCAATGAGGTGGTGAATGGTGGCAGTGGATGATAGGGAAATTGGTACATCAATCTACTTAAGTGAAGAGGGCATGCCTTGAAAATCAGCTTTCAAGATCATCATTTTTGCTTGGGGGTTGAACACTGTTCACTCATAGGAAATATATAACTACTCTGGTAACCTGTCATTTTTGGAAAGATCTCAATCATTTCAAGATTGGGTTATTGAAGTCTGGCATTTGTTGTTAGTCCAGCTGATCCATTTCCCACATTTGTTCAGATATACTGTGTATAAAAACGGAATTTTCGCACCTTTTATAAAAAAAAATAAGTAACAAACAAAAGAAATAGTCTTCATAAAGAGGACCTGTGAGTTTTTATAAAATACAACTTATCTAACCTTGTGGGGCAGCCAAAAAGGATCATGCTTATTATCAACAGTCGAAATGAAATAATTACAAATTATTGCTCTCTCTCGTGTCTATCGTCTCTTGAAACATTTCTGATGAATCTTTTTCATTCTGTTAAAGTCTCAAGGGGAACTACTTAGTTGTCATAATATATTTTTCGAAATAAGTCACCCATCAATAATCATAGACAAAATGAGAAGAACCATCATTCATTAACAAAATTTTATTAAATATAAAAAAATTGACAATATAGTTCCATGCACTACTAATAATACAACCTAAAGCAAAATATGAATGGAT
>OZ010596.1:4643663-4661163 GCA_963932145.1 Acanthosepion lycidas
CAAGTATTTTTTGAATTTACAAAACCATACTGAATATTTGATAAAATAGCATTAATGAATTCAGTTCAATTAATTCTTGTTAATTTTCCTCATTGTTTTTATACAAAGAATACGTATGAATTATCATGACTTTCATTCAGCCTTAGGAGATAGACAGAAAAACATGAAGCCAGCTGGAAACAGACAAAATTGGCAATTTTATTTTTTTTTTTATTTTTTTTTTATTTTTTTTTTTATTTTTTTAATAAAAATAAACTGGACAAAATCTTGAAGAAAGCATTTGAAAATGTTATTGGATGATACAAATGTCAAATTTCTTTCAGAAAATGACTTTTCTTCCATTTTTTTTTTTTTTTTAAGTATTCAATTATTCAGAATTTTGAATTCAGATAATTCAAAATTCTGAATAATTGAATAGTTCAGATAATGGAGGAAATACTGTATTAAATGTAGTTAATGATGAAATACAACAATGCTTTCACAGGGTATAAATTCATGAATGAAAATTTTGACCTATCACATCCTACCCATGATATCACAGATTATACAATTCATATTTCAATATAATTTTGTTAGTTGAGAAAGCTATCGCTGATTAATGGTCTATAGTATAATTTACTTGTATGACTGATGAAAATTTAGAAAAAAATTTATGCAGTATTTTGAATAAGAAAAATAAAATGAAAATTACTTTTTTATTTTATTTTTTTAAGTAATAAATTTACTAAGAAAAGAATTTGAAAAATATGATACATTGCTAAAGGCACTAGAAAAATGGTCACTTCTTTGTACTACTCCAAAAAGTATCTGATTCTTCCTGGCATGCTCTCATTCTACAAGAGCTAGATTAGACCAAAAATGGAGTATTGTTGTCTGGGCTGGAACTGCTTAATGCTCACTTTCTAGCTTTGAGAGTTCAAAAACATTTATATTGTCTTGTGGGTGATGGATTGTTTTCCACTATACAGACGTTTTCCCCCACAGACAGTGTTGCTAGCAACTTTATCATTATTTTCATGTTAGATGTTTGATCAAATTACAATTCTTGGTTCACTCACCCAGACATTCATAGCTAGAACTCGCCAAACCACATACTGAGCAAATTTTCATAATCCATTGATGATTAGAAACTTCCACTGAAATGGCTCCCCACCCCTGGAACTGTTGCATCATAGAATGAACTCTCAAGATCTTGCTTCATCGATCACTACAATCTTAACATCTTCAAGTAAACCATTATCTATTCTGCATATCCTCATAATATACACATTTTATTCCCTCTCTGTACACACTTACATAAACTTCATTTAATAACTCTCTACTTTGAGTGGCTCTTGGGTCTTATATTAGGTGACCTATAGTGTAAACAAAAAAATCCTTTTAATTTCAGTAAAAGACAGGAGTGGCTAAATATTGATTATTATGAGCACGTTCCAACTCGCTGAGTTTTGAAAATTATGTAGTGAAGAATTGAATAGTGACCTATCGTGTCAACAAAGAACGAAGTAGTCTTAATTGCATTTTGGGGGGTAAGTTAAAATGTATGTGCAAGTGCCATGAGTGAGTTGTATATGTTAGCAAATCACTTGTCTATTGCGAATCATTTCACCCAATAAGAAGGCTGATATCATGTGAGCAAAGAGAATGATTTCAGCTCCGTAACATTAGGCTATGTCAGTTGATGACCCAAAAGATTGACGATTGGAAGCTATGGATTAATAAATATGTGCTACAAGCTATTTCAGTAATAATAATAATAAAAAAAAAAGAAAAAAGGACAGCAAATCTGGAGTTTGAGTTTGTGTACATCTCGTACAGTATAAAACAGATTAAGTAGGTTCTCCTTGTGCACTTGATACGAGTAGCATTTACCATTTAGCAATATTTGAGCACAGAGGAGATGCCTGATACAAATTGCAGTTGTGGGAGCCTGGGCCAATTTTGTGGGTGCCTTAAAGTAAGTTCGACCTTATGTCACATCCCATCACCATGGGAAGACTGACCTACAAATTGGATAAATGTATGTTATAAACTGCCTTTACAATAAACTAATTTGTAACATACCATGAGATTGTTGAAATAATGATTCCTGTATCCTCACTGAAGTTATGCCATGTCTAGCTTGGTCAGGTGGTGTAATGGATAATGGCTCAGAATTGTTAATTGGAGAGCTGAGTTCAAATTTCAGTTGGGTACATTATATTCACTTACATGCAAATACTCTTGAAGGGTATGAACCCACCTTTTCTCCTTCCAGCTATAGGTTAATTAGTAATACGTGTATCACTAAACAATTATCATCTCCAAAAAAAAAAAAAAAAATTTTTTCTGTCTTTAAATTACATGCAAATAAGCCATAGAAAATGAATGTATCAGTCAATATAACACACGGTCTGTGGCCTAACAAAATCATGGGCATATACCTTAAAGAACTGTAGAAATTAACAGTGCTGTTTAGAGACATTCCTGCTGATAGTAATACAGCTGAAGTTGTTGGGTCACAGCTTTTTCATATTCTTCTTGTATTAACCATTGCTCAATATGGAAAATGGAAGCATGCTTTTGAATATGGTTAACATTATTATACTGCAAGACATTCTCTTTCTGTGCACAAAACTTGTAGTGCATCTCTGTGGGTGGATAGATTTGGATACCAACCAGCATAATGAAGCAAATATTGAATGTAATCACAAAAGGCCCAGGGATGATAATGTGATAGACCCACCCCTCAACTAATGGAAACCTGGAGCAAGAGAGAAACCAGAGATTCTAGTTTAACAGCCTTACAGACATATCACATTAAAATACCAATTCTGATACAATCACTGAAGTTAAGCAACATTGAGCCTGGTCAGTATCTAGATGACTGCTTGGGAATACCAGGTACTGTAAGCTTGGATGTGTGTGTAGTGTAATAGAAAATGGCTTGGAATTTTTAATCAGAGCCGAGTTCAAATTCTAGTTGGGTTTGTTTTATTCACTTATGTGCAAGTACTCTTTGGAAAGGTATAAATACATTCCCCCAAATATGGGTTAATTAGTAAGATTTGTATCACTAAAACTATTATTACCTTAAAAAAAAAAATGTATACAAAATATTTAGATTTTGGCAGTAATAAACTATTAGTAAATAACCTATAGAGGTTGATATGCCACTAAACAACCAACCAACCATCTGATGAATAAATTTAAAAGAAAATTTTTTAATTCTGATTTATTCCAGAAAACATTTGCATTTTAAATAAAAAATTGGTTTTATTTTTATTGTAATGTTTTATAGTTTTTAATTCTTTTTATTTTACTTGAGATAATATAAATTACTATAGAAATTGTTTTAAAACTTTAAAACCAATAGTAACGTAAGTGAAAAAGAAATCCTACATTATGCCTTTTGCCCTTCAAAAAAACTTCTTAATGGTTTTATTAAAGCAATCTAAAATGTGTAGGGTGTATGAAATCTAACAAATGCCAGTTACAATTCTACATTGAAAATGCAGCAGGCTTAGTTTAAAATTTTTGGTGTCCAGTGCATCTAGATTTATAAACCTAGCTGACATCATTCAGCTTTCTTTTGCTTTCAGTTTTGTTATCACTGTTGTTTTTAAACATCTCATATTGTAATAGCAGTAGTTTTGTTAGGAAAGGAGATATAGTGTAGTATGATCCTGGATGTATTGTTTAACATGGAAGACTTTGAAATTAATGCACTTTTAATATATTTTTTACCTTAATAGACTACTTACTCTTTTAATTAAAACAGTATTCTTTAAGTTGAATTATGGTCAGACTTATCAAATACACATAAAGCATTAATAAGTTAGAGGCCATTATTAAAGTGCAAAATAAATAATACGATCAGAATTAATAAAGCTTGCAATGAAAAGAAAAAAGGTAAAAAAAGATGGAACAGCAACAATCATGCAAGCAAACAATATAAGTTAAAGCAAATCAAAATTGATAAGATGGTAAAAGAATTCACAAACTAGGAGTTGGTGTTTGTAAACAAAAGCAAGGTTGACCAAATGAACACAATATGTCTGTCTAGTAGTTAAGACAGATCTGGACTGAGGTTATTTACCTCTCCTTCCCACAAGGCAGGATGTGACACAAGAATGTTTTTTATGTGGGGAAAAATCATAGGCTTGGGTAAAAATTCCCTGTAGACCCTGACATGACTCTGCCCATCAGCATAATCTTGTCTGGGTTCTTCTCTACCTGAAGGCAGAGAGTTCAATAAGTTAGCCCTGAGTCATGTCAAAATGCAAGTAGTCAGATTTTATTGGCTAAGAAAAATATCCCAGCATGCATTCTGTGTCCTTCTGACTATAAGAGGGGGAGACGGAAAACTTTTGCAATCATTCCAATTGGGAAATCAACGGTATTGTTTTATAAAGATCCCTTTCAGGATCACATAATCTTTTATTCAAATTACTGGATGTGTGTTATAGTGGAACACACCTATTCTATAGTTAATAGACTCTCCCACCTATAATAAGTAGGAGTAGTAAAAGTAATGAGTGAGTCGCGGAGTGGGTCAGTCAGTCGATGTCGGATGACCGTTAGTCGGATATTAAAGTATCAGCCACCACAACTAGATTACTGCGTCATTACATATTATTTCAAGTTCCTAACGTTTTGTAGGTCGAACCTATTTTAGGACTGACTTAGTACAAATACAAGCCTCCACTGGGAAACCACTACATAACAATGTCACATCTTTGTATTTTTTAAGTCTGTTTTCTAAATTCCTGCTTTAGGTTTTGTTTGTTATGGTTTTTATTAAATCTCTTCTTGTTTAGGTGATTATTAATCTGAAAAAGTCTTTTCAAAGGAATAAATGAGTAATTGCTGGATTTTTTTTTTTTTTTATACATCTTGTCATAAGTTACTATCTAATATTTATGTTTATCAGGACAGCAAACAAATTTATTGAAGTTCAAATTCTTTGTCAAGTATTTGGAAATACAAACTTATTTTCTTAAGTTTATGTATGATAAATGTGAAAATTAGTTGAATATTTAAACAGGCAGCCAATGTTTGATTGAGGATCTCTTAAGTCATTAATATCAAAATACTGATTTTGTTAGGGCAAATTTAGACAGAAACAACTTTCATTTGTTTTAGAGAAATATAAATAGTTTGTCTATTATGAATTGGGCAAGTAGAACTGGAAGAAAATGTTTCTGTACAGACAGTTGCTTTATTCTCAGGTATGAACATCCACCTCCCCACCACACTTTCTGCAGAGATGATTATAGACATGTAGATAAAGTGCACATCTGCAGGGGTGGGTGAGTTGTGGTATTAATATCTGTAAGTTTGTTTACAATCTATTAGAAGATTTACTTGATGGTTCAAGATAACTTCAGCAGACAGGGCACGAGTTTTGTTTCTATTTTTATATCTTAAGGCTGACCTGTTTGTTATGGTCATTAGCTGACAGTCTCCAAAGAAAGAAAGAAAAAAAAAACATACTTGGGTTTCATTCTCTGCTTTTATTGGATTGATGGCCAAAGATCGATTCCAAATAAGTATTTTTAAAAGAGCATTATTAATCTATACTGGTTGACTGATGCCATAAAAAAAATGACAGCATTTTTAATATTTTTCTTTCCAATTATTTTTATAGTTGCTTTTCCACAGAATTGATCTTTTCATATGTCAACTTGGCAGACATGTTCAGTTTGCCAATGTCATTGCCACCTAGTGTTGCCACTGCAAGGGACATAACTTTAGAGCAAAAAGTTACAGAAAAAGTATATTTTTAATACTCAATTGGAAGATTGTACTCCCGAGACAAACACACACACATACATACATATATATATATATATATATATATATATATATATATATATATATCACAACTATGAACATAGACACAATATACTGACCATATTTGGGGGGAAAAAATCCCATCACTATAGATGCACATATATAAAAATGTAATGTACATATTCAGTTAAAAAAAAAAAACCAACAAAATAAATTCTTAATAATGGCTAACAGAATAGCCAAAAGCAGTTGGATATATAGAACATTCAGTCAATTTTTATACACTTTATTTCCAGCAATGAAAACACTTGTATGAATGCAAGAAAAATTGAATAAAAAAGCTTAATTGACAGTACCTTTTTTTTCCACTCTCCCTCTCTCTCAAGTACTTTCAACTATCACAGTCATTGTCAAGCATTGGTCTTTAACAGTATGGTAAGCAAAACCTATTTGACAATATTATACCATTTTTAAATTGCTGGAATTGAAATTTGAATCACTTCAAAGTGACATCTATAATTCTTAAACGGACAGAAAAGCATGTATCAAATATCTGTACATGTCTATACATAATATACTCATTTAATACCATCTCCTGTGGAGAAAGGCACACATGCACAATGGCTGGCTATTTGTGTTTTTCAAGCACACACCTATCTACTGGAGCAGCTCTCATTCTGTCTCAGACACATCTGTGTTTATTGAACACCCACAGAGCTCACCTGTGGTTTATATTACAACTATGCTGAGCAAACCATAGTTACAAGAAGATAGTGCTTGATCAGCAGCTGGAACAATGCCAATACACTCAAACTTGATCATGATGACTTGTGACATTGTGTTAGCACACTCATCAATGGCTTCCAGGCAGTTCTGTCTACCTAATTTCACTCTCAAGGCTTTGGTCAACCAGTGATTTAACTTTCAAGCACTTTCTAAAGGTTCTACATGCTAGGATTGCCTCTAGGGTCTGTTTGGAAAGCAAACATTCTAGCCACTTGCCTGCCACAGACACACACACATATATATATATATATATATATATAATTTTTTTTTTTTTTTGTGGTTACTAACATGATAAAAATATATGTATCACATAGAAGGCATAAATTAACCTTTTTTTTTTTTTTTTAAATATACTGAAGCTTTGTTATTAGTCTGACTAAATCTCACTTTATCTTTCTGTATTCATTTCAATGGTAGCGATAAATCAAAGAGCATTTTGTCAAGAAAAGTAACACCCAGACTCCCTTTTACCCTCCCAACTAAATATGTCAGTAGGTAAGGTGCAGGTGCCAGGGTTAACAACAATAATCAGACATCTGTGTAAATCTCTACATGCCTTACCAATTTTTCCTTATGGACTTGATGGAATTTCCTATTCTTAGACTATCCGTTTTGAGTCAGGGATATGTTAAATATACAAAATTGTGTACTTCATCTCTCTCTCTCTCTCTCTCTATATATATATATATATATATATATATATATATATATATATATATATATATATGTGTGTGTGTATTTTCCTTATGCCATCAACAGGAATCTGACATGCATCCTTTTTTATTTTTTATTTTTTTATTTTTTTTTTAGTAGGACTTCTTAATTTAGGACAAATTGTTATTAATTTTACTGTTTAAGAAAATAAAAAAAAAAGTAAAAAAAAAATAACAAGATAGCAACTCAAACAGATATCCCCACTAAAATAATATTTATTGTAATAAGAATCTGTAGGATATATATTATCTGAATAGCCCTTTTTATCCTCAGATCCCAATGTATTTTCCTTACTCACGGCTTTGCCAAAAGCAGTTCATGATATATCATGAAATGGATTAAGTCTGACAAATTATTTAATATATTTTCTGTTTATCTGTTTTATCAAGAAAAATTTGCAAAGATTGTGTGTTTATAAAAACTGTAATTTGCTCTTTGCTAACCAGATACTTCTCTGTAGCTAAATGATATAGCACATCAGATCAAATGACGGTTTCCATATGGGAATACAAGTTCGATTCATGTCAGATAACGTATATTTCCTACAAAATTTCTCGAACATTCAGGCCAGTAAATTTGGTTAATACTGTTTAATTAAAAAACTAGAGCATTTACTTAAATGAATTATATCTATAAAAATAACGTATAAACAGAAAATACATTAAATAGTTGTCAGACTTAATCCATTTCATGATTTATATATATATATATATATATATATAGTGAGACAGCTTATTATTTTGAGGTCCTAGTTATGTAGGATGACTTGAAATGCAGCAGATGAGAGTAAATCATTTGAGTCATGTAAATGTGTAACAATCTTGTATGTTTTGCTTCATCAATCCATATTTCAAGACATTATTTACATTCTGAAAAGATTCCCCACGTACATATTACTTTTGACATCTTTTTGTATTGGATGCTTGCCAAGGAGTAATGGCTAGCAAGTGAATCTTGCATTCGAATTGATAGGATTCTCATTGGAAAGGCTACTCCATGTATGTGTCCTTGTATCAGAAAAGACTAAACTTCATATTCTTAGGTGTCTAATAGAAAGGGAATTCTTTTTTTTTTTTTTTTTTTTTCCTCTAAAGAAATTTTGTGAAACACACACCCCAAGGTTTATATGTTAATTTCATACTTTTTCATCATTTAAATGATTTTTTTTTTCTGACCCACTTTATCCCCCAATCCATTTATTGCATATTAAAAAAAAATTCTAACATCCCCCATAATGATTGAGACCCACTCCCTGTATTAGAATAAATGTGTACATCTTTTGTGTGAGAGATAAAACAGATATCTTACATGACTTACAATTTTTTTCTCATCTGTTCTATTTACCTGGTCTATCTAAAAAAAAAAAAAAAAAAAAAAAATAATTGCAGTCTTTAATCTTCATGCTCAACCCCCCCCCCAAAAAAAACTACAAATGGTTTTTCCTTTAATACCACTATCATTTTAACTACCTTCACTCCTTGGCAATGTTTGTTTTAAAAAACAATAATTAGAATTGTGATAAAACCTAAACATGATGAAAGTGAATTTTTATACATTTTTTGTTAAGAAAATTTACAACAAAAATATTAAACACTATTATTCTTTATTTACAAGAATAATTTTATATTTATAACATTATAAAAACTAATATAATGCAATATTGTACCAATTTATAAAGAAATACATATAAAAACAATTTTTATTCATAAATTTGCAAACATTTACTAAATTATTATTCATAAAATACATAAACATTTACTAAATTAAAATATGTAAACCAACTATGAGGAAATCCTTCTTTGGCATTTATAAAGTTTGATTCGATTGGCAATTAGCCGATGTTTCATCAACCATTCCAATAAACAATAGTGTAAATAATCTAATAAGAGAGTCCCCTCTACGTTATAATGAAATATTTGAGGTGTGTATAAGTTTCCCTTGAAAAAACAGTTTTCAACTTTGTATTCAGTCTAATTTCTTAAAAAAATGTTTGAAACTTTTACACAAACCAAATACAAATCTCTGTGCATGATTGATTGATCAGAACAGCAAAATATCTGTAAGATAAGTAATGGATGCGTGTGACATGCCTAAATTGGTGTCAGTAGATACCATTAAGTGTATCCTTTGAGAATATGGACTGAATGTATATATTTCAGACAAGAAACCAGCATTAAACAAGAAGCATTTGAAAGCAAATTTAAGTTGGTCAAAGAATTATGAACTAAGAGATGTAGATGCTTAGATATAAGATCACATTCAGTGATGAAATTAAGATGGAGCTATGTTTTAATATGGAAGAATTTGTCAGAAGACCTATACAACTGATATTTTGGGGATACATAAAAATGTTTCAAGAAGTTTGGTTAAAATTGATGATAGCTGTGATAGTAGCAAAAATATCCATTGTCTGAAGGACTATTTGTTATCAAAATTAGATGAAAGCTAGATTTGTTAGCATAACTCTACTCTATGCCACACAACACAACAGTTTGATGGTGTCATTGTATTGAAAGATTATTCAACTGAAAGCCCTGACTTTGTAGAATTTTAATTCTACATCATTTCAAATAGCTGAAAATAACTTGTTGAGTTTTGTTCAAAAAGTGGATCACGGAGCCTTGATAATTCTCTGACTCCTGATTGGTCAATTGAATATTAATATCATGTTTTCAAATATGTCCGAATTATATCGACCTAGTTTCTGACCTAACAAAAATACAATTCTGCCAAAAATCTGTTTGTGTTTTGAGCCTATCATGTGACATAGAACCTTATAAATACAAGGACACATCTTCAACTTGCTTTTTCCTTAGTTGTAGTTCTGAGAAAAACAATGTAGTTCAGTAAGGAGTTTTACGTCTGTCCCTGATGGGAAGATGCTATCACACACACGCACAAACATTGAACATCTCTTAACTCCTCAACTACAAGCAACAGAAACTTCTGTGAGTCCAGATAAAAAAATTGATCTTCCTTAGTCTTTATTAAATAACAGTTAAAGGTGAATAACTCCTGCTATTAATTACAATTCATTCCATATAAAAATCATACACTTGATTGTTTTGTGTGTCATACATAAATTGAAGATTGTTAATATAAAAACAGTTTTTGTGTTGTTTCTCGTTTGCTTTTCGTTTACTGACACATTTGTAAAATAAAAAAATGTACGAATTGAATAGATCATTCAATACCCCTACAACTTAAATAACATTGAGCAAATGTATACAGAAAGAAAGAGTTTCTCAGAAGTATCCTTACCATTTTAAAGAATTGTGGGAACTCGACCATGGAGAATATCAACTCCTATCTGTCAGACTCTGTATTGAAGTCCTTATTCAAACTAAGGAAAGTCAGATGAAATATTATCAATCAACAGTTGCTTATTATAGAAATTTTTCTATTTAAAAAAAAAAACTATCTGGTTTGGTTCATGTGAGGTTGTTAAAGAATTTTTACATGGCCATTTTTGAGGTTCATTTTGTATCTTCCCCTTTCATTTATGAGCCCTGCAACAAAATATATTAAGTATAGAGATGACTCCAATAGGCCTACTGTTTCATCTGTAGAAAATGTGATGTAAAACATTCGTTTATAAGCTGGCAATTACTAAAAAATTTAGACTAGTTTAAAGGTTCTAAGGACTTTTGCATGGTATTATATTTTGTGATTTTTGAGAAAATATTAGGAACTTAATGAATATGAGTATATAGTGTAAGAATCAATTTAATCATTTATTCTTCATTTACAAGGAATGTTTTTTTTTTTTTTTTTCTTCTTCAACTATTGAGAGTTTAAAAGGGTAAAGCATTTGTTTGTGAATTTCAGTGATAATTCATTTTCTCAAACTATGATTTCAGCAATTAATATTCTATTTTAAAACACTTTATTTTTTTCATTTGAAAACATTTCGTAATGTTGTGTGAATATATATATATATATATATATATTGCAATGAAAATTAGAAGAATTGCAATGTGCAAATCTTGTCTCTTATTGGATGTTTTTCACAAATATTTTTGTAACAAAACGTCCAGACTCCATGATTTCTAGACTGAGATGAGAGATTAACATTCACCATGGATGTCCTCCCTCTCACAAAACTTCAACAGTACAATTTATGCAAAACAACAGATGGTAAATACCTAATTGTGTCTGTTGAAATATACACCCACCCTATTTCTCAGCAGGAATGCAGTTTGGCGCACAAAGATCCATTCAGCTTACCCATTTGAATTTGAGAGTTGGTGTGCTATGAGTTCTTGTCTTAAAAATCTCTTAACCAGCCAAATCTCACCTGATGGCTGAATAAAGCTTAGTTGAATTCCTCTGGTATTTTTTTTTCTTTTACTTTGTCTAGTAATATATGTAAGTATTTCCAAAAATGGCACCTACAAATTGTTTTGACCAGAACATTTTTTTAATGTTTCAGTCATTGCATTCTTTATTCTTCAGGTGTAAAATATATTTAGTAAGGTATTTATTCTTCATATGTTGATGGACAACACCAATTATGACTTCAGTACTGTTGAGTGAGGTAGTAGATATTCAGATAAAATTTTGAAAGTCTTTAGCCATCATATAATGTAGTAACATTCATTCAGGTGCACCTTCTGTATCTGAGCTTTAGACAGTGGCACATGCTGTGATAAAGTTCATTATGGAGAAAGAATTTAGTACAGTCAGGTATCATGTGGCAGATCTTTATACATGCTTATTTTATTCAATAAGAGCTGTTTGAGAGACATTGAATTGTGCATGTGACACCTGTTGTCATTCCTACACCTGTTGATCAGATTTTGGATAACTATGCCATGCAGATGTGAATCTAGATCAATACATTGTAGTGGCAACAATGGCAGACCAAGAACCAGTGTGACCTCCAGAAGTATCAATGTAGTCTCTTTAGAATTCTTTACTTGCAGCAGGATTATGAGCATGTACACATCTAATGAGATGGTCACTTATGCCACATCATGCACATCTACTTAAGTTACAAATCTTGCTTGTTCAACATATTCTGCCACATTTCTTTATTTAATATTTTAACTTTATTCTAAAATGAGCAATGTGCTGCTTTTTATAATCCAGTAATTTTGCTTCTTGGTGTTAATGCCTTCTGATGTCATAATGATATAGAATTACTCAGGAGAGAGGCTGCAATAAATCTAATCACATTGCACTATAGACTAGATATGTTCTGCAAAGCCTAAATTCATGGTGTTGTATATGAATCATGCTTTTTGTAATGTTCAAGATTTTGAGTAAGCTGTTTTCATATTTCTATTTCTTAATACAACTGTATAGGATGTTGTATACACAGTTTTTTGTTCTTTCCCTTATATAAGGAGAGCTGTTCATTGTTGTGTTGCGTTGAACAATATTACTGTATATTGCATTGATGAATATACAAGATACTGCTGAAAATTCCTTCCAACTGAGAAACACTTCCAAAAAATTCTATTTGTAATTTAGGACTTGAAAATAGAAGGTCTTTATCAGAGATTGTGGCAGAAATTATTCTTGCGATTCTCAAGAATGGTTAGTTTATTAATGCATTTTTATTTTATTTTTTTAATTAGATGAAGCAGTGTCAAATGCTAATTTTGATTTGTATTTACTTTTATTTTAATTTAAAAAATATTTTAGTTACTTTCCAATATAACTTTATTCAGACTATTAGTCTGGTTGTGAGTAGCTAATGCCAGATTGAAAAATAGAGGATAGGCTCTTTGGGTGTTCTCTAAGTTTCATGAGACAGCAGGTATATCAATTCAAATCACACTTCTGACTGCACTGTGTACATATTACTGCAGATTAATAGCTTGAGTAAACTTTTAATAAAAAAAAAAAAAATAAATAAACAAAGTAGATTAACTTCCCTCTGTGGTACCAAGGCTTTATGAATTTGTGCAGTACTTGATTGGCAACAATGTCTCATCAGATTTGGTTGGGTTATTAGTGTCCCAGCTTGAGGAAGCCTTTTTCTTAACTACACCCCCTCACATAAATACAGTATTGTCTATAATTACTTTTTAAGCAGTTAATCTTTCAATGGAACCCCTGTAAAGATTAGGTGTGATTTTTTTTTTTTTTTTTTTTTTTTTTTTTTACCAAATAGGAATAAGTAATATTTCCTCTTCATTACAGATCCATACATACACATGGCCTTTATTCTCTCACATCTCTCCACACTTCTGTTTATGCACCTGTTAACCTCCAAGGCACTACTTAATGCTCGACTCCCCCACCCCCCTCATACTAAATTAACTGTTTTTTCAGAAGTCACTTGGCTGACTGGCAATATTGTAAAAATAATCTGAATCCTTTCTGGAATGAAGTTTCTGATAAACATTATGAAGCCAATATGAGATTTAACCCTTAAACAGTATCCATCATCAAATGATATTTTATTAGAGCTTGGCAGAGGTCATTAAGTGATTACTTAACCTTTTTCCAACAACATTGGCATCATTCATTCATAAATCAAATCTCAATGAGTAATTTTTTTTTTTTTTTTTTTTTTTTTTTTTTTTACTTAATGTTCACTTAATATGAAGTACAAGAGCCACTCAAGGTAGATTGCTACTGAGGTTGTTGTATGAATCTGGAAGGAGAAATTAAGTGCAGATTATGAGGATACAAACAATAGGTAAGTCTTAACTCTAGACTAGAAGAGATCAATATTGTAGAGTTGGATAAGTATCCTCTCGGAAATCTGTTCAATTTGACCCTTGGGAAGAAGTTGTTCAAAGGAATTTCCCTCTTACTAATAGAATACAAAGGGAATGAGCATCCTTTGCCCCCATGTATATGACATGGTGGATCTTACTTGTGAAGGTCTGAACTGGTGAAATGTAGCTCAACAGAAAATTTTCAATTGAAATAATGATAGTAACAAGAGATTTGCAATGTTGTGTCTATGGGAGAGGTGTTATAGTAGAGAAACTTATTCATTGCCAATGATGCTCTGTCAAGTTTGGAAATACAGTATAGTGCAACTCCAGCACAGATCTCTGTAGGATCCACAAGAAACCTGGTATTTCCTGTGTAGCGATGAAACCATATTTTTAAATCAGTCAATTTATAATATATATTAGCCGTTTTGTCAATGCTTTCTTTAATTCCTGACTACTAACAATCCTATTCTTAATGATTTTAAATGCATAGCTATTGTATACTGAACTTTTCTTAAACAAATTTTAGGTTAAAAAAACAAAGATGAAAAATTCAGTTCTTGATCTCCATACCTGCCATATTATCACTTGAGATATTTAGTTTGCTTGTTTAGATAATGACTAAAGTAGAGAAATGGCAATGTGGTGACATTGCAGGTTGAAATACAACCAGTGCTAAAATACAATTGATTTTCTATTCATTTTGTTTTTCCCTTCCCAAAATTTGACATGTAATTTTATTACTAATCATTAAAGGGAATAAGCTCTGAAATATTTATTAAATCCTGTATGTAATATCACAAGTGGCATGAAACATTCATTTATTATATTTGATTATTATACCTGTAAAAATATTGCATTTCTTTTAAATTTAGTATAAATTGAACAATTAAAAAAAAAAATTGTTTAAAGAATACAGTTTACCTTTCCTTTTTAGGACACAAATATTTATGACCAGTTTAACCAGAAAATATCTTCAATGCTTCTGAAAGTTAAATAACCTCACCTTGATTTTCTTCATATTGTTTCGTTGTGCAATCAAAATTGGAGAGCTTCTCTACCTGGTGATAACATGATATCTCAATTGTTAAAAAGTTCATTTGAATAAATGTTTCGACTTTGTTTGGTATCATCAAACTGAAATGTTTGAAGACCCAACAGCAAATGGCTATATTCAAAATTAAAATTGTCCTTAAAAAAAAAAAAAAAAAAAAAAAAAAGTAAAACCACTTGTTAAATGACTTAATATTTTGTTAATTTACAATTTCTTTTAAATCAGTTATCTAGTCATTTTTATTTTTTTTCAAAATGGAGTTTTCTGCAGGAAATTTAAATGAACATATTTGTAATTTAAGATTATAATATTATAGAATTGAGCTAATGTTTTTACCTAATACTGGTGTTGCAATGGAATGTCTCACACTCCCTATCACCTATTGTGAACTGACTATAACAGTAGATATATATAAGCATAGGATATACCTGGCGGACTTGCTTCGGCAATTAGTTGGAGATTCGTCTCCAGCTGAGCTGGTCGAGCTCTCTGGCGGGGAGGAACCCAGACGAGGCTACGACGAAGGGCAGTCTTGTCTGGGGTGGCAGACAGCTACCCGACCCCGTTTTTTTACAGGGTCTACAGGAAAGTTTTACCTGAGCCTATGGGCTTGGTTTTGCTCCACATTAAAAAATGGCCTTGTGCCACATCCTACCTTGTGGGGAGGTAAGGTAAATAACCTTGCTTTGGGAATTACTAGCCTGCTAACCAATTCTTTGTCTTTCAGTAGTGTATTCTCTTTTATAATAAACCTTTCTTTCATCTACTCATGTGTTGCTGTTCCTTTAACTTGGGTACCACCTTTTGTCTTTTTGTAACCTTCTTTAAGGATACAGCAACTGGTAGTCTATCAATTTCATGCCTCAATGGGATCTTCAGACTAAATGTTACTGTAACACACACACACACACACATATATATATATATATATATATATATATATAAACAAAAGGAAAACTTATGTTAGTCAATGTGTTTTGTCCTCTGATAGATTTTATCAAGGCAAATGTAAGAATTTTATTTTGCAACAAGTATTTAAAAACGGAATTAAAAATGTTAGTTTTTCAGAATTTTTTAAATTTAAGAACACTTATAAACATACCTTGACTTTCAGTTAGCCTGAAGTAAGCTATGACGGAGATAAGTGATGTAATTTAATGTCTAATAAACAAAAAGAATTAAATGGTGTTGAATTTTCATTTTTATTATTTATATTATTTTAGTTTGGGATTAATTTATATATTATATATTTTAAATGATAGATTTTGAATTTAACCATTTACTTTTAATCTTTTAAACTCATCAACTAAGTTAAGTTTTTAGTTGCATCTTAATTCTTTGACATATGCACATACATACACAATGTTGTATTTGTGCAGCAATTTTTCATGTATACAAGTTTGGTTTAAGGCTAACAAAATTTCTTTAAGGATTTTTTTTTTTTTTTTTTTTCTTTAATTTTGGACCATTTTTCTGGAATTCCAGTGAAAGTTTAAATATAGATTGTCTAATATCTGAGTACTTTCAGTTTTCAGAAGCCATTATCAATTTTAATTTTTTTAAGAAAACAATTTGCACCAACTCTGTTGACAATATATTTATCTAACAAGAATAAAGTAAAAAAAAATCTAACAATCTAACTCGCTTCTTAATTTCACATAAAAACATATTAAAGTTTTTGTTTTTAACTTATTTTTTAACTTGTTTATTATTTTTTTATTAGGTAGATCAACGATAACTGAATTTAATCAAAGTTTCATTAAATGTACTTTATGGAGCTTACTAATAGCTGGGAAGTGTTTATCAATAAGTTTAAAAAACAGATTTCCCACTTTTGTTATTGTGTGTTTTTGTACACCCCCACACTTGAAATCTAAATTAGAACTAGATCTACTTTTCTTTTTAATAGTTTCTCATATTCTGGCTTCTCATGGTAAAAAAATATTTCTGTTACTACTCTCATATACACATATATATATATATATATATATATATATGTGTGTGTTATTGGTCAGTTAAATTAGACCAGGAAGCAGTTGTATTAAAAAGTGCTCAATACACATAAAAAAAATAAAAATTTAATGTGCAGAGCTTTTAAATTTAAAAAATTAGGATAGATTATGTAATTGGTTGGTCTCCTAATTTTTAAAAAAGAAAAAATATATATATATATATATATATATATGAGTTATGGCTTTTTTGTAAGCTTATGTTCCTGTGTCAGAAAGTAATGAAAAAGGCCATCCCTGAAACGGAAAATTCAATTTTTACTATATGCATAACAAAGGTAAAAAAAATCAAAATATTTCAGAAGTTTTATTTATCAATTTCCTAATGATGTAATTGGATAGAATTTATGTACTTTTTAAATACATTTAACAGTTTATAGCTATTGCATTACATACACCCTTACAAATAAATTAAAACAAGTTCTAGAAAGTTTCCGGAAGATATTGTACTACTATACTTATATATGATTTTAGAAATTTTGTAT
>OZ010596.1:4666163-4676163 GCA_963932145.1 Acanthosepion lycidas
CATTTCAAGCATTCCACTCAACAGCCTTCTTCATCTTATGATGCTGAATTAATTAGGGAGTATTAAGTGAAATTAAATATTCCCAAATATAAATTGATAAATTAGAATTTATTCTGGTGAATTGAATAAATGACTTTGTTCAAAATTTGCAGATTCCCAAACATAGTAGGAACCTGACAAAGGCAAAAAAGATAGAATGGCCAAAGCTCTGATAACAACTAAAATGAGGATACTAGTCTGAAAAGATTAATATCTAATAATGGTACAGTAATTTTTTTTTTTTTTTTTTTTTTTTTTTTTTTTTTTCAATAATATTTGCCTTGTACAAGAGCAACTCAAGGTAGAGGGTTACTGAGTAAAAAGAGGTACAGTTTATGGGGATATGTCATGAAGATAACTATTAAACCTAGACTTGAACGGGTTAAGAGTGTAGTGATTGGAGAAGCATTTTCTTAGGATTTGTTTCTTAAAGGACAGTTTGTGCGAAGAAGCTGTTAGAGTGGAACTTACATCTTACCAATAGAATACGAAGGAAATGCGGGTTTGCTACAAAGTGTGTGTCATGGCAGGTGATAGCCATGAAGGTTAGAATTGGTGGAACCAAGTAATGCAGTTCACTTGAACACAGTGCAGCATCTTCAATTTAACCATAAACCTTGAAATATTTTTGGAATAAAATGTTTTGAAACTTGTTTTGTACAGTATAGGATGTTTTATCATTCACTTCAAACAAATCCCCCCCCCCACCGAACTCCAAATATGGTAACTGCAATCTACAGGGATAGATTGTTCTCTTTTTATCAAGAAAGCAGAAACTGATCAGTTACAAAAGAAATATTTCATTTAAATAAAACAATTGTATAAATGAAACAAGAAGTGATGCTTGTTTGTAATAAAATAATTGCTGCTGCTAATTATGATAATTTGCTGTAAATGAAATTTAGATTTATCAGTGAGATATTTTCATAGACAATAACCAAATATTTTTTTTCCTTTTCTTTCAGGTAAGTCCCCACTTTATCTCTGGATGGATTATTTTCAATTATCCAAATAAAAAGGACATCAAAATGGAATTACCAATCACTGGTTTGCACTTAACTTTTTTCTATTTATTTGAATATAATACTTGTTGCAATTTTCTCAGATCAACCAAAAATAATTTAAAAACAAAAACTCTCATATTTGGTCAGATATGGGGAATTTTTCAGCACCACCTTGTACTGTGATATCTATCCTAAATCTTTTAATATTAGGTATATACATTTGCAATTGTGAGTAATATCAAATTGTCATTTTTGGTCATCTATACTTCAGCCATTTTGAATTAATAAATTTAATTGAGCTTTTCATTGTATATAAGAAAAGCTAAAAATATAACGTAACATATTTTGTGCTGTAGAGTGAGTGGCCATGGTTAAATGCAAAAATAAATGATAACTGTTCAACAAAAACAATTTAAAAAGTTTGTAATTAACAAGAAAAGAAGCAAGGTAAAAGATAATATAAAGCAAGCAAGCAAACAATACATGCAAGGCAAATTAACAGTAATAAGGCAAAAAGTTCACAAACTAAGAATTGGAGTTGATACCCAAGAGGAAGTTCAGGCAAGCAAATGTAGTGTTCTGATTTCAAGAGTCTCTCAGTCAAATTAAACAACCAGTCTATTTTATTGGCTAGGAAGAAATCCCAGCATGCACTTTTATACTTCTGCCTAAAAATTGGAGATGGGAAAGTATTTTGCAATCCTTCCAAATAAGGATTGAAGCCAACATGTGCATTACAAAATAATGTATACAGACTTATATAGATTGTCTGGGGAAGTGAAATTTCTTCATTTATTAAACCCCACCCACCAAAAAGGAAATTACTGATGTTGGTGATTTAATTTTATTTATTCATTAAGACATTTGATAAACCATTCTATAATTTGATAGAAATATTTTTTACAACTGATTTTCTCTATTGAGTACATCTTGGATAAAATAAAACTGATTTTTTTTGTTATCTGTAGTATTTTAAATCAAATAATTATGATCTAAAAATATATTTTTCAGCTACAATCAGTTTTTGTTTTAAAATTGTTCAGTAAAAAGCAATATCTGTGCACATATTGCATAAACAATACAAAACACCTGCCTGTAAAGTACAGTGAGTTTTACTGGGGTGCATAGCACAATAAATTTTCATTAATTTTTTGGAGAGGAAAATTAAATTTTGTTATTTAACATGCAAACTACTCCTACATTTTAATAAAAATGCAATATTATTTTTTTTGCATTTCTTTAAGTTTTTGTATACAAGAATCCAGTTTCCAGTTCACCTTGAGTTTGAGAACTATAACCAAATCCCAAGGCCAAATGCTTCAAAATGTTGGAATCTAGCTCTAGAAAGAAATATTGATGCATGGCCAGTTGTATATTGCATGCTCAAGAGTGAGAAATCCTAAGAATTTATCCTTTGCTGTTAAAAAGAAATTTTCTTACAATATATTGTTTACCATGAAGTCCTATAAAATTAAATTTAAAGGAATTATTAAACTGAAGTAGGGTCTTTGTCAATTTATTTTTTCCAAATAAATCAAGTTATTCAAATTTCATCAATTGGTTTGCAGAATTAAATGAAACCTCAGTCAGTTATGTGAAATGCGTGATACACGCTTAGTCGATCATGTATCTTTCAGTACATGACTGACGAGGCAGATTTTTTTCCCCATAGTAGGTTGCCATTTTTTCTGCAGTAGACTAGTTGCCATCCCAGCTATAGAATCTGGTCTGTCCTGCTATTTACCCATAGCTGGGGGAGAAGAGGATTCATACCTTTCCCAAGGGTATTAGCATGTAAGTGAATGTAATAGATTTAACTGATAACTGATTCGAACTTAGCTTTCCGATTTCTCAATCCAAGTCACTATCCATTACTCCACCATACACAAAATGTAGAATTTCTAAATTTCAGCAAAAAATGTTAGCGATACTTCAACAATACTAAATACTGTAAGGATTTCAACATGTCAGTAAAAAAATTCTTAGTTAAAAAAAAAAATTAGTTATAAAAAAAAAAAAAAAATGTAACACATTATAGATGTTCGGTAATTATCCTTGGGGGACAAATTTCTATTTAATGACTTTTTTTTTTTTTTTTTTTTTTTTTTTAATTCTTGAATATTTCTTTTTCCCTATTCTTTAGGAATATTTCTGTTATTGCTTTTTCAAATGAAAAAGAACTTTTTTTTTTTTTCTTAATTTTCTTTTTTTTTTCTTTATTTTTCTTTTTGTTTATTTATTACATTCATTGGTCTAATAGCAGGAATTGCATGCACAATTTCTTCAGAAAATACTGTCTTTGTGGAATTATATATAAAGGGTTGAATTCTTAATTTGATTTCTATACTTGTTAATTCTGAGTAGACAAATTTTTGGTAAGCAATTAAAATATAGAAACCAACATTCTGTATTGGTTTCCTGCTGAATTTTTTATTGGATTTTCTTACAGATTTAATGGCGATCTCAATGTAACATTATCATCAAGCAGTAAAATGAAAGTGCTCTAAATTTGAAACGTTGGAGTCAGTTTTCACCTTCTTAGCCCAACATATTTTCTTACTTTTCATAATCCTAGAATTTTGTTGTTGCTGCTGCTACTCTTAGTAGTAATACCACTATCCTCTCAGTACTTTTAAAATAAATACAGCTTATAATTTAATTTTAAAGTTTGAAATTAAAAAAATTTACAAAGATGAAAATCAGTTTAGCCAATGTCTTCAAAGACCAAGAAACATTGTAGAATGAACATATCTAAATGATATGGTTTATCAAATAAGCTGCTTGTAGGTGTGAATCCTCTGTCTACTTAATTACCGTGTTTGTCTATATTTTTACTTTTAGACATAAATTAACAAAACCTTCAAATGATGATTTATTTGGACAAAATCAAGTTGAGAAAAAAAAAATTCTTTCACAGTATCTATTGAATACTCCCCCCTTCTCTGTATTGCCCCGATATTATGATTTCAATTGTCTATGTTCAAAATTAACAGAATCTAGAAAGAATAAGTCTCTAAGTCTTTGTTTCTGTATTTCGTTTTGTGTTGATTCAAAAAGGCTGTCCAATTTTTTGCCATGATTTCAAACCTTCGACTTAAAGAACCCTCTTCATTTTATATTTTATACTGAGAACATTTTTCTTGCTCATGAATTCAGAGAAAATATTTTATTAGGTTGGTGCAAAAATAATGACGTAATAATGTTGTTATTTGACATATTTTTTAACGTCAAAAAACGACATTATTACGTCATTATTTTTGCACCAACCTAATACTAGAAACCTAAAGTATAACTTTGCTTCATTCAATTCTTATTCACCCACAGTGTTTTTTGTTTTGTTTTTTTAAATCACTGCTTCAATAAAGCCTATGATCATCAAATAGAATCCCTTATCTATAATTTTTTACTTCAACTTTAATTAGAATAAATCCCTTATCAGAATATTTTTATTATTCATTCTGTATGCTTTAGAAAACTCTGCTCAGATTTTGCCTTTCATTTTGACCTCACATACACACGTGTGTATATTTAGACAGTAAGAATTATATATATTTAAACATATTATTAAATATAATAGACAATGAATGTCTGTTATGTCTGATCATGAGCTAGTTTTAATGTTAGAATGTTTGCTTTAATTTCTGGTGAAAATAAAGACAAAAATTGTGCAACATTTGGATATTTTTTTATTAAGTTTTCAGCCCACATGAGCCATCCTCAGAGTGGATATACAGACATGAAACAACTGTTGGACAATTTTTGTCTTTATTTTCACCAGCATTAATTAAATTCTTGTACTGAGTGAATTTTAGTATGAAAAATATGTAAGAAAATAGAATAATGTAAGTAAATAGTTAATATCCTCACCTTTTTATTATCACAACATTTTGGCCATTGCACCCTTTGGTCTTCTGCATCTGTCTTTTGATCTAGGTAGCCTTCAGTAAATTTCAAACTGAACACTTGATTTAATCTACAGGGATAGATTATTCTCATTCCTCTCTCCGTGTCTAGGGATATCTGAGGTGAACAATAACTAAGCAATACTAATAAGAATAAGACAGGGTGTCCTTAAACTGAGACAGAAAATGAGAACATTCTATCCTTGTAGATTAAACAAAGAGTTCAGTTTTAAATTTCCTGAAGGTTACCTAAATCAACAGATACCTGAAGAAGGCTAGAGAGCACAATGGTTGAAACATTGATTTTCTGGTCTGACATGTGGGCAGTGATGCAAGATCAGTTATTTGGCAAGAAATGGAAGGCTGCAATGAAGCAGATGTACCAAGTGTTTGTCAGTAAAAATAAGAAATTAGAGGAATATAAATGAAAAACACATCACAAGCAGTTCGAATTTTCATGAAAATTCTAGGAAATCCTGAAATTGAAGAATGTGAGGCATGGATCCATAGGTTGGCAGAGATGCCATGATAGATTAGAAAAAATGTTTGACTTGAAAGCATCGACTTGACAGGCTTTTAAGAGAAAAATGATCTTTGCTTTATCTTTTGTTTTATTTTTATTTAATTTTTATTTTTATAGATAAATTATACTTGATGCTTTTCTCTAAGCTTTTAAAATTATTTCCTAATTACTGTATATACTCGATTATAGTACAAATTTTTGATCGCTTTTATTCAAAAAAAAGGGAATTGCACTATACACAGGATTTTTTTTTTTTTTTTTTTTTTTTTTTTTTAAGTGGTTAAAAATCATGCATTTTCGGTGACCTATTGCAGCTATACACAGGCAAATATTTTTCTAGAGGGGGTTAAAATTCATGCAAAAAAATTGAGATAGCACTCTACACTGGTTGGCTTATAAGTGAATACATATGGTATAACAAATCCTGCTCTTTGTCATTGAGTCATTTTTAGTATAATGTTACTTTTGGGATTTTATTTATTTTTTTTTTGTAGGTGAGCCTAAGTCCTAAGCATTTTCACTTTCTTGTCACATCAGTTCTCTTTAAATACATAAGTTTCTATTCATGATTTTAGAGTACACTGCTTCTAAAAAATTACTTCCCTACCTTCCTTCCATGCACCCTCTCTGCCAAAAGAAAATCTGACCCATATATCGAAGGACTTGTATCTGGAAAAATAATTATCTCAAAAAAATTAATGCAATATTTTCTCACACAAAAAAAATGTTTCAGCTTTAAATAATCCACAAAGGGTTGATAATCTATTAAAAAAATAAATCAATCAATCCTATATACTTGTATATTTTGTATACCAAAGTCATATAACAAATTTTCTCTGACATTGGTGAAGCTTAATAAACCTCCTGTTTATGAAGTTTGTATTGAATTGGTTTTTAGTCAGATTTAGTAGAATAGGTCTGGTTGGTATTCCTTGTTGTATATGAATGGAGATTGAACTGTCAACTTTGTAGCTTTCAAAAGAAAAATTTACTTTTTAGTTCTTGAGAATGTCATGGTCATTGAGACAAATATTGTGACACAATTCTCATGTTGGAACAAACACACCCATTTGCAGTTTTTTTTTTTTTTTTTTTTTTTTTTTTTTTTGTAAAAACATAACCCTGCCTACTTTTTGCAGGAGTTGTTTACTTTTAAGAATTCTTACAAGTGCCTACTTTTTTTTAGTGTGTGTGTAATATTATACTTATCTTAATCTGATGTAAGACTGCATCAATTTGAGCACTCAATTTATTACATTAACTTGTGCATTTAGCATGCTAACATTTGTATTAGTTCAGGTGTTCTAATGTGTGCTTACATAGTCTGTTTAGTATTGGCCAAAGTATCAGTCCTGTTTTGGTTAGGCAGTATTAAGAGCATTTGATTAAAACAAAATCTGTTCAAAAAGGTCATTTTCAGTTGCATTCTAACAGCTGTCATATCGGCATCCATTTTAAAAAGGAAATTTTTTTTCCCCTCAAAATAACTTGCATCATTTTGGTTATGTTTAATCACTTTCGTGAAATAATAAAAATATTTTATTTTTGAAACAAATTGTAATGGTTAACGAAAACTGGATACTTTATGAAAATATAGAATGAGATTGTGGTGGGCAGGTAAGCAGGATCAATCATCACTATCCATGGCAAATTTCCAATTTTTATTCAAATGTGAAGATGTATAAAGGTTGGGAATAGTCTTATGAGTTTTATTACACATGATAAAAAAACAGGCATAATAAAAAAAAAAAAAAAAAAAAAAAAATCCAAGCAAAGTAAAAATCACAACTACAGTAATTGGTATGAAAATAATAGAAATACAAAAAGATGAAAGAAAAAAAAAATGAGCTAACCGGTTATCACACTTGGCTATCACAACCGCCTCACTCGTCAGACCTTGATCAAGGTAAATAAATACTATTACCTCAATGAAGTTCTGATGAGTGAGGCAGGTGCAATGGCGGGTTAGCCTGTTCTTTTTTTTTTTTTTTTTTTTTTTCTCAGTATGTCTGTTTTATTGCTGTAATAAAATTTTGTAGATAAGATTTCCAAGTATGAGTTTCTTTGTGTTTGGAACCAAATAACTGATTCAATTAAATATACTCCCAAGTAGACAATTGAAGGTAGCATTCAGAACGTTGCAATTATCCATATTGACAGGCTTCTTCAACCAAACCAAGGTTCAACACACCTGATTCAGTCTCCTGTCTTCTACATGAGCACTATCAGCAAGACAGAAAATGACAACTACCCACATTCACTGCTCTATTGTTATAATAATCATGCATATTGAAGACATGCAAACTAGTAAGCACAACCATTGCTATTCAAATGTATCAGTAGTGCCAACTGTTCTAATCTGTCAGGGTTTCCCCTGATGGTCAATTCATCAAGAGGATACAATCACCACATCAGATGCACCCTGTCTGGAGTTAAGGGGTGAACAATTTCTTCTTGTGTTTCTTCACAAGGGAGACACTTCACTCTCATCTTCATCAATATATCTCAACAACTGCCAGAGTCTTGTTGAATTTGCACACAATCCATTTTGAGTTCACTTTTACTCGAGGAGTAATCATCTTTGCTTGATATTGAATGGTAATTGCATGCCAGTCAAAAGTGTCTGAGATGGCATGTCATCAAATAGAACAAACTGCAGATGAACAATCCCAATCACTTTTTCTATTGCAGATCTAGAGGTTCATTAGCCTCTGTTATTGAGGCAGTTTTACCTTACACCATATATCTCATATTTTGTCCGCCCCTTGCTCTATCACGGATTTCAATCAAGGCACTGTTTCATTGCTTTTCAGTCTCTAATAATGCGATTAGATTGTATCAGCAGGTGCAGTTTTGCTCAAGGTCCCATCCCTGTGTTACATTACACCAGTAAATGGTTCCCTGTATTGAGCACCGTTTCCTTATGGTAATCTGCTTGACACACTTATGCCACCTTTTGCTGAGCCTGTTTCCTGATGGAACATGTACACATTGAAAGTGCACCTGAACACCCTCATTCCTCCATGAAGGTCTTTAATGTCTTGTAGCAGAACACTGTAAAGAGCTCACACAACTGGCCTCTCTTGCAGAATATTGACACCAACTGCTGGATGACGCTCACAGAATCTTGTTGGTGAAAAAATCAAGACATATTGATTTGTAAAGCATGAGGCTGTAATGGGTAATATCCATCCTCAACTTGGACCACATGTTGCTTCTCTTCATTTTTCCACCCTGCCAATTAACCAGTTCTGGATCTATGGATTGTCATTTGGGACACTTTGGAACTATGGCCCTTACATCTGTTCTTGATGTGGTAGTGTGATAAGATTTTTTTTACACAGGTCAGAGATAGTTATATTGTTAGATATGTAAATGATCAAAAATATTTTGGTGGAACCTAATATATCAGTTTTATATTCATGGGTCTTTGGGTATGTATGGACCCTATGTAACTTACTTCTGCTACCCACTTCTTTTGGTGTGCCTGGTTATTCAGTGTTTGCCCAAGTAAAAACAAGGCTTTCAAATACTGCTTTGCATTCATGCCAGAAGCTTCAATGTAGAGGATTCAAAGAGTTGGATGAGTCTAATGGTGATTACAAAGGTGTTTGAAGTGATCACTAGTGATGGTGATATTATGCCTCTATTCATATTCAAATAGGGATTCAGACACAACACGGTGGCCTACATCAAGTGCCTTGAGGAGGTAGTGCTACCAGGGTCAAGAGGGTGACTGATGGAAGATCTTATGTCTGGCAACAGAACTCTGCACCATGTCACACAAGCAGGAGAATCCAGTCATGGCTGTCAGACAATTTCTGAAACCACATCACTCCTTACATCTGGCCACATAACTCCCCAGGCTGCAACCCCCTTGATTATTGTGTGTGGGGTGCAGTTGAGTGAGAGAGTAACAAAAGTTTTTGTAAAACCAAAGATGAACTGAAAGCAAGGATTATGGCAGCATTCACCAACTTAAACAAGAATAGCGTCCAGAAGAGTTGCAGGAGATTCCAAAGTCGTCTGGAGGCAGGGGTTGAAGCCAATGGTTATTTTATTGAATAAATTTATTCTTCAGTATTTCAAGATATTTTTGTGTAATTTTGGTAACTATCTGTTAAAATGAGATGTAAGTGTTATTTTCATTTTTGCATAATTTAGACAACAATTTATACATTTTTGGGAGGATAATTTTCCTCCTGATGCTATGAAATTCAGCACATTGATAATTTTATGCTGCTGATGTGAAGGGAAGAAAATACTTTTACATTAACTTTTTTCTTTTTTTTTAATCTTAGAACTAAGTCATTTTTATTTAAATAAAATTATAAAATCAAAATGATTATTTTATGAAAACTGAAACTATTATTATAGATCATGAACTTTAGTTTCTTTTAGTCTTGGATATGAAGATAAACTACATCTGACAACAAGGTCTCTGATTGGACGGTTCTGAGGAGCATGGAACCATTTCTTAATTGCTGTTCCCACATCCACCGATCTGGGATGGGAGCACTTGTTAGGCTCCC